>WNWU01000035.1:12793533-12806434 GCA_012654045.1 Ptyas mucosa
CAAAAATTAGATTAATAAATTCGTCAGACATATTAGGGAAACCACCAGATCAACTGCAATTGCCCTAGGTCCATAGTCCTTTTGCCTTGTATTCATTACCATCAAGCAAGAAACTTCAATTTGCTATATTCAGTAGAACTTCTGCGATTGCAATTAAGTCCAAATTTGTTGCAGTCCTTAATAAAATAATCCAAATCATTCAAGTCAGGGCATATTTCACAACCCAATACACCAGCATTGCTGTGATCTGTTTATTCTTCTCAAATATTCCAATACAGCTGTAAGTTGCCTCCTCATCGTCGCTCATTGCTTAGTTAACTGGCATTAAACTGCTGTCTGTTTTTTTTTTCTTTTTCCAAAAAATTCAAAATCTTTAAACAGTTAAACAGTACTTTTTAAGGACCATCATCTCGTCAAGCAGGGTTATTTTCCATTTCTCCAGTCTTTCTTCTTTTCCTTTTTACGAACTTTCTTCTTAACTTTGATCCCTCTGCCTTTTTTAGCTCCAGTAAAATTTTGCGGTTTTTGGGATTGCATATTATAAAATTTTTGCAGAAATGTAGCTTCTTCTGGAAACAACTCTTTAAGTGCAGATTGAGTTTTATCTTGCTCCTTATTTTGCACAACATTCATCTTTCTCTCTTCAGTAAAATCTGCTATAATCTGTTGTTGTTTTTTTGCATCTTCCAACTCTTCATTCAATCCCCCACTGCTAGATTGCAACTCAGTATTTCCATGTATTTCATTATTTCCAGCTTGAGAAACTTGAAATATAGTATCAATTCTTTTCAATAAAGCAGAGGTAATTGAACTCAAAGCTTCCTCAAATTCAGACCATTGAGGGTTAAATAACCCTCCTTTACTTTCAAAAAGCCCAGCCATCTTGCCCCCCTTCTTCCTTCCCAGAAGGACAGAAAAAAAAGGGGGGAAGAGAAAAGAAAAAAAGAGTTTCAAGAAAAAAAAAAAAGGGAATCATTTACAATTTGTAATTTGTATTGCTGCTTCAATTATTATTATTCCTTTCTTATTACATCCACTTTTCAAAAAGGAGTTTTACGTTTCAAACAGGGGCTTGTCAATAATTACTTTTAGCTTTCACTTCTTCACGCCCCGTTAAAACTCAAACGCCATCTTGCTTTCACTTTCAGCTTAGGAAGAATCTTTTAAAGAAAGTAAATCTTTGGAGTTAAAAGGAAAAAAAAATACTTGCTGTTTAATTCATACTGCTTGTGCTCCGCCAGCTCGATTCAAAAAATATCTGTTTAAAGTTGGTGCTGGAATGGTTAACGACATCTAGCTCTGCAAAGCAGAGGCATCCAGGGTCCGGAGTACTGACAGGCTTAACGGGGAGCTCTCATCTTCAAGCGCCAGATTATGTGTGAAATCCGGCACTTTCAGGGAGCTCTACCCCACCCGTCTACTCACTTTCCCCCCTCATACCAGGGGGAAAGTTTTCAAACCGCAAGACAGCTGATAGTCGCTGTTCTTTGCGGTTCTACGGAGCCCTGGGCTGGCGCTTCAAAAAGAAGCGTCTGGCGATGTCGCTGTCCCACTGGAAGCCCCCATGGTCAGCAATTTCCATCAACCTTTGTAAGCAAGTTTAATTGGATCCTCTTTGTGTTGGGCCAGGTCAGTCAGAAGTAACCTTGGCAACCACTTGTCTAGTTCACTTGGATTCCTTTCTGCTCGTGGCTCTTTAGGATGTGGAGCTGAAGTGGGGAGGCATGAGGGCCATCATTCGTTTACTCGATTCTTATCCCTTCTGGCTGATTCAACTGACTTGGCTGGGATTTGCTCTATGTTTAAGGAAGGTGATTAATAACTCCTTCAATAAGCGATGTGCTGTTTCTTGCTAGGAGGAGGAAATTATAAGATTCTACTTGAACTGCCTTCCCCCACCTTATAAGCTACTCTCAAATATCCCATTCTTGTTTAATGGCCTGATGAAGATTGTATTCTGACTACTCAGATGCCTTAATCTCCATGCTCGAAATTGGACGCAGAGAGTGCAACTTTGCTATTTTCTGGGCTTCTCAATGGTTTTAGACATCATCAAGCTTAGTTTCTTCCTGGTATGGTTGTACATGGAGGAGACTGTTTAGTAGTGGTTCTGGTCTTGCTTGTTGGGATATGTCCAACAGGTAGTGCTGGGTCCCATGGACCAAAGCGGTATAACACATACTGGTACAGAGTTTGCCTACACTGAACACTCTGCACTGGCTAGGTGGTCTGATAGGTACAATTTGAGGGGCTGATGTTGAGTTTTGAAGCTATAGACATCTCTGGACTTATTTATCTATGGGGCTGTCTCTCCTGCTATGAACCTGCCCAGTTATTCACAGTCATCAAGAGAACCTTGTGGAGATGCTCCTGTTGCCAGAACGTGGCTGCAGTGTGTGGGGGGACTTCTTAGCCTGGAGAATTGTATCAGAGGTGAAATCCAGCAGGTTCTGACAGGTTCTGGAGAACCGGTAGCGGAAATTTTGAGTACTTCAGAGAACCGGCAAATACCACCTCTGGCTGGCCCCGGAGTGGGATGTTAATGGGGATTTTGCAGTATCCTTCCCTGCCAAACCTACCAAGCCACGCCTACAGAACTGGTAGTAAAAAAAAAATGAATTCCACCACTGATGTGTATCCCAAGGAGGTGCCCTCAACCCTGGCCCTTCCAGCAATCAGGGAACTCTCTGAGCCACCAGCCTTTTAGTAGTGAAGCTACTTTGAATTATCTTGATTGCAAGGTCATGTTGGCTATTTTGTGTTTTTAATAATAATAATAACCTTTATTGTCACTGCACAACATGTGTACAATGAGATTGATGGAGCTCCCTCAGTGCACCCCACTCCCAACACAATACAACTTACAGTGGAAACAGAAAATCCCTAACCCAATAAATCATATTAACAAAACACCCAGTCCTATTGCACCAGTGTGAACATGTTACACATTGCACCAGCCCTGCAAGTCCATTGCACTATTTATTTATTTATTTATTTATTTATTGGTTTGATTTATATGTCACCATTCTCCGGAGACTCAGGGTGGCTTGCAATGCGTTAAGCAACAGCCGTCATACTTTTGTATATACCTGCTTAGTTGGGCTTTTGCCCCCCCCCCCAAGCGGTGTTCTTTTTTTATCCAAAGTCAGCTTATTGCCCCCACAATCCAGGTCCTCATTTTACCTACCTCGGAAGGATGGAAGGCTGAGTCAACCTTGAACCTGGTGAGATTTGAACTGGCAGTAATTTCAGGCAGTTGGCAGCTAAGTGCTACTTAACAACACTTTAGTCCGCTGCTCCACCAAGACTCCTTATCTACATAACTTACTACGTAGTTATGATGTTATTTCACATTCAGGAGTCTGACGGCCCATGGATAAAAACTGTTCTTCAGCCTATTTGTGCAGCTGGCTATGTTTCTATATCTCCTTCCCGATGGTAGGAAGGTAAAGAAGTGCTGACCAGGGTGAGAGTCGTCCTGGAGGATTTTCCTCCCTCTTCTAAGGCAGTGAGCCCTCGCGATCTCGTCTAGTGGTATCAGAGGGCAGCCCACGATGTTTTGTGCTGTGCTCACCAGCCTCTGTAATGTTTCTCTATCCACGGCTGTCAGGCCGGCATGCCATACCGTGATGCAATAAGTGAGGATGCTTTCTATTGCGGGCCAGTAAAAGGAGGTCATCAGTTGTTGTTCCACCCTGTTTTTATGCAAAATCCTAAGGAAATGGTTTTGATTTAGTTGTAAGTCATCGAGTGTTTATTCTTCAAATAGAAAGGCAGTTTGATGGGTTAAACAAACAAGGCCATCAGTAAAATGACTGACAATAAATTATAATACGACGAATAATTCAGAACCAGCAAATCTCATGTCAATTTTAGAAAATGAAAAATGAAAATGAAGTATTGCAGGTTCCTCAGGTATCCTCCAGAGCAGGGGTCCCCAACCTTTTGGACCTCAAGGACCACCAAGTTCATAATTTTAAATTTCACGGACCACTAATACAAATCCAGCGCACCGCTTGCTGAAGCACCAATGACAGGATGGGGTCCTTCAGGCACTCTCCCTCCTCTCTCTCTCTCTCCCCCCTCTCTCTCCCACTCTTTCTCTCTCATTCTCTCTTTCTCTCTCCCTCCCTCTCCCTTTCTCTCTCTCTCTCGTTCTGATCTCTCATTCTGATTCTCTCATTCATTTTGTCTCTCTCGCTCTCTCTCATTCTCTCTCTGATTCTCTCTTTCATTCTCTCTTTCTCTGTCTCTCATTTTCTCTCATTTTCTCTCTCTCTCACTCTCTCTCTGATTCTCTCTGATTCTCTGTCTCTTTCTCTCTCTCTCTCATTCTCATTCTCTCTCTTTCATTCTGTCTCTTTCTCTCTCTTTCATTCTCTGTCTTTTTCTCTCTTTGTCTCATTCTGATTCTCTCTCTCTCTCTCATTCCCTCTCTGTCTCATTCTCTCTCTTTCATTCTCTCTCTAATTCTCTCTCTCTCTCATCTCATGGGCCAGCCAGTGTCTTGGGGCTGAGAGGAAGTGAAGCATCTCCCTGAGAGACCGAGGTGCACGGAGCACCAAAAAGGGCCAGAAGAAGTGCGGGAGCGAAGCACTACTTGAACTTGTGCAGCATGAGCATTCGCCTCGGCATATTTGCACCAGCCGGTGGCGCAAAGCAGCCCTCATCTCCTGCCACTTAGGATTTGGAACGGTAAATGGTGACTGGTCCAGGGAGCTCTCCATTGCGGATGCCAGATCGGCCCCCTGCAAGCTCTCGTCTCTCAAGGAGTGCTCCCTGAAGCAGGGCTGGAAACTTTGCTCGGGGTCCTTGAGAGACGAGAGCTTGCAGGGGCTGATCTGGTGTCTGCAATGGAGAGCAAAAAAAAAAAAAAAAAGACATAGGGGAGGAAAGATAAAATAACAGAAAGAAGACCACGAAGAAACATGTTTAAAAGAGATAAGATATGTATATGTTGTATATTATGTGAATGTCATATATATGTTATAATAAAATTATAACATATATAAACCAGGAGCCTAGTTTAGCTCAGCAGACTAAAAAAGCATAGTGATCAACACCAGCTGTCTGCAATTACTCTAAGTTCGAATCTCACCAGGCTCAAGGTTGACTCAGCCTTCCATCCTTTCTAAGGTAGGTAAAATGAGGACCCAGTTTGTGGGGGCAATAAGCTGACTTTGTATAAATATACAAAAGTATGAAGGCTATTGCTTAACGCCTTGTAAGCTGCCCTGAGTCTCCGGAGAAGGGCGGCATATAAATCAAATTAAAAAAAAAAATTACAAATTTTGAAGAAAAAAAAAGTAGTGCTTCGCTCCCGGAGCTTCAAGCCGTCGCAACCACCGCTTTTGCCCACTTGTGCCGCCCCCTCCCCACCACAACAGCACCATTATTTCCGGAGTCTCAACATCTTTTTTATAACATAGTACCAAAACTGGATGCAGGATTCTAGGTGTGGTCTTACTAAGATTTTATAAAGTGTTACTAAAACTAAGAAAGGCAAGAGGCACTTTGACAAGAAAGGAAATCAGTATCCTAATTCAAGCTAGCTGCCTGCAGCTTGTTTTAAGAGGCAGCCGTGACCCAGTTGGAAACAACCATCTGATCTCCTGTGCTGGCATGTAGTTCCCATGAATTCTGAGCTGAAGCTTTGTTAGTCTGGCCTTTGGACTGGCTGACAAACTTGACTGGGGTCTTCAGATTGGATTTTACTCCTCTTCTCTGCACCCCTGCTCCCACTGAAGCTACCCAGGCAAATTGCTTTCTCGTAGGTTCTGTTTTGAGTTAGATTCCTCCCTTTGTCTGCAGTTCTTGACTCAGCTTTGAGTAAATTGCTTTTTTCACCTAGCAACCTAGTTTAAGACCTGAAGCAGGACAGTCAGTGCCACATCTGCAGTCCTCACCCACTGATCTTGTGTCAGAACAACCCTGGAACAAACCCTCAAATGTCAACCAGAAAGTAGAACTGGGAAAAAAACCAAGCAGTTAATGCCCTGTTCTTCCTTTTCAGTACCTCTTTGCCAGAAATGTTTTTTGCTTGAACCCTGTTCGGTGAATCATGTTTCCTTGTCAATAGTACAAAACAGGGCGCAAATATAAAAGTGTACAGAAATTCGGCATAGCTCTACAATTGTTAAATGAGAAGATGAGTTGTCTTGCAAGGTTCTGCAAGCAAGAGGGCCATTTGCCAGATTTGTTCCTCTCCCCACAGTCAAGGACGGCCATTATCAAGTTGCTTGGAATAATAACCACAGAGTACTAAGAGATTATTGAACAACTGCTAGATATAAATAGACAAATCCTGGAACATCACAAGGCGGTGACTCATGGCTTTGTGAGGCACCAGATGCAATGGGGCATTGGGGTCTTCACAGAGGTGAAATGCTCCCAGTTCAGACCGGATCAGCTGATCAGGTAGTGATGGTGGCAGGTGGTTTGGAGAACTGGTAACAAAAATCCCTCCCCCCCTCCCCCGCCCATGCCCACCCAATCGTTCAGTCGCCAGCTTGCCGTTTCTTTTAAAAAATGCTTTTAAAAGGTAAAAAAAAGCTCTGACGATTCCAGCTGATCCGCGTGATTGTCAGAGCCTTTTTTTAAAAAAAGCATTTTTTACAACTTATTCCGCCGGGGAAAAAAAATTCCACGCCATAGCTGATCCCGCATACTGTTCTATTTATCCCATGCCTCCTTTTGACATGCGTGGTGCTCACTGAGAATGCGCAGCCAGCGAACTGGTAGTAAACTGATTCAAACTTCACCACTGGTTCTTCAGCTTTTTCCTTACTGGTTGGGAAGAATCCCTGAAGGCCACGAAGGAGAGGACGGGTAGAAGGATGTTGACTCTTTCTCTGCCAGAGATTTCCCCGAGCTGAACCTTCCTATCCTATTCAACCAGGAAAGAGATTTTATGAATTTCCAACATGCATATCACTTGTAGATCTTTCTAATTACATGCAGTCCTTAGACCAGCATTTCTCAACCTTGGTAGCTTGAAGTCCACCCATCTTCAAGCTACCAAGGTTGAGAAACACTGCCTTAGACTTATGACCAATAGTTTAGTGACCCATTAAAGCACTGAAAAAAGGGACTTGTGACCATTTTTCACACTTAATGACCGTTGCAGCCTCCTTGTGGTCACGTGATCAAAATCCCAAAGTTTAGCAACTGACTCATATTTATGACGGTCGCAGTGTCCCAGGGGTCACATCATCCCCTTTTCAAACCTTCTGACAAGCAAAGTTAATTTAACAGCTGTATTCCAGGGGTGAAATGCTCCCAGTTTGGATCAGATCGCCTGATCTGGTAGCGACGGAGGCGGGTGGTTCAGAGAACCGGTAGCAAAAATACCCCCCCCCCCCCGGCATGCCCAGCTGAGCCACGCGATCATCAGAGGCTTTTTTTTCTTTTAAATGCCTCTGCCGATCAGGCAACGCAGCTGGGATCGTCAGAGCCGTTTGAAAGCATTTTTTTATAACCTCTTCACTGAAGAGGTTGTAGAAAAAATGGCTTTTTTAAAAATGGCCATGCCCACCCAGTCACATTACCCTCCCCCACCCACAGAACCGGTAATAACAAATTTTAGATTTCACCACTGCTGTATTCCTAACTTAACAACTGTGGCAAGAAAGGTCATAAAATGGGGAAAAACTAACTTAACAACGGTCTTGCTTAGCAACAGAAATTTTGAGCTCAGCTGTGGTTGTAAATCAAGAATTACCTGTACATAATGCAGACAGATTTTTTTTTCATTCCTTAGTTTACCTGCAAACTTTAATGTGCAAATGTGGATGCAAAACAGAGTCAGCCCCAATGTACTCGCTCTGAGCCCCAGAATCCGCTTAGTAGGTGAGTGGCAATACCAAGGTTTTGTGCCACCTCTGAAGGAAACCGAAAGGCTTGCAAATAAAGAAGTTGAAATTGAAAATGTGTTTTCGAATTTTAAAATAGCTCCATTTGAAATGTCAAAATATTCTAAGCTGGAGATAGAACAGAACTCAGAATAGGTCTAATCCTGAGATCAGAACTCTTCCACAAAGTTTGGAACAGACAATTTTGAGGGTGAAGCATTCCTGGTAAAGCCAGAACTGGCTATGCCAAAGTCAGAACAGGACATGCTGAAGGCAGGACAACTCCTGGCACCAACCGGCAGGTCTCAGATTAACAGAGTTGGAAGGGACCTTGTAGGTCATCTAGTCCAACCCCCCGCCCAAACTGGAGACTCAACACCATTTCTGACAAATGGCAGTCCAGTCTCTTCTTGAAAGCCTCCAGTGATGAAGCTCCCACAACTTCGGAAGGCAACTTCTGTTCCACTGGTTGATTTCTCTCACTGTCAGAAAATTCCTCCTTATTTCCAGGTTGAATCTCTCCTTGTTCAGTTTCCATCCATTATTCCTTGTCCGGCCTTCAGGTGCTTTGGAAAACAGCTTGACCCCCTCCTCTCTGTGGCAGCCCCTCAGATATTGGAAGATGCTATCATGTCTCCCTTGGTTCTTCTCTTCATTAGACTAGTCATGCCCACTTCCTGCAACCGTTCATTGTATGCTGTAGCCTCCAGTCCCCAAATCCAGGGGTGAAATCCAGCAAGTTCTGACAGGTTCTGGAGAACCGGTAGCGGAAATTTTGAGTAGTTTGGAGAACCAGCAAATACCACCTCTGGCTGGCCCCAGAGTGGGTGGGAATGGAGATTTTGAAATATCCTTCCCCTGCCGCCGCCCACCAAGCCACACCACAGCCACCAAGCCACACCCACAGAACCGGTAGTAAAACAATTTGGGAATGGAGATTTTGCAATATCCTTCCCCAGGAGTGGGGAGGGAATGGGGATTTTGCAATAACCTTCCTCCAGGAATGGGGATTTTGAAGTATCTTTTCCCTGCCACACCCACCAAGCCACGCCCACCAAGCCACACCAAGCTCACCAAGCCACGCCCTCAGAACCGGTAGTAAAAAAAATTGGATTTCACCACTGCTTTATAGAGTTGTATTCGTACCTCCCTTGATTAGTCTCCTTCAGCTCTGAGCCCCCAACTAGCAATTGTTGCCCATCCAAACTTCATGTTCACCTCCTCCAGGACTAGCAGCTTCACCACTGACCTCCTGGATTCTAGACTTAGTCTACCTCTGCACGCAGAGGTGTCCACAGGGTATCGCCAAGGAAGTTGAGATGATGCTTGGGATGATAAATTCAACGTTATGTGCGTGTCACTTTGAGCTCACCAGCATGGCTGCCATCTTGATGTTTTGATTATACTTTGGTAATGTCATACTCATGTTTGTATGTGTATTCTGTGATTCTCTATTCTGAGAACAGGTAGTTCTCAACTTATGACCATAATGGAGCCTGACTGACCTGATTTTACAACCTTCTTTTGCAGCGGTTGTTATGCAAACCTATTGTTCACTATGGGGCATTTTTGTCGAAAACCAGAAGTAAACCCTGGGGGAAGGGAGCAAAAACATCGCAAATCAGAGTCAAATGACTGCAGGATTCTGCAAACAGCCATAAAGGGGACCAGTAGCTGAGTCCCTGAAATACAGTCATCTGACCAGATGGGGGAACTCAGCTGTCCAAAGGTCAGAACTGGGTCATTAGTATCTTTGGGGGAGGATCCATCGTGGCTTCAAACAGTTCACTAAGAGACCAGTCATAACTTGGGAACTACCTGCATATACTTCCTATCTATTTCTGACTATTTTTTTTTTATTGAAAAAGTTTTAAAAATTTTACATACATTTTCTCCCCCCTCCCCAACCACCCCCCCAACTTCCCAGAGCAAATACAAAATAAAATACAGCTCAAATTCTCTAAGTTAAACTCCATTTCACACTTATCATAATCCTAATCATTAAACAAGTAGATAAAAGGAAAGCAAGTCTTCTTTCTTCGTATTCCATCTAATTCAACAGAACTAATCTCCATTTATCATTACAGCAGTTAATAAAACAATTAAGTATTACCTAATCAAACCTATCATTACTCAATATAACTAATTAATACTTAACAAATTATTAAGTCTATACGATTTAACAAAATATTTTATAACTTCTTTCATTTAAAACAGAGAGAAAAAAACCCAACAACAAAAAAAAATAAAGAAACCCTCAATCAACCCCCCCCAAATTTAAAATAAAATACTATATAAAGTCTTCCGTCCTCCATTTTTAAACCATCAAGGTCCAGTTATAGTTAAAACACTTAATAATAATAAAAAAATAATAATAAATTTTTTAATTAAAAAAAGAATATAACAATCAAACCTCTTATTAATTTATCAATACAGATAAAACATCATTTAATAACTATATCAAACATTTAAATTCTTCATACTAGATTAAACCAGTTGCTAATCTTCTTGTCTTCACATCTTCCAACAGCATATAGAATATCTTCATTTACGTCTACCCACCTAAATAAAAAATTGCTTCTTTATAAAAAAAAAACCCCGAGTGACTTTATAATTATATTTGTAATAATATCCATCAAATCCAGTCAAAAATTAAATTAGTAGATTCATCAGATGTATTAGGGAAACCACCAGATCACCTGCAGTTGCTCTAGATCCATAGTCCTTTTGCCTTATATTTATTACCATCAAACAGGAAACTCCAGTTTATTATATTCAATAAAACTTCTGCGATTACAGTTAGATCCAGATTTATCACAGTCCTTAATAAAATATTCCAAATCCTTCAAGTCAGGGCATATTTCACAGCCCAGCACACCAGCATTGCTGTGATCTGTTTATTCTTCTCAAAATATTCCAATACACCTATAGATTGCCTCCTCATCGTCGCTCATCACTTAGTTAACTGGCATTAAACTGCTGTCTACTTTTTTTCCCCCAAAAAAATTCAAAATCTTTAAACATTTAAACAATACTTTTTAAGGACCATCATCTCATCAAGCAGGGTTATTTTCCATTTCTCCAGGCTTTCTTCTTTTCCTTTTTACGAACTTTCTTCTTAACTTTAATCCCTCTGCCTTTTTTAACTCCAGTAAAATTTTGTGGTTTTTGGGATTGGATATTATAAAATTTTTGCAGAAATGTAGCTTCTTCTGGAAACAGCTCTTTAAATACAGATTGAATTTTATAAAAAAAAATTCATGTAGCCAAAATTTCATCAACTTCCAGAATTTCTTGCTCCTTATCCTGCTCAGCCTTCATCTTTCTCTCTTCTGTAAGATCTGCTATGGTCTGTTGTTGTTTTTTTTCCTCTCCCAGCTCTTCATTCAATCCCCCACTGCTAGATTGCAACTCAGTATTTCCATGTGTTTCATTGTTTCCAGCTTGAGAAGCTTGAAATATAGTATCAATTCTTTTCAATAAAGCAGAGGTAATTGAACTCAAAGCTTCCTCAAAATCAGACCATTGAGGGTTAAATAACCCTCCTTTGCTTTCTTTGTTTTCAAAAAGCCCAGCCATCTTGCCCCCCTTCTTCCTTCCCTTCCAGAAGGACAGAAAAAAAAAGGGGGGGAAAAAGAGTTTCAAGAAGAAAAAAGGAAAAAAAAAAGACCTTTTAATTTGTATTGCTGCTTGAATTATTATTATTACATTCTTTCTTATTTCATCCACTTTTCAAAAAGGAGTTTTACGTTTCAAACAGGGGCTTGTCAATAATTACTTTTAACTTTCACTTCTTTTTTTTTTTATTGAAAAAGTTTTAACAATACAAATTTTTCCCCCTTTCCCCCCCCCTCCCTAACCACAGAATGTAGAATACATATAAAAAGAATATATAAATCCTTCCCATCCCCACCCTAACCCTCCCCCTCCTCCCTCTTCCCTCCCCCCCTTGACTTCCATTATATGCAATATTAATATTCCCAAACAATATATATGTTATTCAAACTTCCATATCTTTTTTCCTATATTTACTAACATACTAACATAGTCATCTCAGCTAAAAATAACCCTGTTATTAACATCTATTAACATCTGCTGCTTGCAATTACTGCAAGTTCGAATCCCACCAGGCTCAAGGTTGACTCAGCCTTCCATCCTTTCTAAGGTGGGTAAAATGAGGACCCAGATTGTGGGGGCAATAAGCTGACTTTGTATAAATATACAAAAGTATGAAGGCTATTGCTTAATGCACTGTAAGCCGCCCTGAGTCTCTGGAGAAGGGCGGCATATAAATCAAATAAAAATAAATAAATAAAAATAAATAAATAAAAGCGATATAATATTTTCTAGTCTGATACTTATTCTGTACATACTCAATCCATAATTTCCATTCCTGTATATACTTCTCATGCGTCTGATCTTTTAAAAAAGCTGAAACCTTTGCCATTTCTGCAAATCCAGCCATCTTCTGGGTCCATTGATCAACCGTCGGTAAAACATCACTCTTCCAATGTTGGGCAATCAACAACCTAGCTGCTGTCACCATATACAAAATCAATTTAGTTTCACCCAATGTAAAGTCTTTAACTATACCCAATAAAAAAAATTGCGGAGAAAATTGTATTTTTTTCTTTAAGACATTTTGCATAACCCACCAGATTTTTATCCAAAAAGCCCTCACTTTCCTGCAAGTCCACCAGATGTGATAATATGTAGCATCTAAACAATCACATCTCCAACATTTTGGCTGCACATTAGGGTACATGCACGACAATTTCTTGGGGTCTAAATGCCATCTATAAAACATTTTATAAAAATTTTCTCGTAAATTTTGTGACTGTGTAAATTTAACGTTCTGAACCCATATTTTTTCCCATGTTTCCAACATAACTGGTTGAGAGAAATTTTGTGCCCATTTAATCATACAATCTTTAACTAGCTCATTTTCTGAGTCTCTTTCTAACAAAACATTATAAACTCTCTTAATATGCATTGGACCTGTCCGCTTTATCTGTTCAACCAATTCTACTTCATATTCCATTAAACCAGTT
>WNWU01000035.1:12811434-12838137 GCA_012654045.1 Ptyas mucosa
TCATCTCAGCTAAAAGCGATATAATATTTTCTAGTCTGATACTTATTCTGTACATACTCAATCCATAATTTCCATTCCTGTATATACTTCTCATGCGTCTGATCTTTTAAAAAAGCTGAAACCTTTGCCATTTCTGCAAATCCAGCCATCTTCTGGGTCCATTGATCAACCGTCGGTAAAACATCACTCTTCCAATGTTGGGCAATCAACAACCTAGCTGCTGTCACCATATACAAAATCAATTTAGTTTCACCCAATGTAAAGTCTTTAACTATACCCAATAAAAAAAATTGCGGAGAAAATTGTATTTTTTTCTTTAAGACATTTTGCATAACCCACCAGATTTTTATCCAAAAAGCCCTCACTTTCCTGCAAGTCCACCAGATGTGATAATATGTAGCATCTAAACAATCACATCTCCAACATTTTGGCTGCACATTAGGGTACATGCACGACAATTTCTTGGGGTCTAAATGCCATCTATAAAACATTTTATAAAAATTTTCTCGTAAATTTTGTGACTGTGTAAATTTAACGTTCTGAACCCATATTTTTTCCCATGTTTCCAACATAACTGGTTGAGAGAAATTTTGTGCCCATTTAATCATACAATCTTTAACTAGCTCATTTTCTGAGTCTCTTTCTAACAAAACATTATAAACTCTCTTAATATGCATTGGACCTGTCCGCTTTATCTGTTCAACCAATTCTACTTCATATTCCATTAAACCAGTTTGTTGATCTTCTTTCCATCTCATCTGTAATTGATTGTACTGCAACCAAGTCAACGATTTCCCTTCTTCCAACAGCATATCCAAAGTCTTCAATCGCCACCTGCCCTCTTCAAAGTAAAGTAACTCTTTATATAAAAACCCCCCGAGTGACTTAATATTTGTATTCCACATGGTATCAGCGAGATCCAGCCAAAACGGAATCTTATAATCCCAATTAGTTCGGTGCCTTCTCCAGACTCTCAGCAAGGCATTTCTAAGTAAATGACTGTTAAACACTTTATCCACTTTGGTATCATAAAATAAGTATGCATGCCAACCCCAAACCAGGTCATGACTTTCTATATTCAACAAGTCAGTCTTAGTTTTCCCAAACCAATCACTTAATTGTATCAATGCAGTTGCTTCATAATATAGTCGAAGGTTTGGGAGTTTAAGACCACCTCTCTCACGAGTATCTTGCATTATTTTCAATTTAACTCTTGGCTTTTTATCATTCCAAATGAATTTGTTCAGTCCTTTTTGCCATTCTAGCAATGGTTTGTCTGATTTAAGCACCGGTATCATTTGAAATAAAAAGATCAGTCTAGGTAAAACATTCATCTTTACTGCTGATATTCTTCCAAGCAGTGATAACTGCAGTTTCTTCCAGTTTTGCATATCTTTTTGTATCTTTTGCCACAGAGCCTCATAGTTATTTTGAAACAGTTTAGCATTGGAGTCTGTGATTTGTACTCCTAAATATTTGACCTTTGAAACAGTCTCGAAGCCTGCCATTCTTTCCAGTTCCTTTTTTTTGCTCTCTGTCAGATTTTTGACAATCATTTTAGTTTTCTTCTGATTCAACCTGAAACCGGATACCATGCCATAATCTTCTATAATATTTTTCATCTGGATTATTGAGTTCATAGGTTGTGATAGGGTAACAACCAGGTCATCTGCAAATGCCTTAGTTCTATAGTCCTTTTGCCTTATAACTATTCCAGTCAAGGAATTCGAGTCCCGTATTGCATTGAGTAAGACTTCTAAAGTTAAAATAAATAATAACGGGGATAATGGACAACCTTGTCTGGTGCCTTTTTGTATGTTAAAATTCGATGTTAAGCATCCATTAATAATAAGTTGTGCATGTTGCTCTTGATAGATTGCACCAATCGCTTGTATAAACCGCTCCCCCAAATCCATTTTTTCCAAAGTCTTAATTATAAAGTTCCAATTCACTCGATCAAAGGCTTTTTCCGCATCCAAAAAAACCAGCACTGCAGAGATCTGTTTATTCTTATCTAGATAGTCCATTAGGTCTATAACTTGCCTAACATTCTCCTTCATATATCTGCCTTCAATAAATCCTGCTTGGTCATGATGAATTATCTTTTGAATAACTGGCATCAATCTGTTGGCTAGTACTTTTGCAAAGATTTTATAGTCTGTATTTAATAAAGATATTGGTCTATAATTTTCTGGTTTCTTAGGACCTGATTCTTCTTTCGGAATCAATGAAACAAAAGCTGTTTTCCATGAGGAAGGTATCTTACCTCCTAGTTGTATATTACGAAATAAATCTTTAAGATGCTCAATCATTTCTTCTTGTAAAGTTTTATAATAAATTGCAGTTAAGCCGTCCGTCCCTGGAGCTTTAGCTGTTTTTAATTGTTTTATAGCAAAACTGATCTCCTCCACTGTTATCAATTGTTCCAAACTTTTCTTTTGACTCGTTGAAATTTTTGAAACTCTCTTGTTTTCCAAGTATTCATCTATAGTAATATTCTGTATGTCATCTTTAGCATATAACTTAGTATAATATTCCAAAAAGGCTTTTTTAATTAGATCTTGTTGATAAACTTCTTTATCAGCATATTCAGTACTATCAATAATTCGTGTCGATGCTTGCTTCCTCAAAGTATACGCCAACCACCTGCCCGGTTTGTTAGCATTGGAAAAGGTATTATGCTTTGCAAATTGTAAGTTAGTTGCCGTTTGGTCTGCTATAAGCATTTGAAATTGATCCTTCAGAAGTTTTATAGCCATTTGCAATTTTCCGTCTGTTGGTTTTTGTATCAATTGTTGTTCTTTCTTTTTTATCTCAGATTCCAATTGTAGTCTTTTCTTCTGCTGACTCTGCCTGTGTTTAGAATTCATTTGAATTAGTACTCCCCGCATATATGCTTTAGCTGCATCCCAAACTGTTTCAATAGGGGTACCTTTGTTCAGGTTAAATTTAAAAAACTCCTTTAAATGCTTTTTGAGTTCAATTATATTCTTTTCATATCTAAATAGATTCTCATTTACTCTCCAGGATCTTCTTTCTCTTTTACCCATCTCGATTTCCATCCAGACCGGACTGTGGTCAGTCAAAGTCCTAGGAAATATCTTTATTTTCTTTACTTTAGAGAGTAAATTAGAAGTTAAGAGAAAAAAGTCTATTCTGGAAAAGGATTTGTGCCTGTCTGAGTAAAAAGTAAAGTCCAGTTCATTTGGGTTTCGAATTCTCCAAATATCTTTCAATTCCAAATCCTCTTTCAGTTCAAAAAAAGCTTGTGGTAATTTATTCCCTATTTTGGCCGTGGTTTTTTTATCCAATCTAGGTTGGATTACTCCATTCCAGTCGCCCATTATTATAATGTTTGAGTAGTCCCAATCCAGAATTTTTAAATGAAGTAGCTTGTAAAAATTTTCCTGCTGTTGATTTGGGGCATATATTCCGACCAACAAGATTGGTCCAACATCTGTAATAACTTCAACTGCAATATATCTTCCATCTTTATCTGCTTCTATAATTTTAGCTACAAGTTTCTTATTTATATATATCACCACTCCATTCTTCTTTTCCTGATTTGAAGCAGCAAATTGCGTTCCCAATTTTGAATTTATCAAGTATTTCTGATCTTGCAATTTTACATGAGTCTCCTGTAAACAGATAACATCATTATGAAATTGTCTCAAATAGTGAAATATCTTCCTTCTTTTTTGCGGAGAATTCAATCTGTTTACATTCCAAGACAAAAATTTAAGTGCCATTTGACCCTGTCTGAAGTTTTGAGAGCAATTGTTGAAGATTCTCTCCTACGGTAGCAATCTTCGGTTTAGCTCCTCCCATGACTTCAGCTTGCTGCTTGTCTTTGGTTCTTTTCTCACGCTGTGGCTTAATATATTCTTGCTGCTGTTGCTTCATTTGTTTAGACATTGCTCTGGTTATGCGTTGCTCTTCCACTTTAGATGTTGTTACTTCCAAAGCCATCGCCTCCTCTGTGATGGTTTTAGACATTTCTTCCAAAGGAGAAGCTTCGAATGGTGCAAAATGGTCAACCACAACACCACCTACTGCTCCCATTAATTCTCTTGCCTCCCTTTGCGACTGCCTTATTTGTGCTTCTGTTTCTTGATCAATCTCAGCTTGTAATTGAGCTTCTTTATCTATTGGTGAAGATGTGCGTGGAGGAGGAGAGCCCGCTTTCAAAACGTTGTAATAAAATTCTTCTGCTTTTTCAATAGTATTAAGGCGGTATCTCACTCCTCGCAGCCTGAGTATTATACCTATTGGGGCATCCCACCTAAATTGTATGTTCTGTCTTTTCAATTCTGTCACCAAAAATCCAAAATCCTTTCTATCTCTTAACATTTTAGGCGGTAGTTCTTTAAAAACTCCAATCTCACTTCCATCAACTTGAACTGTTGTAACAAAAGAATTTTGCAAGATTTCATTTCTCATTCTTCTATCTGTAAAATATATAACCACATCTCTATGCAGTTGTCTTTGTACCGCCACACGAGAATTAACTCTGTAGACCTTGTCCATCTTGCACAAAACCAGATCTGGTTCCACTTTCAACATAACTGCCAAAGCCTCTGCACAAATTTTCCTAAGATCTTCCCTGGTGTTCTCTTTTACACCTCTCAATCTGATAGCATATTCCATTGATCGAAATTGCATCATGGTAATCTCATTTTGCATTTTTTGTGTAACTTCTTCAATTTCTATAATTTTTGAGTCAGAAGCTCTGAATTTGGTCTCCATCTCTGAGGCAAGATTCTCCACTTTTTTATCAATCTGCAGCACTACCTCAGACAGGCCTTTAACCACTGTTTGAATATCTTGTTTAAGTGAATCATATTTCTCTTGAAACATTCCTTTAACCTCCTTCTCTGATCTTTGAATTTCTTTAATAATAATATCATATTGGCTTTCTTCCTTTGTCTGAGATTGCAACTGCGCTGTTTGAGGCTGCTTCTGTTTATGTGTGGGGGAACCCCCCCTGGTTGCTTTGTTGCCATTTTACCTCTTAAGGATCTTCCTTTTCCACAAACTCTAGCAACTTTTCCCAAAAAGTTCTCCAGATTCAATCAGGTCTATAAAAGTCAATTGGTATTTTTATTTTATGTTATTTTGTTTTTTGGATACTTCTGCCTCTTCCAGCCGGATTTGTTACTTTAAAATGTAGCCGGATACAGTAATCAAATTACTTTCGCTTTCAGCTCTCTCCACTGAAAGCAAGCGCCATTTTTTTCCCTCCCCTTTTCTCAGAACCAAATTACTTTCACTTTAAAAACTCTTTAAAATAGTCCAAAAAGCTTCCAATACTTGCTGCTTAGTGAGAAGTTTGAAATCTTCCTTATTTTTCGTTGTTATTAGTAATGCTGCCACGCTGTCTTGTTCTGCTTTGAAGCAGAGTTTCCCAGTCGTCCGGAGCTTCAGCGGGGTGGATAGGGAGTCCCACCCTGTTAACTCCCCAGAAGCAAGAAAAGCTTTCTGGGGGTCTCACAGGGGACTCTACCTGCAGCCGCCGGCTCTCCTCACAAGCCCTTTGCGTCTCGGAGTTTTTCGAGCCGTTTCAGTTGCCGAAACGGCTCTTTTACGGGCGATCGGGCTGGCGGTCTTCAAAGGACCGTCCGCAACAGCTGACGGCAACAGCGGAAGTCCAACTTTCACTTCTTCATGCCCCTTTGAAACTCAAACGCCATCTTGCTTTCACTTTCCACTTAGGAAAAATCTTTTAAAAAAAAGTAAATCCCTGGAGTTAAAAAAAAAAGAAAAAAAATACTTGCTGTTTCCTTCGTGGAACTTGTGCTCCGCCAGCTTAGTTCAAGAAGTATTTGTTTAAAGTTGTTTAATGGGGTGGC
This sequence comes from Ptyas mucosa, assembly GCA_012654045.1. Lineage (NCBI taxonomy): Eukaryota > Metazoa > Chordata > Lepidosauria > Squamata > Colubridae > Ptyas > Ptyas mucosa. Next base: position 12,817,284 of record WNWU01000035.1, read on the forward strand.
CGCGGCATCTAGTTCTGACAGGGAAAAACTTCCCCGTCAGAGGCATCCCAGGTCCGGAGCTTTGACAGGCTTCACGGGGAGCTCTCAGCTTCGAGCACCAGATTATTAGCAAAACCTGGTGCTCTTAGGGAGCTCTACCCCACCCGTCTGCTCTCCTTCCCCCCTTCTTTCTGGGGGGAAGGATTCCAAACCGCAAGACAGCCGATTTTCGCTGTTCTTGCGATTCTACGGAGTCTGGGGCTGGCGCTTCGCAAAGAAGCGTCTAGCAATGCCAGCGGCTCAACCGGAAGTTCCTATTTCTGACTATTGAGTTTGTTCTGTTCATAAGCAGAATTTGGTATCTTTTTTTCCAGATTTTTCCCTTTGCTCTACTTTCTGTCAGCCTTTCTCTCTCCTTGAGGTCTTGAGACTATAGAAAAGGAAATGTCAGATTCAGGGAAAATGAAGAGAAGCCACTGCTTTGCTCATTCCTGAACCCAACTGGGTTGGACTTTTCCCTCTTTAAACAAGTTGTTGTTATTCCACTCATGCTTCTCTCCATCCCAGCCACTTTTCTCCTTACAACTACTCCAGATTTCGGCCTCTGGGAGAAGACTCCGTTATTGGCAGTCCTTGCAATATGAGATAAAGGAAGATGGAGGCTGAGTTGCTTATTCCAGAGGAACAAGGGAAGGGGATTCTGGGATTCTTAAGGCCTAGTCTTTTTCAGGGATCCCATTAGTGATCTCAGGAGCCCCCTGGTTTTGCCTCTGTTGATCCTCATCATGATGCCTCCTCTTTTGTTTCCTCAGAGCAAACCAGCACATCACTAATAGGTGAAAAAAGAATTTCAAGAGTGGGAATAAAAAGCCTCACAACCATCTTGCTTGTAGAATGTGGGTGGAAAGAGAAGTTAGCTAAGCAAAGTAGGCTGAGTCAACCACTCTTGTGTTTGTGTCATGATATTTACTAAGCGGCCAGGACATTTCTGGCTTTTAGCTACAGGGCAATTTATCTCATTTATTCAAATTTGTTCCTGCTGTACCTAGAGTTGTACAAGTTACCGTGATATGTGCATCATGACATCACTCTTCAAAGCATCCATTGTGGTGCCTCTCCTGCAGATGCCAAGCTGCCATCGTTACCCTGGTCTTTGAAAATATCAGTAGAGGGTCAATATGTGCAGACAAGATGGATTTTGATGGATGAAACCAGGAACTCCCACAGACTGGGTGCATTGATTGGGGAGATAGTGGAGAGCATGCTGGGAGAATAGGGGTGAGGATTAATTTATGGTGAATTGGTACTTTCCTCTGAGAGGCTTGAGAGAAACTTGAACTTGTCTTTGCTCAGCTATCCTCAGCTATGTGCAGCTGAGGGGCTGCTGCAGAGATGAAGAGGTCAACCTATTCTACAAAGCACTTGAAGGCCAGACAAGGAATAATGGATGGAAACTGAACAAGGAGAGATTCAACCTGGAAATAAGGAGGAATTTTCTGACAGCGAGAACAATCAACCAGTGGAACTTCAGAAGTCATGGGAGCTTCATCACTGGAGGCTTTCAAGAAGAGACTGGACTGCTGTCTGTCAGAAACGGTGTAGGGTCTCCTGCTTGGGCGGGGGGTTGGACTAGATGACCTACAAGGTCCCTTCCAACTCTGTTAATCAGTATCTGTATCCCAAAAGTGCTTTTTCAAGAGGCAACTGGAGTTTCTGGTTTTTCTTTGAAGACATTTCACTTTTCATCCAAGAAGCTTCTTTAGCCAAAGAAGCTTCTTAGATGAGAAGTGAAACATCTTTAAAGAAAAACCAGAAACTCCAGTTGCCTCTTGAAAAAGCACCTTTGGGACAACCAGGACTTGGTTGACTGAGAATCTCCATAGACACTTTGCTCAGTTAGGAACACAGTACTGGGCCAAATCTAGGATCCTAATAAACCAAATTCCATGTTCCTATGGGAAGTCAATTTCTTCAGGGTTGGTGCTCTGATTCTTTGTGAGAGAAGACATTAAGATGTAAAGAAGGATCTACCGGTCCTAATGGACCACCACTTAATTATGAGCGAGCAATGTGTTGAAGCTGGCAAAAAAGCTTCTGCCTTCTGGTGAAGACAGTCAGTTGGATATAATAGTTAAGGCTAGAAACCTGGAGACTGTGAGTTCTAGTCTTCCCTTAGTCAAAAAGTCAGCTGGGTGGGCAATCACTCTCTCTCATCCCCAGGAAGGACTCCAACAATTACCCTCCCATCACCAACATAAGATCTTTTCCCATGGCACCAGACCGAGTCATAAAAATGCCCTCAAAACATCTTTGTGATGTTGCCTTCATCGCATCTCCTCACTAGATATTTGGGGTTCTAATCTACAGGTGACAGAGCTAGTAACAGAGAACATCCTGTCTAATTTTCACAGGCTCCAATCAATCCCCGGTAACTGCACAAGATCTTTCATCTCAGTCTTAGCACCAGTCTTTCATTTAGATTTGTTGAAGAGGAAAACACATGCAGGAGCCTTGGTGGATCAGCGGACTAAAGCGCTGTTAAATAGCACTGCCAGCTGCCTGCAATTACTGCGAGTTCAAATCTCACCAGGCTCAAGGTTGACTCAGCCTTCCATCCTTTTGAGGTAGGTAAAATGAGGACCTGGATTGTAGGGGCAATAAACTGACTTTGTATAAAAAAGAACACCGGTTTTGGGGGGGGGGGGGTCGAAAGCCCTACTAAGCAGGTATATACAAAAATATGAAGGCTGTTGCTTAATGCATTGTAAGCCGCCCTGAGTCTCCGGAGAAGGGCGGCATATAAATCGAATCAATCAATCAATCAATCAATCAATCAATACATACATACTTAAATAAATAAATAAATAAAAAAGATAAATAAATAAATAAATAAATAAATAAATAAATAAATAAATAAATAAATAAAACCATCAGCTGAGGTCCTTGAACCTGGCATAGGATTGATAAAACTCTGGCACATTTTGAGCTGAGCGCATGCAATGCAGATGTTTCCCAACCTTTTTTCTTAATAGTGATCACTATATTTTCCATCTTCAAGTACCAACTATTTTCAATTGTTGCTTCTATAGTCCATCAAAGCTCCAACAATATCCATCTCCTCTGCTACTTAATCAAAAAATGGACAAAAGTTATACTGGGATCCATTAGTAGAACTTGCATTGTGTGCAATTGATTATTGACTTCCTTATCCTGACCTTAATAAATCTTTCTAAAGTAGGCAGCTGAAATAGAAAACACTTCAGGGAAAGACAGGAGCAAACTTTTGCAAATGAAAAGACTCTGTTTGGAAATTAAAACCAAACAATCCAGCTATAGATGTAATTGACATTTCACTCATTTGGAGCAGGAAAAGTGTGTGCACTTATGTGTGACTCTTAAGAGGCTTAACGAGAAACCTCAGAGCTTAACTCCAAAAATCCAGAGGTCTCAACACTAGGTGGCAGTACAGCTAGCAATTTCCATAACTCCTTGTTGCCCCCTTATGGTAACCTGTGGTTTTGCAGCCCAGATCTTGCAGTTCTAACTGAATACCTCTTTCCCTCATACCAGACACCAGAACCAACCACTGGGGATGGAGCTGTTTCTCCACCACTAGAGAACTGGACAACCATTTGTATCTTTGGAGCACAATGAGTAGGCCCAGTGGAGTACCAGCCTTATTCCATCATAATGTGAGTTATAGTAATAATTTCATATACCATCTCCAACTTCAATTTTTTCTAATTAGACGTTTCAGAGAGCAAACATCTAAATTATCTAAATGGCAGTTATTTCCTTACTTGAATAGTAAATGTAGTTGTGGAATTAGAAATTCTGAGAAAACATTACCCCTTCTCGGGATTTTTCAACCATATTCCTTCATATAAGTAGATAAAGTGTGCTTAAATTGCCAACCTTCTGTTATAAAATCTCTGAAACAGTGACCTATGTAATAGAACATTTCAGCTGGAACTGAACAATGAGTTAATTGCATAAATGGAAATAAAATGAAGTAAAACCATACAATACATTACAATACATCTTAGAATGTTATTCCAATAGCAGCCACAGGAAACTCAGCATGTTCTGAATTATACAGTACATGTGGGGAATTATATCCTTCCTTCCTTCCTTCCTTCCTTCCTTCCTTCCTTCCTTCCTTCCTTCCTTCCTTCCTTCCTTCCTTCCTTCTCCATATGAATGTTACTGTTCTGAAAGTCTTTTGCATTTTAAGGGGACAGTATCAACTCATAGGGGAGGTGCATGAATGTCCTTGTTTCTCAGCATCATCTTCTCTGGGTTGAGTTGCAACTTCTACAGTTGTTAAATCCCAATGGAAATTTGGGGAAGCGGCACTGCCTATGGATTTTGGTAGTAGTGCCAGTCTCTCTCCCAACACACACTGAAACAAGAACTAATCAACTAAGATGATTAAGGGCCTGAAGACAAAAACATATGAAGAACGGTTGCAGGATTTGGGTATGGCTAGTTTAGAGAAAAGAAGGATTAGGGGTGACATGATAGCAGTCTTCCAGTATTTGAAGGGCTGCCACAAAGAAAAGGGGGTCAACTTATTTTCCAAAGCACAAGAAGGAAAGATGAGAAATAATGGATGGAAAGTAATCAAGGAGAGAAGCAACCTGGAATTAAGGAGAAACTTCTTAACAGTGATGACAATCAGTGGAACAGAAGTTGCCTTCAGAAGTTGTGGATTCTTCATCCCTGGAGGTGTTTAAGAAAAGACTGGACAGCCACCTGTCTAAAATAATATAGGGTCTCCTGCTTGAGCAGTGGTTGGACTAGAAAACCTCCAAGGCCCCTTCCAGCTCTATTCTGATTGAAGAGGGGAGCTTCTCCTTCAAGATAATATTGGCAAAATTGTCTACTCAATTTAACTGCCCACTAATTGGGTGAAGAATTTTGAGAAGTCATTTGTGCCCACTCAAAGTATAAATCAATGGTTTGAGAAACTACATCTTCCTCTCTGAATTCCTTTTTTTTACGAAAAAAATGGGTACATAGCTTGCAATGTTTTACTCTTTTTTCCTTTTCTGTTTTGGGTCCATAACAAAGTCCATTTTATTCTATTCAAGGTGCATTCAGGCAATACAGTAACTTTCCCACATCAGCCTGACCTCTATTAAGAAGCGAATCTGGAAAGGAGAGAAAATGAACCTGCAACAAGCAAGGAAGTGGGAAATGGCCGCAATGCAATGTTAACCTGTGTTTAGCCCAGAGGAGAGGGAGGTTTTGAGCAGCTGTCCTGTAGAGTCTCTGCAACAGCAGAAGGTCACCGGGGGCAAACCTCCCTGAGTTATAGAGCTGATCCTGCAACTGACCTCTGGAAGGCCTCTGGCTGGACCGAAGCATGCACAGCCCAGAAGCTCAACAAAGCAGGTGCAGCTTATGGGTCCACAGGACAGAAGCCTTGTTTTCCTTTTGGGAATGGGTCTCCTTCAGTCTATCCATCCTTGGGGAGTGGGTGGGTGGAGGGCAACCTGTGTTGCTGAGGCCCTTGAAGAACTGCTGGTCAAGTTGGTGAAAAGGGAAGGACCACATTGAAATGGCAAACAGATTGACACTGCTGGGCACCACAATTCAAGAATTCAAGGTACATTTTGCCTGAAATTGGAAGTAGCAACAGCAGTAGCACTTGGACTTTTATACCTCCCCATAGCATTTTACGGCACTTTCTGAGCTGTTTACAATGTAGAAGCATTATCTGCATCTTGCCCCCAACAATCTGGGTCCTCATTTTACCAACCTTGAGCCGGTCATGCCCAAGGGTCATGGGGCATTTAGGCAGATTCTGAACTCAGAACTCCCATTCCCATTCCAGATTCCAGGCTGTGGGCAGAGTTTGCATGCAATACTGCCATCTAACCCTGCACCACCAGGGCTCAGTTAAATGCTGATTCAGGGCAAAAATGTCATAAATCATGATCACGTGACTGAGAGATGCTGTAAAATAGCCATAAATGTGGGCTGGTTGCCAAGCACCCAAAATGAGGTCATGGCACCATGGGGTCAGGAGGGACCGGTCAGAATTTCAAATCCTAGTTGCAAGTACCTTTTGGAGATTCCATTGTAACTGTGAATCAGAGGTGGGTTTCAGCAGGTTCTGACCAGTTCTGGAGAACCGGTAGCGGAAATTTTGAGTAGTTCAGAGAACCGGTAGTAAAAATTGTGACTGGCCCTGCCCCCATCTATTCTCTGCCTCCCGAGTCCCAGCTGATTGGGAAGAAATGGGGATTTTGCAGTATTCTTCCCCTGGAGTGGGGTGGGAATGGAGATTTTACAGTATCATTCCCCTGCCACGCCCACAGAAAGCCACACCCACAAAGCCACACCACGCCCACAAAGCCACGCCCACAGAACCAGCAGTAAAAAAATTTGAAACCCACCACTGCTTTGAATAGTCAGTAAGTGACTGGCCATAAGTCAAGGACTTACCTGCACTTCCACAAAGTCTCCTACATCACAGAAAAAAGAACTCAGAACTCCTGTATTTGGCTAACTAATTCTCCAGAACGTCTGCATAGAAATAAGAGAAGCTCTGCTGGTCCATAAGGAGAAGGAGCTGAACAATTCCTTCCTTTGAATCAGCCATCTTTGCCCAGTATCTTCATCACGCAAAATGGTGCAAAATCAGGTTGCAATGAATAGGGGGGGGAAAGGGGAAGACTGGTTGAATGCCCACACCATATGGTGACTGTCCAGAGCAGCTGGCTGGGGAATTCTGGGAGTTGAAGTCCTCCAGGTTTAAAGTTGCCAAGGTTAGAGGAGACCCCTGGTCCAGATTATTAGGAGAATAACTCTACGAAATGCCTTCAAACAAAGAACTGACTCTCTCCTGTTAACAGGCAAGCTGATGAAAAGGGGATTTGTTATTAAATATTACTTTTTCCCCATAGATTCTCCTCTTTTTCCCATTTGTGAGGTCTTATTACCATTTTCTTTGTGTGTGTGTGTTTCCTGCACACTTTAAAGTATTGTACTGAAATGATTCCATTTCTCCTGTTCGGTTGTTTCAAGAGGCTATTTAAAAGCTTTTAAAGATATTGGACTTTCTGTTCTTGGGGGGAAAGGCATTATTTCGCACCCTACGGCTGCTCTATTTTACTCTCCACAGAAAACTGCATTTTTGTGCAGAATGTTTTTCTGCTCAAGAGGGGACAGCTAAATAGCAATTTCTTCTTCTTTTTTTCCAACCTGAGTCACAATGGTCTCTTCAGCATCTTCTGCCCAGTTTCATCTGGGAAGGACGGAAGAATGGACGGAAGGACCCTCCAGCCGAAACAAAGACAGAAGGAGATAGATTTTCCAGTTGAGATACTCAAAGGGGTGAGCATTTCAGGTTTCCTTAGCTATACTTTCATTCCCCCCCCTCCCAGTTTGTAATACAGACATTTGATCTGGGATTTAAAATAGAATTAAAAAATTCTAGGAGCAATATGACAATGCTATTGTTTTATTTTGTTTTCCAAGAGTTGGGTATTGGTTTATTCTTTTCTAGAATCAGGATATTTTAAAAACTCAGAAGTATGCCATACATAAAGCAGGAGCATATTAAGAAAACATGGAAGCAGCATGATGATGATGATGAAGAAGAAGAAGAAGAGGAGGAGGAGGAGGAGGAGGAGGAGGAGGAGGAGGAAGAAGGCGGCTAAATTTATCCTTTTAGAAGCAGTGGGAGATCCCACCACTATCTCTACTGTGCTGCATTTTTGGGAAGTCCTCTTAGCCATTCCAAATTCAACGTTCTTAAAATGAGGAGAAATTCCTTTGACGCTGCATTCTAATATTACAATGAAGAAAAAAAAAGATATATTGGAAATAGAGCGATCGACTTGCTGATAAAATACATTACTTCTGGATGTTGGCACATTCATCCTTCATTCCTTTCTCCTTCCCTCCCTTTGATTCTTTCCTGCAAAGTGACTTTTTCCTTTTAGTTTTTGCAACTGACTTCTTTGCTATAGTTAATTAATTTAGAAGAGAACATTTGACAGCTATTCTTAAAACTAAAGAGCAGGCTCAAGTCATTCAAGATGCAACCAAATAATTTATACAGTGTTTTTCAACCTTAATATTTTTAAGTTGGGTGGACATGCTGGAATTCTGGGAGTTAAAGTCCATACATTTTAAAGTTCCTGATGTTGAGAAACATTGGTTTATACAGCCTCAACAGAAAATTTCAGCCAGAAAAAACCCCCTTGGCTTAACCTTTCCTTTTTCCATCAGGAAATCCGCTCAATAATTCCACTAGTTCCCCTATGAGCTTTTCTTGAAATTAGACTCTTTCAAAGCTCTCCCCCAATAAATGGAGTACCTGCACTCTATATAATCTAAGACTAACAGCAGCCCGTAAAAAAAAGCAGAAGGCAGAAAATCAAACCCAGAATGTTCCAGATTTATGGGGAAAGTCTCTTTCACCTTACACTCGTCTTGAGAAAGCCTGAGGTGCTTAAAACTATCCCAGCTGCTTCGAAAGGGACAGGGCTGGTTCCAGGGTTAGCTCTATGACCTGAACAAGTGGACTCTGCTCTTGAAAAATCACAGGGGCCCTTGGTGGCACTTGGCAGGTTTTGTGAGAAAGTGAAAGGGAAAGTTTGAAGAGTTTACAACAGACACCAGGCGGAGGGTCACTTCTCAGTTGTTTTCAGTTGTCACTTGTGGAAATCATATTTGTAAGCAGCCTAAGAAGACTGGGAATCGATTCACGACTTTTGCAACAAAAGGAGATTTAGAGACATTTGGTGTGTCCACAGACTATCAAATCTTTCCTGCGTCTTGTGGTCGCCCTGCTATGGCTGACCTCTTGACTATTTTTTAAATCATATTCTGCACCCAGTCTTGCATGCATTTGTAACTCCAGCAGCATAATTTAAAATGGACCCTGGGCTTTTTTACATGCTTCAATTTTCTAGCCCTTTTTCCTAGAGGTAAAAATTGATGTGCTCATCATGTGGCTGAATAGATGGAGTTATGTACGGCTGAGTCTCTGTGGGGCCATGTCTAGGGCTCTTGGGGCTAACTAAATGACTCCTTTTGGTATTCTCACCCTCCATCAATTTAGTTAATAAATTACATAAATAAAAATAAATAAATAGTTAATCTAATCGTAGACTGTATTGGCTCCAGCATCCTCTTTGCAGCCCTAGCTCCCTCTGTGTTCTGCTCCAGCTCTGGATTCCCAAGGATTGTGACACACACCAACGGTCCTTATCAAAGTTATAATGTACCAAGAATAAACAAAGTCCGACAAAGGTTGGCAACCAGCCCAGAAAACAAGATACGATAAGACACTCACTCTCCAAAATGTTCTGTAATAATTACACATTGTTTCCAGCAAGAAATTACTAACTGTGTGCAACTTAAATAGGCTAAGGGAGTGGCCAATTATCCTCAAAACTTACTCTCGAGGAAACCTCCTCCTCCTGAGTAGCCACTCCTGTATTTTGGCAGCCCTGCATGCTCGAGATTTGAGGAGAGGCTCCTCCACTTCACTCTCTCCACTTGAAGGAGCCTCTGGAGGTTCTGAAGGCCCAGGCTGAGTCTCTGCCTCTGGCACCACATCCTCTTCAGCCTCCTCGCTGTCCGACATGAGCGCCAGCTGCGCAGGCTGCTGGCGTGACCCCACACCAGCCTCCTCGTCATCGGGATCAGCCACGATCTGTGCAGGCTGCTGGCAGGCCACAACACTCCGCCCCATGGCAGCACCAACATAGTCAGATCTACCAACTGACCTGCCCCATCTCCATTTAAATTTCTTTCTCACTGTTTTTCAAACCATGTCCACCCACTCAGCTCTCTGGCTGTACCACCTTCAGAGGCCGAATCCCTGCACGTATCTAAGCAGTTATTATGCACTAAAGCCCCAATTTAATAGACAATAGGGAAGAAGGTGGATCTGCAAAAGCAGAAGGTCTATTGAATCCAAACAGGTTTGTATAATGTCCTCATTTTATGACTGCATAAAATAAGATGTGTGCAGAAAAATATATGGGCAATGTTGTCTCTGGGTTTTTTCCTGAAGTTTGCTAAGTTCTTTAACTTGGGAATTTGCTATCACGTCTACATGGCAGGTTTGAAGTGACGATACAGATGGACAGTTGTGCCACCTTCTTCTCACCTGCATTTATTCATGGGAACAGATTCTTGGAATCCTCTCCAAATGGATAGTGAAATTATTTTATGCATGCTGCTGTTTATGTAATAGCTCTTGGCATGACACGAGCACACTTCTGGCTTTCAATTGAAGGGGTGCCCGCTCTTTTTCCAGCCTTCATACTTCCAGATGGGCACTGGAAATGAAGCATTCAGGCTGGGCAGGTAAGGATTTCTGAGAGGAGAATCAGATCTGAGCAAGGGTGAGTGACGCAGGTGTTTCAGTAGAACTGAATGGGGATTTATTTACAAGAAATGCATTTCAGGAATGAGCAAACCCTGGCTGCTATTCATTATATCTTTCTAGGACAGTGTCTGAAGTGCCTGGGAAAGAAGTGACCTCGGACTACCAATCTCTTAGAGGACTATTTCTCAACCTCAGCAACTTTAAGATGGGTGGACTTCAATTCTCAGAATCCCCCAGCCAGACATCCTGGGAGTTGAAGTCCACCCATCTTAAAGTGGATGAGGCTGAGTAACAGAGAAAAAAGCATGCAGAGGGACGGTTGAAGATAAGACGCAGAGAAGATCCTGCACTTTTCCTCTAGAGCTTAGCTGCTTTTGTCACAAAGATCCAGAGCATTAACCCTGAAGAGATTGGCTTCCCATAGGAACAGGGATCATGGTTTACTAGGATCCTAGATCTGGCCCAGCACCCAGGGGCGAGTTTCAAAACCCGTCACTACTGGTTCTCTTGTGGGTGTGTGGGCACTTGCACGCTTGCACAAGACTTCTGTGCATACGCAGAAGCATCCAGGCAGGTGGGCGGAGCCTCCAACCGCTGCTACTGGTTCGCTGAATCCGGGGCGAACCGGTAGCAACCTCCCACTGCCAGCACTGTGTTCATAGCCAATCAAAGGCAGTTTCAACTCCCTTTCAAGCTTCTCTGTAGAAACGGAAGTACAATTGGAGGATGTCTTTCCATCTTCTGTCACACACTCAGACAAAAGTCGCATGCAGAGTGATTAAAGACACACCCTTTCTTGCTGTTCAAAAACAGCAAGATTATAGGAGTCGGAGTGGCAGAACCCAGGGTTGGAGTTAAATGGAGGATTAGCCTAGAATCCCTACATGGTAACAGGTGAACTAAATCCAACCTCCCTTGAATTCTGTTGACCCTCATTTAACTCCAATCAGGTGCTGCTAACCATTAGTTGAAAAGACTCTTGTGCATAGGCAGGATTAGCAATAAATCAGTTACATTTGACATTCACCCGTGGATCTGATCTTTCACATCTGGCATGAATCAGATCCAGGAATGCTAAACAGCCTTTCATTGTTTTTGAATATTGGTGGGTTGAACTTTGTGGGTTAGGTTAAAGTATCTAGTTTGGAGGTTTCTGACTCCTGCCCGTGGATTTCATTTTGAGTTCAGTGTTGAAAAAACAGTCAACTGAAGCTATTATTTTCCCCGCATATGTTTCTCCTTATTTTTCTGCCTATATTCCTCTCAGAGACGGCCATTATTTTAATGAGATACATTATGAACCATCTGATGCTCTTAATGGGTTGTTTTATTATTGGCCTTTCAAAAAAACCTCTCATAAGCCTGAGTCGCTTCTCTCGTGGCCAGTTTGCAGATACTCTCCATTAATAATGTTCATAATCGTGAAATATATGTATTAAAGGAAACCATTGTGAGAAGCTTTAGAATAAAAATTGCGGAGTACAGGTTAGCTCAGCTGCCAGAGAAGATTTAAAAATTAAGCATACCGTCTTCTTTCAGCCTTTCACATCAAACTGATACTTTCTTCTTCAAGTAAGATGTTTCCTCTTGATGATGAAAACAGTATTTTGGAAACTTGTGGCTTAAACCTTAACTTCCAAAAGTGGGTGCGATGAACACAAAGCCAAAAGGGAAAGTCAGAAATATCATATCACTCCAGCAGGCATAAAGAGCATCACCCGGGGCTCTCATGGGGGTCTCTGATGGTGCTGAAACAGCTGGTAGAGAAGGGGCTTCTGTCCAGATTTCTGTTGTGGCCCGCCAGCGGCCTGCATGGATCGTGGCTGATCCCGACAACGAGGAGGCTGGTGTGGTGTCGTGCCAGCAGCCTGTGCAGACAGCGCTCGCGTTGGACAGTGAGGAGGCTGAAGAGGATGTGGTGCCAGAGGCAGAGACTCAGCCTGGGCCTTCAGAACCTCCAGAGGCTCCTTCAAGTGGAGAGAGCAAAGTGGAGGAGCCTCTCTTCAATGCTCGAGCACGCAGGGCTGCCAAAAGGCAGGAGTGGCTACTCAGGAGGAGGAGGTCTCCTCGAGAGTAAGGTTTGAGGATAATTGCCCACTCCCTTAGCCTGAGTCGCACTCAGCTAGTGCTTTCTTGCTAGAAACAACATCTCATTACTACAGAGCATCTTGGAGAGCGAGCGACTTCTCATATCTGGTTTTCTGGGCTGATTGCCAACCTTTGTCGGACTTTGTTCTTAATAACTTTGATAAGGACCCTTTGCACAGGAACCCTGCATTCTTTAAAGGGGTTTGTTTGGAATTAAACAGTGTTTGCGAAGCTTGGTGTGTGTCACATTCTCTGGGAATCTGAAGCTGGGGCAGAACAATTTCAGAACATCTTCAGTTGTGGAAATGATGCTGGCCAGGAGTTCTCCCCCTGATTGCTGCTTCCTTATTCTTCTGGGGGGGGGGGAAGTACTGGGGGTTGGGTCTGCAGTGACACATGAAGACTTTTTCCATCAGTCCCCTTGATGGTCTCCCTCTCACATCTGCTCCACCTGCCGCATAACTGGTGGACTGATGATCAATTAGAAAGCACCACTTTCTAATGTTACTCTGTTACTTGAGTTAGAAGAAACATCAGTTTAAAGGGTTTCTTTAAAAAAAAATCACTAATTTCATCCCTCCACTGGTAAACTTGTAAAAAAAGGTCAGCATTTGATTGGTCCATCGATGAACCTGGTAAGGGTGAATTTCTTTAACAAGAAAGGAATGAAATTAAATTGGAATGGAATAGGACAGAACAGAAGTAAGAATAGAATTAAGGATAGAATTAAAAATAAAATTTGGAATGGAATGGAATAGAATAAAATAAATTAAGAATAGAAGTTAAGGAGGGGAGGGGAGGGGACCGGACCGGACCAGACCGGACTGGACCGGACAAGTGTTTTACTAGATTGCTTTTGTAAATTTCCTCCAGAAGGGAGCAGCTGCTCAGTAGCCCAAGGCAAAATGTCTGCTGGGAACAATGGGCATTGACCATTTTATTGCAAAGCCAGCTGAGTGACTTTGGGCCAGTCACTCTCTCTCAGCCCACCCCACCCCAGAGAGGCATAGGGGGAAAACAGGAGCAGGAAAGTGTATTGGATATGTTTCTGTCTTATTTGTAAACATAATAAAGTCAGGATACAAATAAATAAAATGTATGCACACAGAGAGAGCACTGTGCAAAAGTTTTAGGCAGCTGTGTAGAATGCTGTAAATTAAGAATGCTTTCAGAAATAGAAGTAGTAATACCTTATTTGTTATCAATTGATAAAGTTGAAAGTAAATGAACAGAAGAGAAATCCAAATCAAATCAATATTTGGGGTGACCATCCTTTGCCTTCAAAACAGCACCAAACCTTCTAGGTACACTTGCACACCGTTTTTGAAGGAATGCAACAGGATTCCTTCAAGGTTGTTCTTGGAGAATTGACCACAAGTCTTCTGTGGATGAAGATAGTTCTGAATGACATTGGCTATAAGCTTGGGGCTGTTGTCCTGATGCAAATAAATTTGGGGCCAATCACATGACTCCCTGATGGCAGGGAATGATAGATAAGTAGCTGCCCGTATTTCTCAGCATTGAGGACACCACGATCCTGACAAAATCTCCAACTCCATTTATAGAAACGCAGCCCCAAAGTTGCAAGGAACCTCCACCATTCTTCAGTGTTGCCTGCAGACACTCATTATTGTACTGCTCTCCAGCCCTTCCATGAATAAACTGCCCTCTGCTAGAGCAAATATTTCAAAGTTTGACTCATCAATCCAGAGTTCCTGCTGCTATTTTTCTACAAATTGTTTCTCTCCTTGATTAGTTACCATTCACTGCCTCTTGTCTTGCTTTGGAGAATAGGTTGACCCCCTCTTCTTTGTGGCAGCCCAAATTTATCTTACAATTGCTTACCTAAACTTATCTAACAATTAAGTCTCATAAAAGCGCAGCACTTGAAAAATGTTGACTATTATAACACTCACGTATGGTAGCCTTAAGGCATCCTGTTGGAATAATGTATGCATGTATATAATAAAAGACATTAAAATAATACAATTAATACAGAAGTGAGCTATTTGGGAACATACACATGTTCTGGATCCTTTCACCTGATGTTTCTAACAGAAATGAAGCAGCGATGAGGAAGGAAGCATAGCATAGAACTTCAACATCAGTTCATACCCTCCCATATCAACCATTTAGCTCAACCCTTCCTTCCTTCCTTCCTTCCTTCCTTCCTTCCTTCCTTCCTTCCTTCCTTCCTTCCTTCCTTCCCTCCCTCCCTCCCTCCTTCCTCCCTCCTTCCTTCCTTCCTTCCCTCCTTCCCTCCTTCCTTCCTTCCTTCACTCCCTCCTATCCTCCCTCCCTCCTTCCCTCCCTCCCTCCCTTCCTTCCTTGTTGCAAAATGTGGGAAAGTGCAAAGTCTGGATTCATGTATGGGTCTGAGGGTGTGAAATGTGCTTTCTGATATGAGCTAAACAAATTTATTTTCCCATCCCTGAACTTGAGGCTGTTGGCTCACAAAGCACAATGTCACTCCTGAACTGCAGTGATTTGGTGCCCTTGGAAATTTCCAAACCTTTTCAAAGCATCCAGGAGACATGAGTAAGTGAGTCAACCACCAAGAGTGACACAGGTATTAAATCTCCACAGGGCAGCAAAGTAGAAGCAATAAACCTGGAAATACCTTATTTAATTATTTGCTCCAGACCAAACATTCAAGGCAATTTACATCTCAAAAGTAAATCAAATGCAAAGATGAGAGCTGAAGGCAAATGAAATGGAGATTCTCACATTTTTTTAAAATTCTTATTTATATGCCGCCCTTCTCCGGAGTCTCAGGGCGGCTTACAATATGTTAAGCAACAGCCTTCCTACTTTTGTATATTTATACAAAGTCAGCTTATTGCCCCCACAATCTGGGTCCTCATTTTACCCATCTTAGAAAGGATGGAAGGCTGAGTCAACCTTGAGGCTGGTGATATTCGAACTTACAGTAATTGCAGGCAGCTGGATGTTAAATGCTGCCTTGTAGGAGGCATTAGCCTCCTACGCCACTCAGGCTCCTCTTGTAGACAGAAGAACTAAATGATTTCCCTATTTTTTGCCTTCTTTTTGGGATTCCAGTTTTCCTACTTTTTTTTCCAGGGATTTATTTTGGATTCCTTATTCAAATGCTTTAGTGCCTGCATTCCTGAAAGTGTAGCAAGAAATGCTGCAGCTGGTGTTGTTTGCTGTTATCCTGAAGCCTCCTCCATGGCAGAAGGTGGAGAAGCCAAGGAGGCTGCAAAGGCCCCCGGAAAAGAGAACCGTTCCATGAAAAGTAGCACATCCACATACAAGACTGGCCGCCTCTTTGCTAAGTAACTGCAGAAACACACACAAATACAAACACATCCATGATAGTTTTATCAAAGCTTTTTCCTCCTACTGTTGTGACCCAGGCCCAAGTAGGTAGTATTAGACGCAAACAGTTCCAAAACAAACAGACCTTATTAGAACAGCTGAGTATTAACTCATTCTCAGTGTAGTCCAAACTAAATCAAAACAAACTCTTCATAACACAAATTCTTCAGTCTAATCACCAACCTTGGTATAATTAGGCAAACTGCCAAAGGCTTCTCTTGGCAAAAGTTCAGAAGCAGAAGACGCCGACCAGAGATAAGTGCAGCAAGACAAGAACAAGTCTATCAACGTTCTTTTTCGGCAAAGAGCCCAAGAGCCGTTGCTGATCTTTTAAGCCTTATGGGAGGGGCCAATCATCTCTTGGCCCTACTCCCGAGTCGGCCTCTCTGCTTTAGCTGCTCTTGCTTTCTGGCAGCTCTTCTCATGCGTGCATTAGGAAGAGGCTCCTCCTGTTCCTCTGCCTCTCTACCGTCAGCCTCTGGAGGCTCCGGAGTCCACACATCACTCAACGATGGCCCTGGCCCCATCTCTGCCTTTGACGCAGAGCCCTCATCCAGGCCTTCCCCAGCCTCCAGGACTGGCCCCTATTTTTCCTCAGCCTCATCGCTGTCTGACTCCGCTGCCAGCTCCACAGGCTGCTGGTGGACCACAACACCTTTGAACATTTCTACAGCAGATTTGCTTTCATCTGGAGTCAAACATTTACCAAGTTACAGCACAATTTCATCCATATCCTGTATAGTTACTGACACTAATCCCATGGCACAAGTTTAAATAAAAAATGGTGAACAAAATCCAAAATAATAATAATAATTATTATTATTATTATTATTATTATTATTATTATAATAATTATTATTATTATTATTATTATTATTATTATTATTATTATTTTATTTCTATACCGCCCTTCTCCCGAGGGACTCAGGGCGGTGTACAGCCTATTAAAAGCACAAGACAACATCAGTTAAAATTGTTTAAAATTATTAAATAGTTTTGGCTGAATTTAAAACCCCAAAAATTTAAAACACCCAATTTAAAATTATTACGTTGATAGCCCGACCTGGCGGAACAGCAGGGTCTTAAGGGCACAGTGAAATACTCAGAGGTCGGAGATCTTACGCATTTCCGGGGGCAGTTTGTTCCACAGGGCTGGGGCTCCCACAGAGAAGGCCCTCCCTCTGGGTGTCACCAGCCGACACAACTTGGCCAATGGCACCCTGAGGAGATCCTCTCTGTGGAAGCGAACTGGCCGGTGGGAGGCTGTTGGTGGCAGGAGTTGGTCTCGAAGGTACCTGGGTCCTATGCCATGGAGCGCTTTAAAAGTGGTGACCAACACCTTGAATTGCACTCGGAAGACCACTGGGAGCCAGTGCAGCTCACGCAGGAGGGGTGTCATGTGGGCACAATGGGTTGCACCCATAACCACCTGCGCGGCTGCATTCTGGACCAGTTGGAGCCTCCGAGTGCTCTTCAAGGGGAGCCCCATGTAGAGAGCATTACAGTAGTCCAGCCAGGAGGTGACAAGGGCGTGAGTGACCGTGTGCAAGGCGTCCCGGTCCAGAAAGGGCTGCAACTGGCAAATCAGGCAAACCTGATAGAAGGGCCCCCTGGCCACGGCCGTCATGTGCTCTTCTAAAGACAGCCGTGCATCCAGGAGGACACCCAGATTGTGAGCCCTCTCTGTGGGGGGCAAAGATTCACCCCCAATAGTCAGCGATGGCACCAGCTGACTATATCGGGACGCCAGAAGCCACAGCCACTCGGTCTTGGAGGGGTTGAGTCTGAGCCTGCTCCTCCCCATCCAGACCCGCACAGCCTCCAGGCAGCGAGACATCACATCAAGGGCATTGTTGGGGTGGTCTGGGGTGGAGATGTACAGCTGAGTATTGTCAGCGTACAGGTGACACTTCATCCCAAAACCATGGATGATCTCACCCAGCGACTTCACATAAATATTGAACAGAAGGGGCGAGAGGACTGACCCTTGCGGCACTCCCCATGCGAGGTGCCTCGAGGTCGACCTCTGCCTCCCTGCCAACACGAACTGCATGCAGTCGGAGAGGAAGGAGGAGAACCACCGCATAACGGTGCCACCCATTCCTAACCCCCTCAACCGCTGCAGCATGATACCATGGTCGATGGTATCAAAAGAGATACCAGACAGAAAGTTAGAGAAAGTAAGTTGAGGTCCTATGATATGTCAGCTACTTTGAGGGTTAGAGAAAACCGAGAATGAGTGGACTCCAATCACAAGAATCCATGGCCCTCTCAAAGGGACTTGGAGGCATCTCCCAGCAAAGGAGTTATGGATGCCTCAGGTTTGTGCAAGCTGTTTCAATGGTTTCTACCGTTCCCCCACCCCCCTCTAATTTTGAAGGATATGTCTAATATAATCCCATTATCTTGCAGGTCTTCTCTGTGTGCGCTGGGAGAAATTAAGTTCATATAACATGTTTTCCTCTGAAATGAAGCTATTTAGAGTGCCTTTAAGGCTACTCTGGCTTCTATTTCTTAAAAAAAAAATCCAAGCCAGCCAGAAGTTCATATCAACTGCTTTTAAAGAAGCAGACATAAAATAGATTCCTATTAGAAAATCTAATAGAGAAATATGTTCTTTGACATTAAATCGTATCTTTCTCAGTATGGGATATGAAGAAAAGGAGAATTTCTCTCTGCTGAAGACTAAGAGAAAAGCAAAGGGAACCAAAATACCTTAAAATACAAGCACATTAAACAAGGCACCAGGAATAGAACCGCAGGTATGGGGACATGGTGTTGGAGCCTAGAGCCCAAACAAGGGATCAGCTTGCTCAGCCAAGATCTGATGCCCTCATAAACATCCCTGAAACCTGGGTGTTCTGGTCCTCCCTCTTCGGAGCCCGAGCTGTCAGGTGGGGTGATCCCAGGTGGCTTCTCTTGCATTTGATTGATAAATCCAGCTGAAGGCCTCTTGTTTCAAGCCTGCTTCTCTGCTCCTCATCCTTTCAGCCTTTCTGCATGCAGAGTAAGTGTTTACCTGACTCTGCAGACTCTCCCTGTGACTGTTCATGAAGACACTGGGAGGATCAGCTCAAAGCCCACCCTCAGGCAGGTAAAGTTACGGCATCTTCTATTCAAATATTTTTGATTTTCCCAGAGAAAGCTCTTCATATAGCTATCCTGCCCCTCCCCTCTGTTTTCTTTTGTGAGTCAGGAAATCTTGGAAACCCGGAGAAGTGTTGAAAAGCCGAGCGTCTTGACTAGCCTATTGATGTACTCCAAGCTGGTCTCATCGTGGCTTCTGAGGCGAGCAAAGATATTCTTGTTTTAAGTGTACAAGGGGAGACTGCTTTTCTTGCTGCAGTAATCATATGCCAACAACACACATGGACAAGATAGATGTGTAAACACCTGATGGGCAGGAGGGAGGGGTTTCCACAGGGCCAAAAAAGCCAAGGTGGCAGCCCTAAAGGAGAAAAGCAGGAAAGCAGCCGGCTCACACAATGGAAAGCTTTAATTCTGAATACAGTGCGGGAAGAAAAATCAGGTCCAGTTCCAAGCTGGGAGAAAGACACTGAAATAAAATGAAGACTGGTTGCAGGAAAGGAGATCTCTGTTTATTTGGTAGCCAGAAACTGCTGTGACTGCAGCATGTTTCTGGGGTGGCTGACAAGATGGGGGTGAGAGTAGGTGGGCTTTTATGCATTCTTTGGGGCTTTGTGATTGAGATGCTTGTTCCTGTGCAAGAATATGTCCTTTAATATTTTAATGGGTGTTGCCAGATTCTTATGGGGTCATGTAGGGTTCATGGCTGCCTCTACAGGCAAAAGGGGATATGCAAATCCTAGGTGTTTGTCTGAGCTAATCTTGTCAGTTTTGGCTATTGATTTCCATTTTGGGCCTTCTGAGTCAGTGTGAGAAGAGAGCTGCACCTGACTCCCTTCTCTGCCCAAAGGCTCCCCTGCAGGATCTGGCCAAAGAGCAGAGCTGAAACTTGGAGGATAATTCTCCTTCTCGGGAGAGATCCCTGACTAATTCAACCAGTTCTTGGACTCAGAGATTGTTTGGCACTTCTTTGGAGAGAAATGAAAGGGAAATAATCCCCATATGGTTCATAATGATAGGGGCAGAAATTGAACTAAATCAGTCACCAAGAATTAAGATGTTTGCAAGCTCCAGCCTTAAAATTGGCCCCAGAGGGAATACACGGCACCTGCGGCTGAAGAAAAAGAAATCTGACATTTGTTGGCATCGTGATTAAAGAGGAAACCCCAGGGACCAGTTAATGCCCGAGCATGTCACAGATCTGAAATAGCTCCCTGCAAAATAAATTTACTTTATTTTGAAAGTTAATCCTCAAGGGCACCACCACGGAATGGCTGATGAAATAGTGTGGCCAAGAACACAATCAAGCTCAGTCAAAACTAATCATCAGAACTTTGCATAGTTAAACACACAAAGTGGGAGACTGTTTCTGTGTCTTTGGAAGCGAGTTCTTCTCTACAGGGGAGCCATGGAGGGTGTCTCACCTCTCTCCTATGAGTGCTGGGGATTTCTTTTTCACTTTTTTTTCTCTAAGAAGTTTTCCAACTTTCACCTGGGAAACAGTCTTGTGACTGGCAAATGGAATGCAATGTTAAACTGCTGCCTTCAATATTAATAATAACCAGCTTTACCCAATAGTTAGGCACTGTGTGTATGTGTGCATAATTTAGACTCTGGCTTTCTTGCTCTCATGCTGTTTTCTCACTTGAGATATGCATTTCAAACCAAATCAAATTCAAATAAATCAATCCTGCATAATTCATTTCATCCCGTTCCCAGATGGAAACACCCTTATTTTAATCCATCTTGACCCTGGCAGCTTCACGAACGCATCCAAACTCCAAGGTCTCAACGGCCCCTCAGTCTTCTATGGTATTAGAGGTCCATGCCCAGTTCTAAGATGCATTCATTCCAGGGGTGGGTTCTAAAATTTTTTACTACCGGTTCTGTGGGCATGGTTTATTTTGTGGGCGTGGCTTGATGGTCATGTGACAATTCTTTAGGATTTAGCAGAGGTACTGGTCTACCAGGCTTTTAACTGCTTGCAAAGCTGTAGCAGTCTAC
>WNWU01000035.1:12844261-12856472 GCA_012654045.1 Ptyas mucosa
ACAATACAATACAATACAATACAATACAATACAATACAATACAATACTTTATTGGCCAAGTGTGATTGGACACACAAAGAATTTGTCTTTGGTGCATATGCTCTCAGTGTACATAAAAAGAAAAGATACGTTCATCAAGAATCATAAGGTACAACACTTAATGATAGTCATAGGGAACAAATAAGCAATCGAATCATACTAAGAAACAATCAATATAAATCTAAGGATACAGCAACAAGTTACAGTCATACAGTCATAAGTGGGAGGAGATGGGTGGTGGGAACGATAAGAAGATTAATAGTAGTGCAGACTTAGTAAATAGTTTGATGGTGTTGAGGGAATTATTTGTTTAGCAGAGTGATGGCGTTCGAGGGAAAAACTGTTCTTGTGTCTAGTTGTTCTGGTGTGCAGTGCTCTATAGCGTCGTTTTGAGGGTAGGAGTTGAAACAATTATGTCCAGGATGTGAAGGGTCTGTAGATATTTTTACGGCCCTCTTTTTGAGTCGTGCAGTATACAGGTCCTCAATGGAAGGCAGGTTGGTAGTATCCTCTGAAGTCTGTGTCTGTCTTGTTGGGTTGCAGAATTAAACCAGACAGTTATAGAGGTGGAGTTGAAAGACTCAATAATTCCTCTGTAGAACTGTGATTTGCATTTTTATTTTTTGCTTGATTTGTTTCTTGTAATCAATTTTTATATAGTCCTGTTAATATTCTGTCTTTAATATTTTATTTAATATTTTAAACAATGTCTAATCAATAAACTATTCTAGAATATTCATCAAAATGGGGTTGAATTTGTTAATATCTAGTATTTTGGACTTGATCTGACCCGAAATATAACACAATATTCTTCATTGCTTTTTCAGATCAGAGATAGAATTGCTTCAGAGGCTCTGAGTGATAAAAGTCAATTCCCATTTTTCCATCGGATCCTCCCCAAAGAAGAAATCAACTACCCAGCAATTGTCCAACTGCTCCTCCATTTCAGATGGACCTTGATTGGTCTCTTTGCTTCAGACACAGACAATGGAGAGAATTTCATGAGGACTTTGACTCCTATGCTTGTTAGGAAAGAAATTTGTGTTGTTATATCACAACAGTTCTCATTGACTGGACATACATCATCCCTCAGGGAGGCCCTCTCTAAGTGGAGACAAGTCAATGTCTTTGTTCACTTCATAGAAAATGTTCCCATTTTGGACAGAGTTCTTCCTTTCCATTTAATACTTGAAGATATGCCCGGCCCCATTGAAAGGAAAGTCTGGATCCTCCCAAATTTTATAATGTATTCAATAATAAGGAATAGACGTCTCAAATATATCCATAGTATTTGGAACTTTGGTTATCTGTCAAAAGAAAAACCAAATGAAGATGGCTTTGAACCCTATTTCTTTGCAGTTCCCAAGTTTCAAGATCATTACTTTCACTGTTCTCTTTCAAAACATCTATTTTCTGTCAAAGGCCAGAAAATGTGCACCCAGAAAACACCACTGGAAACTCGAGAGAAAAGGAACAGGATCCGGATCAAAAATCACCATTTCGACTACAGTTTCTTTGAGACTCTGGCCCATGCCATAAATGCTGCCTATTCCTCCAGATCGAGGAGGAGAAGGAAGGAGGATGAAAAGATGTTGGGGACTCCAAGGCTGCAGCCATGGCAGGTATGGGGTCCCGTTATGGATCCATTAATCTCCTTTGGCGAAGGAATCCAAAGGAAAAGGAGGGAAACCATCTCAACCTACAAAAGGCCAATAGATTTGGCCAATCTAATTGCTCAGGGAATAACATTCCAAAGAGTAGATACCATGACAGGTAAATTAAACATTGCTAATTTTAAAAGGCTGTATGCATTTTTAAATAAAGTCCTGTATTTTAGGTTTGTGATTAGCACTGTGGAACTTTATAAATTTTAAGGAGACTCTGGCCATCTAGCCCAACCCCTGCTCTACAGAGTGCTGTATCCTCACTTCTCCAATTCAGAATCTGTGTTGGAGAAACTGCTCCCATAGGCTTCTTTTTGTTGTCTTTCCTTAAGACTCGCATTCAGTTTGCAATCAACTACGATTTTGAGTTCATTTTCATAAATGTTTATTTATTTATTTACAAGTAAGTCAAGGTAATAGACTTTATTTTATTTATTTGTCAAACATGTAAGATAACAGATGTAAGTACACTGCTCAAAAAAATAAAGGGAACACAAGTAGAAGACATCCGAGATCCGAATGAATGAAATAGCCTTATTAAATACTTTGCTCGTTACACACAGTAGTTTTGTGTTCCCTTTAGTTGTTTGAGCAGTGTATAAACTACTGTATGTAAAGAACAAAGTATTTAATACAGCTATTTCATTCATTCAGATCTTGGATGTCTTCTGCTTGTGTTCCCTTTATTTTTTTGAGCAGTATATAAACATGATTATAAGTACATGAAATGGATACGAATAAATGGGGACATTAGGACAGGGACGGTAGGCACATTGGTGCGCTTATGCACACCCCTTACAGATCTCTTAGGAATGGGATGAGGTCCACGGTAGACTGTTTAAGGTTAAAGTTTTGGGGATTCAAGGATGTAACAACAGAGTCAGGTAGTGCATTCCAGGCATTGAACACTCTGTTGCTGAAGCCGTACTTTCTGCAATCGAGTTTGGAGCGGTTTACCTTGAGTTTGAATCTATCTATTGTATCTCATGTATTATTGTGGTTGAAGCTGAAGAAGTCGTTGACAGGTAGGACATTGTTGCAGATAATTTTGTGTATTACGCTTAGGTCATACCGAAGGCGGCGTAGTTCTAAGTTTTCTAAGCTCAGAATTTAAAGTCTGGTGGCATACGGTATTTTGTTGCAAGCAGAGGAGTGGAGGACTCTTCTCGTGAAATACCTCTGGACCTGCTCAATCATGTTAATGTCTGATATACAGTGTGGGTTCTAGGCAAATGACTTATCCAACACAGCTCCCTCCTTATTTGGGTTGGGCTGAGAAAGACTGACTGGCCCAAGGTCACCCAGCTAGCTTTCAGGGCTAAGGAGGATGAATTCACAGTCTCCTGGTCCAGGGATGAAATGCTCTGAAGTCTGCTACCGGTTTGCTTTGCTTCATGCACAGTGTGCACTAAAGGTGCACTTCGCGCACATGTGCACCGCATGCATTACCATGCAGCACTGAAAAAGGAGGATAAGAAGCCTTTTCTGGTGAGTAGAACAGCGAGGGGGGGGGACATCTGTGCTGTGCTGCGCGATTTAGATTAGCTAGAAAGCAAGATTTCCTGCTTTTTGGTGAATATAAATTGTGCGGCACAGCTGATCATCGGAAATACCAGTTTGCTCGAACTGGTAGCATTTTTTTTTACTACCGTTTCTCCTGAACTGGTAGCATTTATTACTACTAGTATGGGCAAACCGGTCTGAACCGGTAGCATTTCACCCGTCCTAGTCCCATACCATATTTGCAGATACCATGATATTTCCTCAATAAATTGTATGAATCCTGAGGATATAACTTGATTTCAGCAAAATATTAACAATACTTCCTGATAATTAGGTTAATTAACTAACAGTCTTTTGCTTTCTAGCCTGGTGCTTTAACCACAAGACTAAACTGGCTCTCGGGTATACTTACATACTTATGAAGCTTGATATCATCCTTCTTCCAATGCATCATTAATTTATTTTGAAGATATGCCTTATATGAGATACTATAGAAGTATCTCAAAATGAGACATTTTTCTGCAGCTCAGAAACATCTTTCTATGAGGAAATCATAAATATTTTTCTGGAAATTTGGTACTCTTTACATCAGATCAAGTTAGCTTTGTCTGAGAGTTGTTATAAATCTTCCACCAAATCTTGCATCACAGAGATTTATCAATTCTTTTGTATTAATGACAATACAGAAAAACTGATGACCAAGGACAAATTGTTATTCATAACTACTCATTTTCTTGAGAAAATTTAAAAAGATTAAAAATTATTTGTATTGTTTTTGTGATGGTTTTTACTCACTTAATTACCACACAAGCTACCCTCCATTTAAGTAGGTTTCTAATCACATCACAAAATTGTTAGATCTTTACTGAAATCAAGTTATATCACCAGCATTTGTATAATCTGTTTAGGAAGCGTGATCTATCTATCTATCTATCTATCTATCTATCTATCTATCTATCTATCTATTTGGCTTATATGCCGCCCTATCTCACAATGGACTCAGGGTGGCTCACAACAATAAAACAAAGCCACAATATAAAATAAAGTCTAAAAATTTAAAATTTAAAATTAACGATTAAAACCCCATTATCAGTCCAGGTCGAGGGATTTAAAAAGCCAAGTTTTTAATTCATGGCGGAAGGTGCGAAGGTCAGGCGCTAATC
Organism: Ptyas mucosa; assembly: GCA_012654045.1. NCBI lineage: Eukaryota > Metazoa > Chordata > Lepidosauria > Squamata > Colubridae > Ptyas > Ptyas mucosa. The sequence continues at coordinate 12,848,631 of WNWU01000035.1, forward strand.
GGAGTTCCAAGGGAAGTTGATTCCAGAGGGTGGGCGCACCCACCGAGAAGGCTCTACCCCTGGAAGCCGCCAGCCGATCGACAGTATCAAATGCTGCTGAAAGATCCAATAGGACCAGAACAGAGGAATAACCTCTGTCCTGGGCCCTCCAGAGATCATCTACCAGAGCGACCAATGCCATCTCCGTGCTGTACCCGGGCCTGAAACCCGATTGGTACAAGTCGAGGTAATCCGCTTCATCCAGGACCAACAGGAGCTGACATGCCACCACATTCTCAACAACCTTCGCTAAAAAGCGAAGGTTGGAGACTGGACAAAAATGACTTAATACAGCTGGATCCAAGGCCGGCTTCTTGAGGAGGGGCCTCACCACCACCTCCTTCAAGGTGGTTGGGAAGTTCCCCTCCCTCAAAGAAGCCGCTATCACCGCCTGGATCCAGCCTCGTGTCACCTCCCAGGCCGAATAAACCAGCCAGGAGGGGCACGGGTTCAACACACAGGTGGCCGCACTCAGCTTCCTCATGAGCCTGTCCACTTCCTCTGGGGTAACAGAATCAAACTCTTCCCAAAGCACAGAACCCGCTGTCTCGCCCCCGTCTGACTCTGTCCAGTCAGAGTCCAAGCGTCCTGAATCCAAGTGATTTTGTCTGACAGGTGCTGACCAAACTCCTCGGCTCGTCCCTGTAAAGGATCTTTCCTCACCCTCTGGTTTAAGAGGGAGCGGGACACCCTGAACAGGGCAGCCAGGCGATTTTCTGTGGACGCGATGACATCGGCGAAGTAGCGGCGCTTTGCCGCCGCCAACTCCACCAGGTAGGCCCGTGTAGCCGACCTTAACTGAAATCGGTTGGATTCGGAACGGCTGGCTCTCCCACAGCTCTCTAGGCCTCATCTACATAATGATACAGTATGTGAGAATAACTTTCGGGATGGGGGAAGAGATGATGCCCAAGGAAGGATCAGATAAGAGGGGAGAAGTCTACCGCTGCATAGTAGGAGAGGAAGAAACTCAGAAAAGATCCTCCCTAACTTTTCAGGCTGAAAAAGGAATTGGTATGTGATATGGACTATCAGACTTACAAAATTATTGTAATATAGTCTTAAAATAAAGTAGAATTAGCTCAGCTTGGTATGTTTCCTGACTGATTTTTTATGGAGAAGATTAGCCTGACAACTTTCTTCTTGACAAATCTATGCTTTCTGGTAATCAAACCTGTTGTTTTCAAGTTTATAAATGATAACACCTTTTCTCCCAATTAAGCATATTTGCAAGTTAGATAACTGTAGAAGAAAGATTCAGATGTAGGATAAAGCTAAGCTTTCAGATTTTAAAATTCCTTAAAATTCCTGGATGTTTCAATTCTAGTTTCATCCATTTCTGGAGAAGAATACATTTTGCAATATTTCCCAGATGAAACTGTACGTAGACCAAAACGGAGAGTTAGCAGCAGATCTGGGCATCAAAAGCTTGTTGTTTCTCCCCAACGAGGATCCAAGGATTGAGTTCCTGGGCACTTTTGAAAGACAGAGACTTCTTATCATCCAAGATGTTCATTTGCAGCTAAAGTTGCTCAACAAGGTGGGAGAAAGCCTTGTGTCTTTTCTCTGTTTTCCAAACTCTGAGATCCCATTTTAAGTGGGGCATAGAAATCTTATAGTTTCTTAGGCTGATTTGGAGGCTTCGGTACTGTTCCATTTTGTGGACCATCTGCAATTTAGTATCTCCATCACACTGGTGGAAAACCCACAAGGCTGGGAAATGTGTTACTACTGGCTTCAGATTTGTTTGTTCCTTATAAGCAAATAGCAATATAGTATACAGAATAACAGAGTTGGAAGGGACCTTCGTGGTCTTCTAGTCCAATCCCTTGCTCAAGTAGGAGACCCTATAGAAGCGATGGCTAACCTTTCCCAGAAAGCGGTTATGTGTGCATGAATGTGCACATGCACACCCGAACTTCCAAAATGCAATGCACGCTCCCTCCTGTGCATGCCACATGACCCCCCTGCACATGCCCAGCCCCCGCACATACATGTGCAGCCCCCTGAATGCGCCCCATCCCCGCGCATGTGCGGCAGAGACCCGACAACCAGCTGGCCAGTGGGAGGCGCGCACACATGCATGGCGGAGCTGAACTGGGGTGAAGGCTCGTGTGGCCACAGAGAGGGCATTGTGTTCCACATGTGGCACGCGTGCCATAGGTTCACCATCATGGCCCTATAGCATCTCGACAAATGGCTGTTCAACCTCTTCTTAAAATCATCCAGTGATGGAGCACCCACAACTTCTGAAGGCAAGCCATTTCACGGATTGTTCACTATTAGGAAATTTCTCCTTAGTTCCAGGTTGCTTCTCTCCTAGATTGGCTTCCATTCATTGCTTCTTGTTTTGCCTTCTGGTGCTTTGGGAAATGGGTTGACCCCTCTCTTCTTTATGGCAACCCCTCAAATAGTGAAACACTGCTATATCACCTTGTCCTTTTTTTCAGTAAACTAGACCTAGCCAATTCCCACAACTGTTCTTCATATGTTTTACCCTTCAGTCCCCTAATCATCTTAGTTGCTTTTCTCTGAACTCTTTTTAGAGTCTCAACATCTTTTTTATAATGTGGTGGCCAAAACTGGATGTGGTATTCCAAGTGTGATTTTTCCAAGGCCTTATAAATACCTAGCTTGGTCTTAGAAATCCCTTTCTGACCCAGGGTTCATTCTCGTGCCCCAACGGCTGCAGCGAAAGATGCCTTACATACCCTGTTTGAGGGACACATTCTCATCTGCCATCTCATCTCACTCTAGTTCTAGAAACTGGGCGGTCAGTTTTAGTCTCATCTCTCCAGTATGGCAGACACACTATTGAAAAAAATAAATATGCAAATCAACTTAGAACATCTCCTTTAAAGTTGGCAGCCCTAATTTCCAAGTACTGGGATATAATTTTGGTACAGACTGGTTGTCACTGAATGCTTAAACCTTTTCTCAATTCCATTCCTCCAGACTTTATTAAGTGGAAAAGGTCTTTTATTGCAATGTCAGATGCCAAAAGCAAAAGTGATTTAAAAAATGAAAACTCTGCTCATAGTTATACCTCCTATATCAGCTTGGAATGAGTCAAGAGACAGGGGTGAAATGCTACCGGTTCGCTCCGGTTTGATCAAACTGGTAGTGATAAAAGCTACTGGTTTCTCTGAACTGGTATTTCCAATGATCAGCTGTGCAGTGGGGTTTAGCTTTGCTAGAAAGCAAGAAATTTAGCGAAGCTAAATTGCGCACCACAGCTGATCCCCCCTCGCTTCTACTTACCTTCCCAAGCCTCCTTTGGCGTGTAATGCGCATGCGCGTACTGCACATAAGCACACATGCAGTGTGCGTTTTGTGCGCAGTGCACAGGCACAGTCAGCAAACCAGTAGCAAACCGGCTCAGATTTGACCACTGGTCAGAGACTTCATATTTACCTAAGTGAAGCTCAGAGACTACTTGATTAATGTCCATGTTTACCTCCATTTTGCATGGATGGTGAGTCCTAACACATTGTCACATTTTCTTTGGCATTCCTTGTTTTTCTGCTTAGTCCCTGCCTCAGTCCAAATGTGTGGGAAATTGTCATCCTGGGTTTTTCAAGGGGGCTCGAGAAGGAGAGCCAGTTTGCTGCTATGACTGCGTTCCTTGTCCAGAGGGAACCATCTCCACTCAGGAAGGTGGGTCACACTGGAGGAAAATGGGAGGCTTTGTGGAACTGGATCCCTCCAGAACATTTCCATGAAAGTGCAAGTTAAAAGACAGATTGAGTCTCACTGATTTTCTTGTCTATTTTCAACCCGCACAATTTCTTATCTAAAGGGAAGAATAGCCCAAAAAAAGGACTGAAGGAGAGGCTGGGAAGAGATAGGAGGGTGTGGCAGATTGGGTAAGCTTTAGTAATAGCAGAGAAAATATCTCTTCTGCATTTTAATTTGGATGTGCCCTTCCACATTTACCTTTCTAGGAACACTTGAGTTCTTTGAAACTCAAGGAATTATCTAGCTCCACCCCCTAGAAGGATTGTTGCAATGCACTCTATGTGAGCTTCCCCTTGGGAAACAGTGGAAGATTCACAATGAGGTGTTGTGGACTGTTATGGGTGCACTCATTACACCAATATTACCACAGGTCTAAATATTCCAGATTATTTGCAGGTCCAGCTTTCTCTGACCAACAACTAGATTTCACAATATCCTCTGTATTCAGTATATTAAGAAGTGCCATCTGGAAGGACCTAGAAAGTGTGCCTAGAAAAATTAACTGATTCATTATTTATCTCTAATAATTAGGTTATTATGAAGATTTGGCACATTATACAGAAAATCATTCAGGCTTACGATTTCCTCCAGTTTTATATACCTTAGCTTTATATTGTTTAGAAAATGATTTTCTTCTGATCTTCATTTTGTGGAGATGTTAAGAAATACATATTGGAAAATGCTGCTGGTTTCAGCTGTTGTCCGAAGAATGTGTTTCTTGTAGGAGAAAAGGATAGAATATTAAATAAATATTTATTTTTGACTTTTTCAGATACGGAAAAATGCACCAAGTGTCTGGATGATAAATATCCAAATGAGGACCGAATCCAATGTATCCCCAAAGTTACAACTTTCCTGTCTTATGAAGAACATCTGGGCATCATTCTGGCCTCTTTTGCCCTATTCTTGTTCCTAACCACAGGGCTTGTTTTAATCATCTTCATTAAATACCGAGAAACTCCCCTTGTCAAAGCCAACAACCGGGACCTCTCTTACATCCTCCTGGTCTCCCTCCTGCTTTGCTTCTTGTCTTCTTCTCTCTTCATTGGTCAACCAAGGAAAGCCACCTGCCTTCTCCGACAAATGGTTTTCAGTTTCATCTTCTCAGTGGCCATTTCTTCTCTTTTGGCCAAAACCATCATGGTGGTGCTGGCTTTCCTGGCCACAAAACCAGGAAACCGAGTGAAGAGATGGTTGGGAAAGAGCTTGGCCAACTCCATCATCCTTTCTTGTTCTTCAGTCCAAATTATCATCTGCTCCATCTGGCTGGGAGTTTCTCCCCCATTCCCTGACTCTGACCTCCACTCCCAGCCTGGAGAGATCATCCTGCAATGCAACGAAGGGGCTGTTGTCATGTTCTACATCACCCTCAGCTACTTGGGCTTCCTGGCTGCCATCTGCTTCACGGTGGCTTTCCTGGCCAGGAACCTGCCTGGGGCCTTCAACGAAGCCAAGCTGATCACCTTCAGCATGCTGGTCTTCTGCAGTGTCTGGGTGACCTTTGTGCCCACCTACCTGAGCACCAAAGGGAAATACATGGTGGCTGTGCAGGTCTTCTCCATCTTGGCCTCCAGTGCTGGTCTGCTGGTCTGCATCTTCATCCCCAAGTGCTACATTATCCTTCTCAGGCCAGACCTGAACACAAAGGAGCAGCTCACAGCCAGAAGAAATGTGGAAATGTGAGACTGAGGAATTTCGACATCCAAACTTTTCAAAACTTAGAAAATGGTCCAAATTGTTCTCCATACATGAGTTGGGCCGATGATTTTGGTTGAAATAATTAACAGATTCCTGAAAGATAGTGTCCCCTGTCCTTATCCAGTAGAATTGCAAAATGGCCACTGAGTTCTTTTGAGCAGTCAAGGCATCATATCTGTCCTTTACTCTTAGCCTACCTGAAGCCTGAAATTCCCCACCCAGTTATTTGAAACATGACACCTGTGCAGTCTTGTGGATATGCTAGAAATAATTGGGATAATAATTGCTAGAAAAAATGCCATTATTTTGGTTTATCTGTAATTGGGATTCTTTGCAGTTTTAGACTCAAATTGCAGCAGCAGCATATGGAAAGTAGAGAGATCCCTCCTAGCTAAATTAGGAAGAAGATATTCTGAATTATTCTGCTAAACAAAACAGGAACTTAAATAGAGCCTCACAAGATTTCTAGAAAATATTTCCCATCAGATGGAATGACTGAGTGTCCCATGGATGTGGTGTGAGGGAGAGACTGGGCACAAACACCTAGTCAAAAATTGCAATAATTCATACATCTCAATCTTCGGGTGATCATTGGGAATTGAAGATGGGTCCTGGCATGATCCAGAAGTCCTTACCTTCTTAAAAGGGATGTTTTCAAAGACATCCTATTCACAAAAGGAAGTCAACTGAAATCATGACATTTATTCTAAAATTAGCAGAAATGTGTGTAGTTGGCTGTATGTTTACACTGATGATGTTACCTTGTTTGGTAATGAAATTCCTGCAAGTAAACCAAGCTCAGACAGCACCAAAGATCGCACTATATCTTCCTTTTGGCCGCATCATGGCTTTATCTTCCTAGCATCCAAGAAGTTCTCAGCCTTCCTCATTCCCTTCTTCGGCCTCGATGAATATACAGCATTTAAATGTCACAGTCCGCAGCCTACAATTAATGAGGTGATCAATCCTGGTCATCGTTCTCTGACCATCTTGTCCAGCCTTCCACTGAAAATTGATGTTTGGAATAAGAAAAAGAAAATGTTTTCTCTGCAAATTCTAGAATAGAAGAATGAAGGACGTGAATGTTACTATGTTTTATTTTTCCAAAGCAGAGCTGGGTTGAAAGAAAAATAAAAAGATGACATTAACAGTGTGCAATAAAGTGACTCATTTTGTTTCAGAGCAAAACAAATGTACAATTAGTAAAAACATGGGGGTTGTTATGAAGAAGCAAATGATTTCTCCTCTTGCAGATAGAAACCTGGGCCCAGGGAGTGCTAAGCTCCTCTTTTGACATTGGGCAGGAGCTGGAGATCCTGACGGAACTCTTGGAAGATAAAAAGGAAAGAGAGGACTTTGCAATACCAGGTGGGTGCTTTCCTAGTAAAACCTAATACAAAGTGATTAGAAGAGAAAAAATAAATTAGTAAAATAAAATAAAATAAAGCTTAACGTGCAATAAAGAAATAAAATAAAATTCTGGTTTTAAAAAAACCAGAAAGATATAAAATATAAAGGAGCAACTTCCAATATTTTACAGCAGTTCTTAGTGCAACTGTGTTTGAACCCCCCTCTCTAAAATTACATTGCAATGCTCGTATTTCTACACTGGTGTGGGTTTTGTGACCTGTTGGTTTTATGACTTCACTATCTTTGGTGCTGGGTGGAATGGCAGCGGCCCAGCAGACTAGTACACAATCTGACTCACGACTCTTTCTTGGAGAGCAAGTGGCGGTCATGCTAAGAGGGCCTTTGCACCCATTCCTAGATTGGGGGGCTCTGCTCACAGCCAATCAGACAATAGTCGCGTCTTTAATCTATCCTGTCCAATCACCAAAACCATAAATCGCAACTTCACATTATTCATTTTTTGCCAAATTTCCATAAGTGGCTTCCAGTTACCAATAAATATAGATGTTATCTTTTCTGTAATCAAAGAAGTCAGTTTGTTCTTTTCAGTAAGTTCTGTTAATTTCATCAGCCATTCATCTGTGGTGGACAGTGCCGAATCTTTCCATCTTTGTGCATATAGTAATCTCACCATAATATTATTTCACATGTTGAAATAATCTTCCATGGCAGCTTTTTTTAACTGTTTATCCATCAGTCCTAAAAGGAACGCTCTGGCTTCAGTTGAACTTCCTAACAATGAGGACAATTAACCAGTGGAACAGCTTGCCTCCAGAAATCGTGGATGCTCCATCACTGGAAGTGTTTAAGACGAGTCTAGACAGTCACCCGTCTGAGATTGTATAGGTTCTCCTGCTTGAGCAGGGGGCTGAACTAGAAGACCTCCAAGGTCCCTTCCAGGTCATTCTATTCTATTCTATTCTATTCTATTCTATTCTATTCTATTCTATTCTATTC
>WNWU01000035.1:12865466-12895458 GCA_012654045.1 Ptyas mucosa
GCAGTTACTCTGCTGGTTGGTAAAACAACATCAATATCCTTAACATGTTTTCCGATGGTCTTAGGCGACCCCTGTGAAAGGGTCGTTCGATCCCCAAAGGGGTCGCGACCCACAGGTTGAGAACCACTGCTCCAGTTCCTTTAGGAGAGGAACACTATTTATTTGTTTTATCTTTTTTATATGATTTATAATTTATCCTGGCTATTCAACAATTGTCCTAAAGTATCATTCAGATAAGTGGAACTGGAAGACAAATACATTTAGAACATTATATGCTGTTCTGGATATTGTCTCCCAAAACCTATATTCTGATTTTCCAAATAAAAGGTTAATGCTATTACTTCATATTCTAGCTGCCAATCATCACTATTTGGCAGGTAACTTCCTGAGATGATTAAATCCCCGTGAAAAATCTCAGAAAAAAAGATAGAAAATATTTGTTCATGGGTCACGCTAAATGCTATTAATCTTAATCGATGTGAGTAAAGTATGTTTGTCTTTTTAAAATAATTTATTTTTTCAATGTTGCAGGAAGAACAATCGAGACTTCCTGCAATAACATCTATAAAACAACAATGGAGATGCATTGAGAAATATAATGTTTAGTTGTAGTCAGTATACAAGACATTAACAATGACATTAACACTTGGAACATTGCATCCAGCTTTAGTGTTTTTAATCACTGTCAGTAAGTTTGTGTTTTTAAAATATGGTATTTTGTCAGTGTTGCAGGAAGAACAATCAAGACTTTCTCCTATGACATCCATAAAAGAAGAATGGAGAGATATAATATATAGTTGTAGTCAGTATATAAGACATTAACATGAAGATAAATACAACTCCTTTTGGTTAGGTTATCTTTATTTCCAGGGGTGGGCTTCAAAAATTTTAGCAAGGGGTTCTCGGCAAGTTGCTGGGTGGGCGTGGCAGCCCACCCCTGTTTATTTCCTTGCAAATTAAATTAGAGACCATCTTTAAGATTCTAAAATGGAAAATACATTTTTAAAAGAGATGTGTGGCACCTTCCCCAATATTTTTGTTACTTATCATTGCTAAGGCATGTACCACTTGGGCATCCTCTTTTGTATAGGCATCTGCCTCAGCTTTTTTGGAGAGAATAACAAAAGTCATGTGGTTGCTAGCACTCATTCTGAGAGTTGTTGGAGCCACTAACCACCACATGACTACAAGGAATATACATTTTTCCATCCTCGTCTACTCAGTCAGAACTGAAGAAGCTTCTTGGATGAAATGTCTTCATGGAAAAAACAAAGTCCAGTTACCTTTTGAAAAAGCACCTTTGGGATAACCGTGACCTGGATGACTGAGAATCTTCATAGACAATAAACTTTATTACTAATGTTAAGAAAATAATGTAGCAGTCAATGATCTTTTATTTTCTTTTTTTCCTTCAATCCCCAGGAAAAGGTGCCTGATGGTGTCACTGGAACAGCCATTTATTTTTTACAACATCAGCCAGTCAGGATGTTGAGGAGGCACCCATCTCTGCTGCAAACAACCTCCCATTAACAACATGTTAACCAGCATGGATAAATCAAGAAGGATGTTGGACATCCTTCCTTGCTCAACAATGTGATGGTTGGTAAGTGTTTGAATTAATTAGGTTGCCAGTTTTTCTTTATTTTTTCCATTATAAAGATATTATTATTGTTGTTGTTATTTAATTTTTAGGTAGAGTCCATATAGAAAAACCCAGGTGGCCACAATCAGGGGACAACTTGGAGGCTACAAGAAGTGAGTGGACCAAGGACTTGTCCAAAAGAAGACTAGTCCTAGTTGAAAGGACAGGAATTGAGTTCTCTTGGGGTTACCTGGTATCTTTTGCTGGTTTGCATTTCTTGCTTTGGGTTTTTAGGTGGGGATGGTTGGCCTTGGGAGCTAAAAGGAAAGAAAACTGAGAGCTTGTTAATGTTAATTTTAATTCAGTTGCTGAGTTTTATTACTTTTTGTTTCCTGCTAATTTATTCAATAATTGTCCTAAAGAATCATTCTGATTAGAGGAACTGGAGGGCAAATAAATTTAGAATATTGTGTGCTGTTCTCAATATTAAGTTTTCTCTCTGAAAACCTATATTCTGCTTTTTCCAAATAAAATGTTAATGCTGTTACTTTATCTTCTAGCTGCCAATCATCACAATTTGGTGATGACTGGCAATTTCCTAAAAAGAATGAAACTTCATGAAAAATCTCCCAAAGAGAGAGAGAGAGAAAAAGAAAGAAAGCATTCATTTTTATCTATGTTTGTCCTCAGTTGCCATTATAGGTTTTTGTTCTGTGCTTTATTTTTGAAATATATATTTTACCTTGGTATCACAGTTAGGGCATCAGGCTAGAAAGCAGGAGACCTGGAATTCTCATCCTATTTTAGGCACAAAGCCCAAATTCTTTGATACCACCTTACTACCCACCAAGAAAGTGACAAATTTGCCAAGACAACCCTGAGATACCTGTTTGTCTGGCAACAGTGCGCTAAACAATGATGAAAATGAAGTAGTTGGTAGGGGCAAAAACCACTTACAAAAGCTGAATTTTTTAGTATGTTTAATAGCATATTTTATTAATCCTTATGATTTCAGTTGCTTTTCAGCTCTCTACACGACTGCCAAATTCCCAGGCATCCAAAGAATCTTATCGTACATGTGGTCCAATCAGGAAAACGCAGGTTGTAAATTACATTTCATGAAATTTCCTGCACAGGTAAGCAATCTGTTATCTGAATAATCTTTTGAGTGTGCATTAACAGGAAATACAAAAAAATTAGCTCTCATATTCATGGGATCAATTCTTTTTTTGTGACCTGTTTCCAGATTCAGTTTTAGCTACTGGTCTGGGTATTGCTTGTATAAGGTACTTATACAATTATTTGTCACATTATCATTTTCACATGTGAACAAATCAGGTTGAGGGATCAATTCTCTCATACAACAATTTCCCTTTTAAAAATTCCATTTTTGTTTTAATCAGGTGGGGATATAGCCTGAAAAATATTTCATGTCATCATAAGAGATAAAGAAGCCCAATATGAGTAGGGGATATAGTGGGGTGGGTGGGTTATATTCCTTCTATGTAATGTAGTTTGACTTTTCAAGAATTATTTGACAAAAAGAAGGCTAAAAAAAGAATTAAAGTTATGCACCAGAATTTTAATTAAATCTTGGCACAGTTAAAAATGTCTTGTGTGGTGCCCTTTCTTATTGGAAAGATGTACTTTCAATTGCCCAGAGATCTCCCTTTTTGTGTCAATTCCTTCCCTCCATCAATACCAAAGTTTACCTTGTGGCAGTCACTTATAATTGGATAACTAGATTAAATCCAAGAAAAACTGAATCATTTAATACCCCAGGAGTTATAAGGAAACACTTTAATTAATTGCTCAAAATGCAAGACTATGTATAACAAACAAAATACCAGGTATTTTTAATTAGTTTTAATTTTAAACAAGTCTGATGATTGAAGTAAAAAAGAGCCTAAGGGGGCTAATTTTAATCTCGTCTTGATATTTTACAAAATAAATGTTTTAGATGAGCAGATAGACCAGCTCACAAAGGAGAATCAAGATCTGAGTTGCAGGGTTCAAAAACAAGATGGGGAGCAAGCAGAAGTTCTGAGGGAAAATAACAATATTAAAGAAGAACTTAAAAGGTGAGAAATTTTAGACAGAAATCCTGACTTTTTCTTTCAGCCTCAAATTAATTTATTAAAGCTGAGGCCAGGTATAAACAAAATACAGAATAAAAGAAATATTACCTTCGTGTGTGTGTGTGTGTGTGTGTGTGTAGGAGAAAAGCAATAAATATGGGAGTATAAACAAGGGTGTAGTTTTGCTTGATGCTTCAAGTAAAATTAAGACGGCTAGTTTTTCTTTGTTCTTCTTAATTTACAGAAGACAACAGAAATTTCAAGACTGTATAAAAAGACAAGCTCCAAGTGAAGAACAAGGAGCTTATGCAGAAAAATGCTCACCTAATTGCAGAAAAGGAAGAGCTCTGGAAAAATTTTCAAGAAAAAATAAGCAGGTGAAAACTTTTAGATAGCAACTCTGAATTTCCCTTCCACAATGTCGTTGTAGGTAAATTCTGGTAGGTAAGAGAAAAAGGAAAAACAGTTTTAAGATCTGCAGTGTCAGAAAAATAATTTGGGGTTCCAGCTTGAGCTGGGGATGCAGAAGAATAAATAAAAATGAAATCCAGACCGCTGTAAGGAAAGGACAATTATTCATTTCCAATAGCAGAGAGGTTTGCCTATGGGAGCAGCTGCAGAGAAATGTTTTTTTTAAAATTTTATTTATTCATTTCCTACTAAAATATTGGACACAGTGCAACCATCCTGGCGTTATCTCCGCCATATACACTAAAATATAAAACAAACATTATATATACTCTTCATACATTACTAATTATATACAATTATTCTGCCCAATGTACTCATTTATATTTACATACATTACATCACATTTCAGGTCTACAAATCCTGATTATTACCTGTTCCAACTCCCACCTCTCAGTTCCAACCATTGGTAAAATCTATTCCATATATCATGATCTTCTGTCTCTCCTTTGTTTTTTAATTCTGGCGTCAATTTCTCCATTTCTGCGCAAGCCAATATTTTCTTTATTCTCCCTTTCTAAAGGTATATTTTCACTTTTCCATTGTTGGATGTATACCATTCTCGCTGCTGTAGTATTATATATGTTGACCCTTTACTGTGGCCCTCTGTTAAGATTCCTAATAAAAATAATTTTGGTTTAAATTCTTAACTTTGTCCAACCATTTTTTCTAACCACATCTGAATCCATCGCCAAAATTATTTTGCTTTTTTGCATGTTCACCACATGTGGTAATATGTGCCTAGTACTTGATTGCATTTCCAACATTTCGGGGATATATTACTAAACATTTTAGCCAATCTCCTTGTATGATGTGGCCAGTGTTCATTTCCTATTTCTTTCCCACAGTTTTTGCCAGGGAAATGGACAAATACAGTGGATGCCTTTCCGGAGAGGAGAGGTGGGGTCAGGGGGGGGGCATCCTTTTGGCCTGACATTACTAGGGACAGTCTGGTGCAAATTGAGAAATTAAAAAAACCCTCTGCCCTCAACCCCTTCCTTTGATCTGCTGCACACTCACCCCTCCAAAGTTATTTCTCCCATTGCTTTCTGGACATCTCTGGCCATCGCTCAGCTGAGCTGGCAGCAAGGCCAGGTGGCTGAGATTTTTTTTTTTTAAATTGATTTATGTGCCGCCCTTCTCCAGAGACTCAGGGCGGTTAACAAGGCGTTAAGCAATAGCCTTCATACTTTTGTATATTTATACAAAGTCAACTTATTGCCCCCACAATCCAGGTCCTCATTTTACCTACTTTAGAAAGGATGAAAGGCTGAGTCAACCTTGAGCCTGGTGAGATTAGAACTTGCAGTAATTGCAGGCAGCTGGTGTTAATAACAGTGATTTAGTCATTGAGATGGATGGGACCACATACACTTAGCAAGCCTCCCCAACCACAATACACTCTTAGACACAGACTGTGGCTTTACATACACTACTAAATGTAGCAGTGGGAAAGGACATGAGATCATTCTCCCAACACTCATCCTATAGGGTATCCCAGCTGTTGTCCTGGTCGCAGATCAGAAACTGAATCCCGTCTCCAGGATTCCCATTGACACCAGTTTCTGTGGAATGCAGAACACACATCACAGAACATCAAATGCAGGACATAAAAAAGCCATTAATTCAGGCTCACGGCGGTTACTATTTATTTAGGGAACAATGGAAGAATGTCTCTCCCAAAAATACTGTGAAGAAATCCCATAAACAAAAGGATGCGCTCATATTTATACATTTCAGAAAAAGGACAAAAATGATAATAATCCAATGCATATTTAATAGAGTATGTAAGCATGAATATTAATAATTAACAAGCCTCAAGTTACTTCCCCGCCCATCTATTGTTACTATCATCAAGAAAGGGTTATTTCCTAAATAAAGCAAAACATACTAATTGCAATGCCAGAGCAGTTTTGATAAAATTTATTAAGAAATGAGTGTTGTTGTGTTAGCACAGGGGTGTCAAAACTCAAGGCCCGTGGGCCGGATGTTGGAGCCAGCCTGCAGGGCCATCCTGGTCTACCCAGTGTGAAGAGAAAACATACCAGCAGTTTGGGGAGTGATGTCAAACTGGCCACGCCTACCCAGTTGACCACACCCACCCAGTGCCCCCCACCCCTGATGCCGTCCTCAAGGAAATTGAGTTTGACACCCCTGGCATAGATACTTTAGTATCATTCAAAAAAAAATATGTTTTTTCTTGCAATGTTTTTGCAAGACTGAAAAGAAAAATTAGGATTTTCAAAAAGTGCAAAACCTTTTCCCAATTTTTTTTTCACTTCTCCTTCTTACTTACTCCTACTGGTTTTTGGCAACTGAACGTCCAGCATTTTTTGTGTTGTCTGTTGTAGAAACCTCTCCAGGAGTTACAGAAGTCATGTTTGTAGAAAAAGAACCACCCAACCGAGCAACACATAATCATCTGAGAACAGGTACTGCAGCCTCTGTTTCCATTTAGTCTGTTCTCTTGCACAACTGAGAGTCAGTGTGGTCTAGTGGTTAAGGCACCAGGCTAAAAACCAGGACATGGTGAGTTCTAGTCTGGATTTAGGTATGAAAGCCAGCAGGGTGACTTTGGCCACCAGCCAATCACCAGGAGATGATGAGTTCTAATCTTACTTTAGGCATGAAAGCCAGCTAGGTGACTTTAGACCAATCACCAGAAAACAGGGAGTTCTAGTCGTGGCTTAGGAATCAGAGCCAGCTGGGTAACTTTGAGCCAAACCCCAGGAGACGGTGAGTTCTAGTTCTGTCATGGGCATGAAATCCGGATGGTGACTTTGGGGCAATCACCAGGAGATGATCAATTCTAGTCCCGCTATAGGCATGAAAGCCAGCTGGGTGGTTTTTAGCCAGTCCCTCTCAGTCCAATCCAGTTCACAGGGTTGTTGTTATGGAGAAAATAGCATGCATCGCATTTTCCGGCGTTTTCCTCCCCGATTCTCCAATGCAAATTGCAGAGCTGTGTGCCCTCCTTCTTGGTGGCTAAGGAGGAAGAAGAAAACTCTGGGCACGTTGAGAAAGCACCTTCTCCTGTTGCTGGAAGATGGTTGAAGTTGGTCCCCCCCTCCCCTTTTTTTCTTAAACTGAACTGCACTGCTTTTCTGACTCGTTGATAAATGATCCTGGGAGAAAACAGCTGCTGCCGCTGATCCGTTTCGGGTGGTCAAAATGCCAAGTGGCTGTGGGGAGCTGAGACATTTCTCCTTCACACCGCCCCCCCCCCCCCCCTCAGCTGCTCAGTGCAGTTCAGCTTAAGAGAGCAAGGGGGGGAGAACCAACCTCGACTGCGACTGGAGTCCCTCTGGGGATGAAGACCGTTTGGGAGGAGAAGGCGGCTGAGGAGGGAGGAGTGTAGGAACAAGGTGCAAGGACAGGGGTGGGAGAGACTGCAGGAGAAGCAGCCCATCTTCCCTTCTTCCAGCAACAAGAGCGTGTGTGCTGTCAACGTGCCCAGAGTTTTCTTCTTCCCCTTTAGCCACCGAGAGCTCCAAGTCCTCCCAGGATCTGCCTGGAAGCAGCTCCAGCAGTTCTGACGGCTGCCTTCATAACTTGTGCGAGGACTGGAGATCCCCACGCCCTAGAGCAGCAGGATTCTCCTTAACCTCCTGAGATAACTGCCCCCATGAAAATCATCCCCCACCCCAGCCTACCCAGTCCAGTTAAATAGATAGGATTTGTTTTAAACTGATAAAAAGATCTGTGCTACATGTTATCAAAATCCAAATGGAAGTGAAGACGTCACTGATTCTTTTTTTCTTGTTTTCCTCCCCCCAAATTAAGGTGCGTCTTATACTCCGAAAAATACGGTAGTTGGTTGGTTGGTTGGTTGGTTGGTTGGTTGGTAATCTCCTGCCTTTACTGTTTTTATAAATAACTCAAGATGTCAAACATATCTTCTTCCTGCTCCCCACGACAACAACCCTGTTAGATAGGTTGGACTGAGAGTGTGACTGGCCTAAGGTTACTCAACCAGCTTTCGTGCCTAAAACAGGAGTAGAACCCACCGTCTCCTGGTGATTGGCCTAAAATCACCCATCCGGATTTCATGCCTAAGGCAGGACTACAATTCAGAGAGGTCAGACAGCACCAGGGACCCCACGGTTGTTGTTGTCGTTGTCGTCCTCCCATCTGTCCCATCGTCCTCTCCACAAGCCCCACTCCCTTCCGGCATTGATAATGTTACCTGGTTGGGTCATGAAACATCTGCAGGAAAAACACCCAAGCTCAAATAGAACGAGGGAGACTGGGATTCCCCTTGGACCCCTTCCACTCCTGATCCCCACCCTCTCTGGCCTGACTCTCTTTTCCCTCCTCTTCCAGCAATGGTTCCACATGTACAAACCCATTACGGTCAACACGGAGAAGCTTTGGGAAGCAGCTGACGCTTTCTTCGTCAAGAAGCCGGACCCCAATAAGGTTTTCCTCAGCAAAACCAAGGCCTGCCTGGTGAAGTGGAGGCTACCGTCCCTGAGAGGAGGCTGCCTCTCAGAAGAGTCAGACAGCTGGAGGGTCGCCCCAGACTCTGTTGCAGAGCAGGAGCTAAGTTTAGTCTGGCAATGGCTTATCTTGACAATTCCATGCTTTGGTAATTGCTGTAAAATGCTTGTAGATCAACCTTTATGGTATGATCTAGAGCACTGTTTTTCAATCTTAGCAGTTTTAAGATGTGGGGACTTCATCTCCAGTGTGCTGGCTGGAAGGTTCTGCGAATTGAAGTCCTCCCATCTTAAAGTTGCCAAGGTTGAGAAATACTGATCTAGACCAGTGTTTTTCAATCTTAGCAACTTTAAGATGTGGGGAGTTCAACCCCTGGAGTTTTCCAGCCAGCAGAGTTGAAATCCACACATCTTAAAGTGCCCGAGATCAAGCAACACCCATCCATATTTTTTTCTAGATACGGAGAGGGAGCAGGGGGTGTTTCTAGATATGGTGTGTGGTGTTCTAGATTTTCTAGACTGATGCCTAGTTTAGTGGAGCTGAAGAGAGTGGCAACCTTCATTCTCTTCCACCTCACCTGGAACTTCTCCAGCTTTCTAGAAGGGCTCAAGGATCACCTGCAAGCCTACACACCATTTTATATTACCATAACACAGTTTTTGATGGACTATTTCTAAGCATTTTCAATAAAGTTAGAATTCTTCAGATGGTACCAGGCCACCTTATGGGAGAAAGAGAGACAGGGGAGGGAGGGAGAGGAAGAGAGAGAGAGAAACATTTTGTCATGATTTGGTTGACTTACATCATGAAAATGTTGCAAGAGGAGCGGGATGAGGTTTATTGCTTTTGTTCCATAGATCTCAACATCCAGGTGTTGGAACAGGCACTCAAGTGTCCTGAGAGCTTCTTTAGCTACACTCTTGCCGGGTTTGCTAGCACGGTTAATTACAGGGATTAATACTGGCTCTAAAATCTTCTTCTGGAGGAAGCAGGAAAGGAAATAAGCAATTAAACAAGGCCACTGGAGTTCTCCGAGTCCAGTAGAAAGAATGACAAATACATAGACACCATAAGAACATAGAATAACAGGGTTGAAAAAGAACTTTGTGCTCTTCTAATCCAACCTGCTGCTCAAGCAGGAGACCCTGTACCAGTGATGGCTAACCTTTTTGCCATAGCCTGCCAAAAGCAGGAGAACCCGGGGGGGGGGGGGGGGGGGGGGGGGGTGTCGTGTGTGTGTCTGCCCATACCCATCATTCAATGCATCCCACCCCCTGCGCATGTGTGTGTGACCCTTCCCCCTCCGCTTTTGCCATGCAATGGCCCAGTGGGCCCGGTAGGCCCGTTTTTTGCCCTCCCCAGGCTCCAGAGGCTTTCTTGGAGCCTGGGGAGAGTGAAAATGGCCTTCCCACCCCTACCAGAGGCCCTTCAGAGGACGGAAATGGCCCGTTTGCCCACTTCCGGTGGTACCGGAAATCCCGTTTTTGCCCTCCCCAGGCTCTAGAGGCTTTCTAGGAGCCAGGGGAGGGCAAAAACAGGCCTTCCCCACCGCCCCGGAGGCCCTCCAGAGGACAGAAACAGCCCATTTGCCGACTTCCAGTGGGCCCAGAAGGCCCGAAAATCAGATACGCACGCCAGAGCTGAGCTAGGGCAATACTTGCATGCCCACCAATATGGCTCCACGTGTCACCTGTGGCACGCATGCCATAGGTTTGCCATCACAGCCCTTTCGTATTCTGGACAAATGGCTGTCTAGTTTCTTCTTGAAAACCTCCAGTGATGGAGCACCCACAACTTCTGAAGGCAACTTCTGTTCCACTGATTAACAGAATAACAGAATTGGAAGGGACCTTGCGGGTCTTCTAGTCCAATCCCCTGCTCAAGCAGAAGATGCTATACAATCCCAGACAAATGGCTATCCAGTCTCTTCTTAAAAACGTTCCGTGTTGCAGCCCCCACAACTTCTGAAGGAAAGTTGTTCCATTGGTTGATTGCTCTCACCATCAAGACATTTCTCCATAGTTCTAAATTGCTTTTCTCCTTGGTTAGTTTCCATCCATTATTTCTCATTTTGCCTTTTGGTGTTTTGGAAAATAGTTTGACCCCCTCATCTTTGTAGGAGCCCCTCAAATATTGAAATAGGTGCTATCATGTCTCCCCTAGTCCTTCTTTTCCTTTGACTAGATATTCCCAATTCCTGTAACCGTTCTTCGTAAGTTCTTTGAAGTTGGAGTTCTCTGAATAAGATGTATAAATCAAGAAAACCAGAACAACCAGCTTCCCAGGTGGACGTTCCCCATGATCTCCAATTCTGCAAGGAGAGATTTTCAGGAAATATCTGGAAATGAATAAGCTGGATCATTGTTAGGTCAGCTCAGTTGCTTCCTTATCCCAGGAGTTTGAAGAGACATCTTCATTTGAAGCAAAGGGCTCCATCACTGGAGGTTTTTAAGAAGAGACTAGACCCGTGATGGCGAACCTATGGGACGGGTGCCACAGATGGCACGCAGAGCCATATTGGTGGGCACACGAGTGTTGCCCTAGCTCAGCTCCAGCACGCATGCACGCCCTGGCCAACTGATTTTCAGGCCTTCCGGTCCCACCGGAAGTCAGGAAACTGGCTGTTTCCGGCCTCCGGAAGGCCTCCAGGGAGATGGAGAAGGCTGTTTTTGCCCTCCCCAGACTCCTAGAAAGCCTCTGGAGCCTGGGGAGGCGGAAAAACGGGCCTACTGGGCCCACCGTGCCATCGTGTGCCAAAAGCAGGGGGAACTGGGGGGGGGATCATGTGCGTATGCGTGGGAGGGCGGGGCGCATTGAATTATGGATGTGGGCACATGCACCCGCGACCCCCCCCATTCTCCCCGCTTTTGGCACGCAACGGCAAAAAGGTTAGCCATCACTGGACTAGACCATGGGTCCTCAAACTACAGCCCGCAGGCCATATGTGGCCCACTGAAACAATTAATCCAGCCCGCGGAGCACCACGAGGGTGCCCTGCCCACATCACCCCACCCACCCTTCAGCAGAGGACAGGACTTGCCTTTGGGAGACCTGTGGGTTGGAGCCAAAAGGTAAGTTGAACAATTTTGGCCTGCAGAGTGCTTGTAGAGGTGTGGGGGGAGGGGGGGTAGAAGAGGCAAAAAACCAGGCAAAACCAGCCCATTTTTGCCAAAAAATGAGCCATTTTTGCCTGGTTTTAGCCTGCAGTATGCTTGTGGAGGTGGGGGTGGGTGGGGTTGAAAAGGCAAAAAACAGGCAAAAATGCCTGTTTTTCACCTTCCCCACCTCCACAAGATAGAGATAGACAGAGAGAGAGAGAGAGAGAGAGAAACAGAGAGGGAAAGAGAGACAGAGAGAGGGAGGGAGGGAGAGAAGGAAAGAGAGGGAAAGAGAAAGAAAGAGGGAGAGAGGAAAAAGAGAAAGAAAAAGAGAGAAAGAGAATGAAAGAGGGAAAGGGGGGAGAAAGAGAGGTTAGAAAAAAACAAGTGAAAAGAGATGGAGAAATCAAGGCTGCCTCTCACCCCATGTGGGGAGGGGAGGGAGGGAAGGGGAGCTCAGGACCCTCGTGTTGCAGATGGAAAGCTGATCTGCAAAATCCAACTTCCATCTTCAAAGACCCGGGAATGCAGAAGCCCATATCCCATGTTCCCCTGCCACCCTTTCCCATGCAGAGGACAGTCAAGGGGTCTCTTGCAGGGATGCCAGACAGGACTCTGCCCAGCTGAGTGGGGAGCCCCTCTTGGGAGAAGGAAGCTGGGGAGCCTCGTGGTGGGGAAGGGAAGCAGATCTGCAAAATCTCCCCCCCCCCCCTTTCATCTACAGAATTCTGGAAATGGGGGAGACCATATCCCATGTTGCACAGCCACCTCTTTCCACGCATAGGTGCCCCAGGGGAAAGCAAAGTTTCCAGGTTTTCCCCATCCCTGCCCAACACCCACAAGCTCATCACAGGATCCAGTCGGAGACTGTCTGATGTCCTTGGCGGGGGAGGGGAGGCTTTGGGGGGATTTTAGGGGGGCTTCTGACAGGAGGGCAGGGGGTGCTATTCCTTTTGTTGGTTGTGACCAAAGCCTGGCCTTGTTTATTATGGTGAGAAAAGAGACAAGTGGTTAGAATGATGGACAAATGGAGTCAGAGGGGACCTTAGAGGTCAACTATCCGACTGTTGAGCGCAGGGCCTCCTAGGTGGCTCAACCTCAGCAAAGAGGTCTGGACTTCAACTCCCAGAATCTCCCGTTCAGCACTCAGGGTCCTCCATCCTCTTTTCATGCTTTAGCTGTCCCTCACACTGCCTGTAGGGGGCAATCTACAGTCTGTCCTTTCAGCACCAGCTGGCCCCCACAGGCAGCGACCAGGACAGCTAAAGCAGTCAAAGACCCTGCAGCGTCCTTCATTTTGTGGCCTCTTTTTTTTTCCTGAGGCGATTCTTGCTTCCTCCATTTTGAGGGGAGAAAAAAGCTATAGGGAAGATTTTCTCTGCTCTCCAGCCGGGGCTCAGGGAGGGATCCCCAAAGGGGGTGAGGGAGGTTGGGGGGCAGAGAGGGTGGGGAGGGAGACCAGGGCAGGGGGCTAATGAAAAGTTTACATGATTTTAGCATGAATGCTGTTCATCTTTTCTGCACTTTCCACTTAAAATGAAAAGCGGGGATAATCCTTCTACTTGAGGGCTCCCCAAGATCATCCAACCCTCATTAAATTAAAGCAGCATAAATGAAGAAGGGAAAGAAAAATGACTCTGTGATGCTTTAGGACAAACACACACCAAATATACACGTAGGAGGTGAATATAGCCAGGATAGTTAAAGGCCTCAACCTTTTTTCCTGCTGTTTGGGGAGAAAATGGAAGGACTTTCTATCCATCCCATCCCTTCTTATCCCAGACTGAACCCCCTTTAATCCATTCTTTATTCCAGGGACTTCCAGTATTTAAAGAAAAAAAATAAGGCCTGATTACTAGACTGAAAATCAATCAGGCCTTAGATGTTTCCCATTAAGTATTTTGAAACATTTTCCATTCCAGAGATGGATCCAAATGAGCTGCTGAGGCCATTCAGTGATGAGAATCCAAAAAAACTCCTTGGGGACCCCTGGAAAGTGACTTTGTTCGTCCTTGGGGTCTATTTATTTGTTGGCCTCTGCGTTTTTCTCCACCAGTGCAGGTAAGTTGCTCCTGATCAAGGGAGTGGCGTCACCACAGTCTGGGGAGCCCTGGAGCACTGAAAGCCCCCCAAAATGTTGGTGGGACTAACAGGAGAAAGGATAGAATCCCTCAGGGCTGGAAGGGGCCTTGGAGGTCCTCTAGTCCAACTCCCTGCCCAAGGAGTCTGTCTATCATCCTGGATTAATGGTTGCCCAATTTTTCCTTGAAAACCTCCAATTAATGGAGCCCCCAGTAAGAATAAGCTTTATTATCATTGTTAAGAAAAGAATGTACCAGTCAGTTATATTTTATTCGTTTTTCCTTCTTCAATCCCTAGAAAAAGGGGTCTGCAAGTGTCACCAGAGCAACCAAGTGAAGATGTGGAGGTGGCCACCATCACCGTGGAACCCTACATACCCGAATCCATCAACCCCAACATCACCATCCTTGATGAACGAAGAAGGATATCAGATATTCTACCTTGCACGACAATGTGATGGTTGGTAAGTGTTTGAACTAATCTGGTTCTTTTATTTTTCTATTTTAAAGATATTCTTTTATTGTTGTTGTTATTTAATTCTTAGATGGATTCCAGGGACGGGCAGAAATCCACAGGTGGCTGCAGTCAGTGGACCCTCATGAACTGCGGCGGCCATCCCTTGACAGACCCCAGAACGTCCTTGGGGACCCCTGAAAAATGGCTTGGTTTGTCTTTGGGGTCTATATATTCATTGGCCTCTGTGTTTTTCTCCACCAGTGCAGGTAAGTTGCTCCTGATCAAGGGAGTGGCATCACCACAGCCTGGGGAGCCCTGGGGAAAGAAAATAATGCACCAGTCAAATTTAATCCTTTTTTCCTTCTTCACTCCCCAGAGAAAGGGCTTTGAGGGTATCACCGGAGCAGCCGTCTCCCTCCGGCTACAACAGCCGATCAGATGATGTCGAGGCGGCCCCCATCCCTGCGGCAACCTCTCAATCCCAACATCACCATCACGGATGACAGAAGAAGGATGTCGGATGTTCTTCCTTGGTCTATAATGTGAGGGTTGGTAAGTGTTTGAACTAATGTGGTTGTCAGTTTTTCTTTATTTTTCCATTTTAAAGATACTATATTATTATATACTTTATTCATTAAACATGAAACTCAGTCACATGAACATTCAAAAATGCATCACAATTACCATTGACTGGGGCTAATGGTTGAAATGGGTTGCTGCCAGCATCCTAGGTATCAACCAAGTACCTTCTTAAGATGTACGATGTTCCGAGTAGCGCAGTTTTTTGCAGTTCCGCTGGTGTTATTGCAAGAAACTGCAATTTGTTGATGTAGCTTATAAAATTCTTGGACAATTAACTAATGGAGTAGCTGGTTGAGTTGTGAGCGCTCCCGTTACTTGCCTCAGCTTCTCTGCCCACCTGGCAGTTCGAAAGCATGCAAATGTGAGTTGATGAATAAGCACCACTTTGGTGGGAAGGTAACAGCATTCCATGTGCCCTGGGGGAATAGCCATGCTGGCCACATGACCACGGAAATTGTTTTTGGACAGTGCTGGCTCCCTCAGCCAAAAAGGGGGATGGGCACCATCCTCTAGAGTCTGCCACAACTGGACGGAGTAAATCTTTACTTTTATTTTATTATCCTAAACATGGAGAGCCCTGTTTGAAGGGGCAAAGAAATCAGCTGGAAATTCCAGGCACCTTGGTGGTGGTGGGTTTTTCTTCCTTTTTTTCTTCCATTTCCTTATTGGCACATCTATGACTTTCCATCCTGTGCTGTTTCATGAGGGATGCTATCTCCTCTTGTCTTTTCACAGCCCAAAGGCGCCGAGGCCAAACCTGGAAACAAAGGGAAGAAACTGCTGGGTCAGGTCCTGTCCACATTACGTCAGGAAGTGAGCCTGTCCCCATCGAAGAAGAGGAAGAGGTTGTCTCAATCGGGGTCTCCCTTTCCTCCACTTTCCTTCTGATGTGCGACTAATGTGGACCTTTGCTTTTTTTCTCCCAAGTACTGTTGGCCTTTTGAGTTTTCCTAGTTTTCCTTCCTGTCTTTCTGCTTGGCAGGAACAGAAGAAGAAGGAAGAGACAAAAAGTGGCAAGCGGCTTCATCCAGAAAGTCCTGGGCCCAGTTGAGATATTCTGATGTCTCCTGGACATCCACGAGAGATCCACCACCAACCAAATAGAAGGCATTGTAGCCACGCAGTGAGAGATTATTAGCCTGTCCCAGCTTGGGCATTTAGGAAAGACAGATTCTTATCTCCATTTACAGTCGAGTTGCATTTAGTAAAAGGTAGGCTTTTACTAAAGCCAAGTGGTTACAGCGTAAGCAAAGCTAGATCTGAGGATTCCTGTCTAAACCCGGTAATTTTCCCTTTCTTCACCCTCGTCTTCTTGTTAGTATCCAATGTGGGTCAAATTAGTTGTTTTGGTTACAATCCCCCAAGTTTGGTGCCTCTTTGGTGGGCATTCACATTCCTTTCCCATGCCTGTGTCCTTGGATCGTTCAACCATTGTCTCTGGTTGGCACGTCTGGTTCCTGTCATCCCCCGTCTCTGTATTACCCCCACCTCCCCTCCCCATACTTTATGGCAGGCTGCCATCAAAGCGAAGCAGGGTTGAAGTGCTGTGATGGCAGATCTGACAAAGAGATCTTCTTGAAGACCAGAGAAGCTCTTCCCTTCTTCCTGATGTCCGATCTAGCTTCCTGAGATGTGGGGAGGTGGCAATGCATGACCATCCTTGGTCCCCTTACTGGAACCACATGGGCTACCTGGTTCAAGGGACTCCCAGTTTATCTCTGGATGGGCTGTTCCTGCTATGGATACTTTGATGATTGTGTTATTGTTCCTCCTCCTCCTTTTTCTTATTCTCTTAAAAGGAGATAATAAAAATCAAATGAAGAGTGGACAAAGGCAGAATTACAGATAACAAAGTCCATGTGGATAAGTTCCTTGGGCTTCTTTTGAAAGGGTGCTACCTTCTTCCCCTTCCTTGTCATGCAGGACGAAGCAAATGGCAGAGGGACGGCAAATTTAACTACAGTGGCAATGCTAACCCAAATTGCGGCAGAAACTGTTGTCACCCATATGAGTCATGCTGGCACAAGGATCATTATGTGGATTGCCAGGTGCAAAGAGAACAGTATCGGAGCTCAGGAATCTCAGGAAACTCCCAGCCCAGCAGCTTCTCGTAAACGCCCCTATGATCAATACAACAGTGAACGCAATTACCGGGACTATAGGTGAGGTGCTAAGCGGTCCGTTCAGCCAGGCCATGGGGCTTCTGCAGGAGTCAGCATTCCATAATAAAGGAACCTTGAAAGCCTGATCTCGCTGCCCACTTACAAGGCCCAGAGGGTGTTACGGAGACGTTCCTGACAGCAAAAGCAATTAAGCAGTCAAATAGCTGCGGTTATGGGTGCTCCATCGGTAGAGGCTTTCAAAAATAGGCTGGACAAATTTGACTGGGATGGTATGAGGCTTCTGCCTTGACCAGCGGGTTGGACTAGAAGACCTCTAAGGTCCCTTCCAACCCTATGATTCTGTGATTTCTCACAACCGCTTTCTCCAGGACAGAGTTGCTGTTCATTATTTCTTAACAATCTTGCATTCCTTCTTCGGAGGTATCTCTGCACCCCTCAACTGCGTTCTAGATTTGTATTGTGAGCTCTGCCCCTTTTTGTAAGTGTATGTGATACCATGACCCACAATACAAAGCATGTTGGCTTGGGTTCTGCTGTTGTCCATCTTTTTTCCTTCCTTTAGTGTCCAGAAACTGCTGAACTGAGCAGACATTCCTGTTCTCTTCCATGCCTTTGTCACCAGAGGGAATCAAGCATCCCAAGATATGGTCATTTTTGACTCTTTTGTTGAGTTGAATGTTTTGAGTTCTTCTTTCCCCTCCAGGTACTGTCATGAAGCCACAAGAGATGAAGATTAGATGGATTTGGGTCCCAGAATGACCAACAAGATTTTCGGAAGATGTCTGACTATAGACCTCCCTTGGGTTATCATGGGCAAGGGCCATCTGACTTTTACCGGCTTTTCCACCCAGACACATGGTCTGATTACAAGCAACTCCTTCCCCCTCCTCCCTCCCAGGTCCCTGACCCTCACTCTCCAGCTTCTCAGAAATGCCCCTTGATGCCAAGTCTCCCATCCAGCATCGCTCACCTCTGGATAGGCCCTTAGAGCAGAAGAACAATCCAGAGTATAACGAGTGGCTGGAAAATCTAGAGGCCCAGAAGCAGAGGCAAATGGAGAGAGCCAGTCCGGCCCGAGGAAACACCAGTTTCAGGGCCATCAATGCTGGAACCAGAAAGCCTGACTAGAGTGCTGTAGAGCTTTGGGCTGTAAGAATTGGCAGTGATTCCAATTAATTCATTGGAAATGAATTAATATTAATTTATATTTGTGACAAAAGAATCTGCCACTCTCTAAGTGATTTCCGATGTAAATAGGTTGCTTATGTATTTAATATTTTTCTATGGTTAAGTTCCTGTACTTTGGGATGTTGGGACATTAAAAGTTGAGTTTTTCAGAAATTGAAATTTCCATCTTTTTTTTTCTTCCATAATTATCCCCACAGTTATTTAACTTGATGGTTTTCTTGTCTGAAATTATGTTGAAAATATTGAAGACTATTAATTCAGCTTAAAACCCTGATTCTAGATAGTAAAGACAAAATCTTCCTCAGTCATTCTTCACCACCTTTTCTTCATACTGCTTGACATTTTCTGGATGTATTTTTTTCTTTTTTCTTTTGACATCAAATCGATCTCTTCTCTGAAAAGTATCTAGTAACTTTGGAAAAATCTCAATGCAGGAATTTGAAATTAGGCCAAAAGTTATATATGAGCTAGGTATCTTCCTCATCACAAATCTATTCTAACTGAAAGCTGATGACACATTTTTTAAAATTGTTATTGATCTTCAGTTTTCTGAAGTTGGTAATTATTTTGGCAACAAAGTGAGCTGGCTTTTACAGTAAACTAGCCAATTCAACAAACAACAAACGTGACCCAATTCATGCCATTTTTTTCATCCTAAAGATTGCATCAACAGAAATTCAGGACTGTGTTATTAGGAAGAAAAATTTATTTGCATTTTTTAAAAAAATCAATAAATTACAGGATTTACACCACAACAGCCCATCCAATTTCCACACACATGAAATAAGCTGGAAAAGGAGGCAGTGTGTTTGTTATATGCTTTCCCCATCGTTCAGATTTTCATCCCCCAGGAGAAACCATTCTCTCTCTCTGCCACAGCCCTGAAAAGCCTCTGAGAACCAGGCAAGAGTACACCCCATTTTTGCATGACTTTTGGAGGTTCTGTACAGAATCATGGTCAGAATACTAGACAAGCGATCCAAAGTCAAGACCTTCTTTTCAAGCCCCCTGAAAACTCTTCGTCTTCCAATCATCTCCCTGATGGTTCTTTAGCAAGACCAGTGAATGCAGCCAAGGACCAAAAGCCTCCAGGGGAAAGGATGCAAGAGAGAAGGGGGCCATATGCATCTTTCTTGGACCACCGAGAGGGAAAAAGACACCAGAGGATGGAAATAGCACGTGTTCCCGTCTTCATCACCCAAGGCGGACTCTTTCACTAAGAATTGTGTAAACCAGGAATTGCCTGGGAGCTTCCCAAATATTTAGAAGGAGGGTTTACTGACACACACTGTCATTTGGACATCTCTTCAACAAGAGGTTTCAGGGGTACTCTTGGGATTTAGGAAAATGGATAGTAGGACTTTTCCTCAAGAATTTCAGGGCTGTATAGCGGACTTTTGTGACCTTCATCCTCACTTGTGGGGAGATTTATGAGAAGAAGACCTGGGTTGGGGGGCATTTGGCTGCCATCCGCCCTTAGCTCCTTATTGTAATGGAGCCCTGATGCAGCCTAGCTCGGATTGCATGATCCATTTTCTGCAGGTCTTCCATTGTGGTCTTAACTTGATGCACTTTCTCCTGGAGACAGCTGTACTGCTCTTTCATCCATGGATTGTCTTTCTAGAATTTCTGCGTCTGAAAGTTGAAGGAGTCTCTCGGTTCATCAACCTGGAGATTGGGACCATCAGTGGTCGCTGAGAGATCACCCAAGGATATTGACTGTATAACCATTTCTTCCTTGTTGCTGGCCTGTTTGAAAAATGGAGAGATACAGTTACATCCTCTCTCAGTTCAGGGCCAATTTTGCTAACCTGCCTTCTCCATTCTGGCTTTATCCTAAAGTTTTGCAATCCGTCGTTTTCTCTAGCATGAGATGCAGGAGGAGTAAAGAACCAACTATCTGTAGAGGGGTCTCCTGCCAAAGGATCCTTTAGATATAATCTACCCAGATCTGTTCTCAACTAAAAACCACAAGGTTCAAAATATGATATTTGAGGGCAGATCAAGTGAAAACCAGCTCTCTGGAGACGTTCCTAATGCTGGGAAAGGTGGAAAGGAAAAGAAGGGTAGGACAATTTGGGGTAAGGTTGGTGAATGGGTGAACTTTTGGGAGACCCGAAAATCCAGACTGGGGACAGATCATCCATCTACTTCTGTGGCCACTCAGAGTCCACACAGTTTCAGTGCTGTCAATCAATGCAGACCAAACTCCCTGGAGAAGTCAATAATGATGACATGGGTGAAGGAAAGAGAAGAAGAGAACAAGCACCATAAGCAGCTATAGTGGAAATGGGGGCAGGTTGGGATACCTGAAGGACCACATTGGGGACAGATCTCCATGGAGAAGATCAATCTATGGGCTGCTAGGCATCAACATTCAACTTGATGACACAGAATCAATCTATCAATCAGTCAATCAATCAATCAGGCAGGCAGGCAGCAGTTGACTTACAAGGTCCCTTTCAGCTGTAGGCTTCTATTGTCTACTTCCTTTTCATTATTGCCTTAACCTAAAAATAGGGAACAGATGAGGGTTAATACAATCAAATAACAATAGCTTAAAGCAAGGGTTTCAAACTCAATTTCATTGAGACATCAGGGTTGTGTTTGACCTCGGGGACTGGATGGGTGTGGCCAGGTTGGGCGTGGCCAGCTCAACATCACTCATGTCAGGGGCACCCGTCCCAGGCTCCATTTTCGGCAGCGACAGCCTCCTGCAGCCAGGAGTGAAATTCAAATTTTTTCCCTACCGGTTCTGTGAGCGTGGCTTGGTGGGTGTGGCAGGGGAAGGATATTGCAAAATCTCCATTCCCACCCCATTCTGGGGCCAGCCAGAGTTGGTATTTGCCGTTTCTCTGAATTTCTGCTACCAGTTCTCCAGAACCTGCTGAATTTCACCCCTGCCTGCATGCTCTGCCAGCGAAAACAGCTCGGAAGGGCCGGTGTGCAGCCTTCCCAAGCTCCATTTTTGCGGCAGAGGCACCATGGGCCAGTCCTTTGCTGTTCCCAGGGTGGCCCTGCGAGCCAGATCTAAGCACCCTGCAGGCCAGATCTGGCCTGCAGGACTTGAATTTGACACTCCTGGCCTAAAGCAGTCATAAAATTACAGTATAACAACTTTGGGTAAAAACCACAAACTTGGCCACTTTAAGGCATGGGTGGTCTTCAACTCCCAGAATTCTGCATGCTGGCTGGCTGGAGAATTCTGGGAGTTGAAGTCCCCCCCATACCTTAAAGGGGCCTAGTTTGATAAACACCAACATAATCCCCCAATACTGATCTCTCTTCAAACTATCCTGACTTCCCATTTAATTCTGAGTCCAACTCAAGGCGTATCATCGCTCAGAACCCTCCAAAGGATTCGGCTCTCCATCAATTTGGCCGTCTTTGCACTGCTTTTGTGCTTCTGATAACAGGAAAAGGTGGTAACCAATTTGAATTAAGATAGACCACCCCCCCAAGTACTTATGAGTCCCATCTCAGCCACAAAAACCAGGTGGGTGACCTTGAGCCCCTCCCTCTCTCAGCCTTCACAAGGTTGTTCTTGTGGGGAAGAAGGAATCTTAGATATGTTCAGTGCTTTGAGCTATTTAGAGAAATAATAAAGGTGGTATGAAAATCCAAGTAATAAAAAATGAAAATAAATGAATACTCCAGTCACCTGGCCAAATGTGTTATTGGGAAATAATTATATCTGGCCAATGGAATCAGAGTTTAGGTTATTTTCCCCAAATCATTAAGCAGGTCAATCTCTAGCTATGTGGTTGCAGTGCCCATCCAACTGGGACATCATGAAGCCATTTTTTGGGCCGCTAAACCTTGTAGACTTTTCCTAGTGCACTTCACCGCCAGCCAGCCAGCCAGCCCCAGCCCCTTTCCAGAGACAAGAACCTTTAACATGGTGGATGAGGAGTCTGGTGACAGGTATGGAGGCTGCGGACACGGCAGGTATCAGCACATCTCTCATGTTTGGTTGAACCCCACTTTTCTAATCTTGCCCCCCCTTAATTCTGCCTTAAAGAGAAGGGTCTCTCCCTTCTGAGGAGCCCAGGCGAGGGAGACCCTGCGATGCCCTCAGTGCTGTCATCCAATCCAGCCACTTTCCAGGGATTTTGAGTAGAGCCTCCATTATGAGGTCCAGACTCCCCAAGGATGATGGAGGTTGCCATGGAGAGCTCCAGCCAATGAGCTCAGGAGGTGCCTCTGACGTCACAAGCCAAGGCTCTCATTGGCCTGGACACAAGATTTGAAAAATAACCACCAACTGGTTGCCTTCACCTGTGGGCGTGGCTTGTCCATGGATTAACCGACTCTGAAGGGGCTTCGAGCCCCCAATTTGCTTCAGTCACAGCGGCTCCCTCTGAAGGGGGAACCCTCAGTACCTGGAGAGGCTGGGGAGCCCCAGATTCTGTCCCTTCTTTGCGGGTGAAATTAGAATTTTGTCCCTTGGATCTGGAATCTGGTATTAGAGATCCAGGTTGACAAATGAAATAAGCTGTGGAAACTTTTCTTCCTGCAAGGACCATATTCACACAACATACTTGACCAGGCTGGGGAAATGTCCTGAGGCAAAATAGGGAATAGGTGCACTAACCAAGACCCTTCAGCAAACCACTGATGGCAGCAGCTCCCCCTCCTTCTCTCCCCTGGGGTCTTTCCTGGGGCAAATCCAGAAATCCAGGTGGGCACATTTCTGGCCGAGAATAGGAGCCTCCTCTCCTCTGGGTACAACCAGGTTTCAATCAGACATGGCAGAGAACATCCTGGAGGAGAGCAGCCTTGTCACCCATCAACCTGGCATTCAAAAGGAACAGCCTGAACCCAGAGCCACCCAGGATCTCATAGCCAGTAGAACCTGCGGGATGTTCAGTGGGAGACCTTTCAAATAGTGGACGTGGCATATGGACCATCCTCTATTCCTCACTGTAAGGATGGGCCTGCCTGTCCCTTCAGCTCCCCCCTCTCACTCAGCCCACCCAGTTCTCTCCTCCAGGCCAAGTTGTACTTATTAATGTCCGCCTCCAGACAAGAAATATAATCTCTGAACAACCAACCCAGATGAGCCAGGAACACGGGGACTCTCAACACCTCCTTCAAAGCCCTTGGAGGTCTTTGTGTGGGTTCTTACACAGCCTTAGGGATGGGAATGTCACAGGGGTCCCACCCCCCAAGTACATCCACACAACCAGAGGGAGGCTCACCAGTCCCCCAAACAATTTTCTGGGTAAGTGTGGCAAAATATCCACCACACTCTGGGCACCTCCACCATCTCACCTGCAGACCTCACAGGACGCAGTTTATTCGATGAATTACATGAACATGGAAGAATGACAGAGAGAATAGCAAAGAAAATCATTTCTATCCACTCTATAACTTTCTCACTGTTTACCCAATGATATAGTCCCCAGGCTGTCACTTTCCTGCCTCCTAGTCAGCTCTCATCTAAAAATGTATATTGCTAGAAAAGAAGGGCAGTTTAATTTCACTTCCGGCACAACCAATGTTAAAATCAGCTACAATTTAGGATTAATATATGGAGAAAAGAAAGTCCCAGACAGGCCCCACTCTTAACATTAGGCAGGATCCAAGGGGACTGATTGCTTCCTTGGTGTTCAAAGACAGGCAGCAGCAAAATTAAGTGACATCGATCTAGAGTCTCACCAAACTCCGTAGCTCTGGGTGACCTTCCCCAGCAGCCCCTGGAGACAAGAGGCCATGTTGTAGCACAGCAGAAGTCAATTCCCTTGTAATAATAATATGCACAGTCACTCAAGCCCTTGTCATTTCCCGACTTGACTACTGCAATGCTCTCTACATGGGGCTCCCCTTGAAGTGCACCCGGAAGCTCCAACTGGTCCAGAATGCAGCCGCGCAAGTAATTATGGGAGCAACATGGCGCTCACATGTAACACCTCTTCTACACGAGCTGCACTGGATTCCGGTGGCCTTCCGAGTGCGCTTCAAGGTATTGGTTCTTACCTTTAAAGTGCTCCATGGCTTAGGACCTGAGTACCTACAAGACCACTTACTGCAACCAATAACCTCCCACCAACCAATATGCTCTCACAGAGTAGGCCTACTCATAGTACCATCATTAAAACAATGTCGTCTAGTAGTTCCAAGGGAGAGAGCCTTCTCTGTGGGGGCACTTACTCTTTGGAACAAAATACCCCCTGGAATACAGATA
This sequence comes from Ptyas mucosa, assembly GCA_012654045.1. Lineage (NCBI taxonomy): Eukaryota > Metazoa > Chordata > Lepidosauria > Squamata > Colubridae > Ptyas > Ptyas mucosa. Next base: position 12,889,751 of record WNWU01000035.1, read on the forward strand.
ATCCCAGATCTTCGCACTTTCCGACATGCCCTGAAGACCTTTCTGTTTCAACAAGCAGGGCTAGCATAAAAATCTAAATTCTATGTCAAGGTTTTAGCAGATACACCAAGTTGACTCAATTTATTATTTACTGTATATATATATATATATATATATATATATATATATATATATATATATATAATGTATATTAAATCTTAATCTGCTCACCACCCTGAGTCCTTCGGGAGAAGGGCGGTATAGAAATCAAATAAATAGATCTATCTATCTATCTATCTATCTATCTATCTATCTATCTATCTATCTATCATCATTTTCGCACCATTTTCTAGACTTGTCCTGACTGGAAGAATCCCAAACCATTACCTAACAGAGCCCTCAGGGGCTGTTTCTTCTCACTCACATGTCCCCCCCCCCGCCCCCAGATAATTCTCCTCACATGGATCTGCAAAGAAGTTCAGTGTCTCCAGTGGAAATAATAAAAACCACCATCCCGGGCTTTGGGGATTGTTCTGCTACTTCCCCAATAACTGCCTTTGATGTAAACATCAGACTGAAGCAATATGGAAGAGATTGTTCATCAGAAAAGGATAAATACCTTAGCTCACATTCTGTGTGGCACAAGTTTTCAGACAGGCAGGAGCTGTACTTTTACATTTCTTTCTTTTCCAGGTGAAGCTTGGAGTGTCTCTTGCTGAATCGGGCTGGCCACTAGCATTTCCATCTTGTGAGAATGCTTTGAATACTTCTCACTCAATTTCTTTCTGTTAAGAATTGGGAAGGGGATTGATTCATCCCCAAGAATTATGGACCTTCTGCTTCTGATGCTGCTGGTGTACCAGCCGGTCTCTGGGAAGCTTAGAATGAAATGTCCACTGAGTTTGGAGGACCAGGATGGAAAACAGCCATGGAGCTTTTACAGCCCAGGAGACCATCTCCTTGGTATGATCATCACTACGACCAACAGTGCTTCTTCTAGTCACTCTCATTTGTAAGTGATGGAGTTGCATTCCCTCTATTTGCAGATTTTTTTTCTTCTTATTTCACTCACTTCTTCATTACAGGACTTATCTAATTTCCTGAATGATTCTGATGTTGATTTCCATGATTTGACTCTTTCTTCAGCTTTTGTGGAATCAAATTTAAAGAAGGAGCAGGAAAAAAATCCTGGGTTCATCACTAGACTACTGGCCTAACTGATCCTGGGATTTGGATCAATGTTGGCTTGAGGCTCAGTAGACTTGTGGAGACAAACAGGATTGAATTTTTAAAAAAAAGATTTGTTGTTGCTGTTGATAATAATGTGCACAATTTTTTTTTTGCAGTACGCTTTCCTTTGGTTTTATGAAAACTCTGCAATCTATTTTCGCCATTCAATTTTTGAACAAGAATCTCCAGCTCCTGCACAATCTCACCCTTGGCTACAACTTCCATGACAACCATTTGAGCACTTTACGCACTTCAGATGCCTTGCTGGACATGCTCTCCACTGGAGAAGCCAATGTCCCCAACTATGGCTGTGGAAGGAAGGAGAACCTTCTGGCTGTTTTTGATGGAACTCACAGAGACATCTCCAACCAGATGTCAACATTACTGGGCACCTACAAAGTCCCACAGGTTTGTGTGTGTTTTTTCTATCTGATAAAGGGAGGGGTGGGTGGTGGTGGGTGAGCAATGGATGCGATTATATTTACAAGAGCTGTGTTTAACCATATTAGTGAACATGTAAATTATGTTTTAGCACATTATGCTCATGTTCAAATTCATCCTAAAAGGCCTGAAGAGCAATAAGGTCCCTGGAGAGGACTTTCTACTGGCTACTTGGCTATTCAAAAAAATACCCCTAATTGTGGGTCCTTCTATTGGCATTTTCATTTTCACATGTGAATAATACCTGCCATATTTGTCAAAAACAGATCATGTCACACAAATCTTATTGCATTCTTTGACAAAGTGACTAAATTAGTGGATCAGAGAAATATTGTGGATATAATTTACTTGGACTTCAGTAAGGCATTTGATAAAGTAGACCACAGCCTACTACTTGATAAGATTAAAAAAAATGTGGGTTGGACAGCATCATCACTAGATGGATGCATAACTTGCTGACCAATCACATTCAACATATAGTCCTTAATGTAACTGCATCTTTATGGGGGGAAGTATGGAGTGGGGTACAGCAGGGCTCTGTCTTAGGCCCAGTACTCTTCAACATCTTCATCAATGATTTGGATGAGGGGATACATGGGGAACTCATCAAATTTGCAGACAACACCAACTTGGCAGGAAGCCAACACTTAAGGCTTAAGATACAGAAGGATCTCGGCAGCCTTGAACATTGGGCCCTATCTAACAAAATAAAATTCAATAGTGAAAAAAGTTAGGTTCTACATTTAGGGAAGAAAAACAAAATGCACAGGTACAGTATATGTGGTATATGTACAGTATATGTGTCACTATCACTGTCCTTCTCTTCACTTCCTTTAGTTTCCTCTACTTCAATCACCACTGTCCCCGAAAGGTAGCCTTTTCTTTCTTCCTGCTGGATTTCACTCTGGGTTTTTGTCTCTCGAAACACTGTTTCCAATGTATCAACCATTCAATCCACACTCACAATCTCTTTCCCTCCTCGCCAATCCACAACAATTCTGTCTTCTTCCTTCTCTGCTCCCACCGCTAAGATGCCGCAACTCCACCTCAGCGACTTACTTCTATTCAGTAGTTTTTGTAAATCCCATCCACCAGAGAGATAGTTCGGCGTCACTCATTTTTTCCTCTCCGCCGACACTTCTGCCACTTCTCACTGTCTGCTTCCTCTCCTGACTTTATCGGGCCGCCATGTCTCCGGACCTCGCCTTGACAGCTAGTCTCTTCTCCGCCAGTTTTCAGGGCTCTCACCCTCCGTAAAGGGGGATCGCTCTTCTCCCCGTCACTGCTGGATGTTCCCCTCACTATAGCTGTCCCCTCCAAGGACCGCTTTGCCATTACTGGCTTCGAAAACACAGAAACTTGGGCAGGGAGAACGGAGTTTAGTTCCTCTGGCGCCACCTGCTCCTGGGGGGTTTATTTGCTTTTTTGGTTGCCTTTTCTTTTTACTAGATTGTTTTTTCAGTTGTTTAGGAATGTAGTGGTCCACTTCAGGAAACTCAGTTTTGCATCAATTCTTCTCAGCCCTAAGGAGCTTGAGAAATCTCTCTCTCTCTCTTTCTTTCTCTCCCTCCCTCTCTCTCTCTCTTTCTCTCTCCCTTTCTCTCTGTTTCCCCCCTCTCTCTTTCCTTCTCTCCCTCCCTCCCTCCCTCCCTCCCTCCCTCCCTCTCTTTCTCTTTCTCTCTCTCCCTCTCTCTCAGGGAGTCCTAGTTGTCTCTTTCAGGGCCCCCATCAGCCAGGCAAAGCCAGCTATGCAGGAAGTGGCTGGGAGGAGAGGGGCGAGGAGTTGGACGAGGGGTAGGGCTTAACCCCACCACTCTGCAGGCCAGATATATTGGGTTGGCAGGCTGCATCCGTCCCGCGGGCCATAGTTTGAGGATGCCTGAATTAAAGCAATGAAATCGGACAGACTCCCAAAATTCTCTGCATTAGAACTCCCAAAATTTTAAATTAAAGACACCTTGGATTGCACAAGTGACAAATTATATTAGGAACTGTGGTCTCCCAATCTCTTGCACAACCAGAAAACATATCTATTAATGGAATTCCAACTGTTTAATAAGAAGAGAGATCAGTATTTTGGACAGTACATTAGACAAATGACCCACTGGGATTCATATATTAAAATATTTCCTGGGCAGTCAGTATTCAAAAGTTAAATATAATAAAGTCGCTTATTTGAGCAAAATGGTTCAATTGAGAACGGAATATGTGGTCTGATTGTGATAAATTATAGGGGAGATACAGAAATGGTTTACATTTTTTAATCTTATTTTTTCTTACTTAATTTATTCTTGCATTCTGTTTTTATACAGTGATTTATTAATATTCTATGTTCTACAATATGCATTTTGGTATGGCTTAATGGCCAATCAATAATAAATTATTCTAATATGTTCAAGAGGACCAGGGTGGATACATAAAAGCAAATATTTAGGATTTGTTCTGATCCCAAATATAATACAGCATTTTTCATTGCCTTTTCAGATCAGTGTTGTAGCTGCTTCAGAAGCCCTGAGTGATAGAAACAACTTCCCCTTTTTCCACCAGATGCTCCCCAAAGAAGGAATCAACTACCCAGCAATTGTCCAGCTGCTCCTCCACTTCAGATGGACCTTGATTGGCCTCTTTGCTTCAGACTCAGAGAAGGGAGTGAATTTCATGAGGACTTTTACTCCTATGCTTGTCAGGAATGGAATTTGTGTGGTTATATCACAACAATTCTCAACAACTAAACATACAGCAGGCTTCAGGGAGGCCCTCTCTAAGTGGAGACAAGTCAACATCTTTGTTCACTTCATGGAATTTGATGCCATTTGGTTCCGAATTCTTCCTTTCCATTTAGCGCTTATGGGTTTGCCAGGAGCCATTGAGGGGAAAGTCTGGATCTTGACAGTCTTGGGTTATTTAGAAATTAGAAGGCACAGACTTCTCAGATATATCCATAGTATTTGGGCCTTTGCTTTTCAGCAGAAAAATAAGAAAACACATTATCCCTTTGAACCCAACTTATTTTTGAAACCTCAGATTGAAAACCAGTATTTTCGCTGTTCTTTTTCAAAGCATGTCTTTTCTGTCAAAGGCCGGAGAAGATGCACCCAGAAAGCCCCACTGGGGACCCAAAAGAAAAAGAATAGTATCTGGATCCCAAATCACCCCTATATGTACAGTTTCATTCAGACTCTGGCCCACTCTTTGAATGCTGCCTATTCCTCCAGACTGAGGAGCAGAAGGAAGGATGTTGAGGAGAGGTTGGGGGCTCCAAGGCTGCAGCCATGGCAGGTATGGGGTCCTGACATTTTACTTTCCATCCCTCTGTTCTTATACAAGATACCATAATTTGTCAAGTGCAAGTGGCTAAATATCATCTCTTTTTCTACTGGATTTAATTTATGTACCTTTCTTCTATTGAGAAATTATAAATATGTTTTCTGGAAGCTGGGACTTTTTTTAAAAAGTAATCTAAGAATTTTTGTCTAACAGTTGGAATAAATCATGCATCACAAAATGAACATTTATTGATTTTATCTGCCTGTATTAATGAATATATTGCAGAATAGATGAGCAAGGAATACTTGTTATTCATATCTCCTCATTTCGACGAGGAACATTAAACATTATTTCAGTACAGTTTGTAAGCCTCTTTTTCCACTTAATTATCACAGCATCTAACAATCACTCAAATAGGTTCATAATAGGTAGACTTTAGGAGAAACCCTTCCATACTTCCACCTCTCACAATACTAGACAACCCAATATCAACAGTAGAGACCTTCAAATTTCTAGGTTCTACCACATCACAAGATCTAAAATGGACAGCTAACATCAAAAACGTCATCAAAAAACAAAGAATGTTCCTTCTGCCCCAACTCAGAAAGCTCAAACTGCCCATGAAGCTGCTGAACCTGTTGTACCTTATGATTCTTGGTGAACGTATCTTTTCTTTTATGTATACTGAAAGCATATTCACCAAGACAAATTCCTTGTGTGTCCAATCACACAATAAAAAAAAAATCTATTCTATTCTATTCTATTCTATTCTATTCTATTCTATTCTATTC
>WNWU01000036.1:0-29160 GCA_012654045.1 Ptyas mucosa
AGGCCTCCCTCCCCCGGCCCCTCCTCTCTGACAATTCCTCAGGTGTCAGCCGAAGGAGAGGAGATTGGCCAGGAGCCAGGTGTCTCCGATCGGTCGGAGAGTGATGAGGGAGACAAGTTGTGGCTGGACCCACGTCAGCGTCGGCGTGCTAAACGATCACAGCAGAAGAGGAGGCGTGCCAGAGATTAAGCTGAGTCACTGGACCACACCCCACAGGCTATATAAAGGAGGGGTGTGGCTGTTTAGATTCTGTGACGGACAAAGTTAATTCTTGCAAGCTTCTTTGGTGCAAAACCTCAGTCTGCTGAAGGATTGTGAATTGGACTGTTTTTTCCCAGCCGGTGTGTATTGCATTTGTTATCTGGTGGAGGAACATCCCCTCTTCTTGTTATAGTAAAAAACTTGGCAGCCGGTTCCCGTAGAGCTGTCAAGCCTCTGATAACGGACCGTTTGTGTGTGCCAATTATTTAACCCTCGACTGTCTGTGTGGGTTTATGCGTGTGGAGGACAGGGACAGAACATCTTGTCCGTCACCTGAAACGTGAACCATCGTTTAACCATGATGGACCAACAGCTGCAGCAGCAGTTACAGCAGCTGCAAGATGCCAATCAGCTCCTACAGCAGCAAGTGGCACAGTTAACTGCCCAACTTGCTTTGGGGAATGCTCCTGCAGCTCTCCCTCTCCCTCCTCCTCCTCCTCCTCCCCGTTCGAGATGCCCAGTGAACGTGCCAGAGAGGTTTTCTGGGCAGACGGAGATGTTCCCGGCCTTCCTGGGACAGTGCCAGCTTTTCATGGCAATGAGGCCGGAGGATTTTCCGGATGACCGGGCTCGGGTGGCATTCACGATCAGCTATCTTTCCGGCTCTCCCACCCGATGGGCCACGCCCCTGTTGCTGCAAAACAGCCCCTTGCTCCTGGACTATCAGGGCTTTTTGCAACACCTGCGCGTGATGTACGAGGACCCCCTCCGGGGTCAGACAGCAGCGAGGCGCATCAAGGACCTCCGCCAAGGGAAGCGCCCCCTGCAGGACTATATTGCGGAGTTCCGACTTCTCGGCCAGGACTCTGCCTGGAATGAGGCGGCGCTCATGGACACCTTCCAGGACGGCCTCTCGGACGAGCTGCAGGACGAGCTGGTTCGGGTGGAGGTGCCTCTGACCCTCGACGCGCTGGTGATCCAGTGCCTGCGGATCGACGCCCGCCTCCTCCGGCGACGGCCTCGTCGGGCCCTTCAAGAACCACCGGCAGCTCCTGCACCCCCGCGTCCCGCACCGACAGCGCCCCGGACCATCCCACGTTTTGTGGCGACGGCCGAGGAACCCATGGAGCTCGGCGCAGCCAGACCTCACCTGACGGCCCAGGAGCGGATGCGGAGACGCCAGGAGGGACTGTGCCTCTATTGTGGTGAGGCAGGACATTTTGCCGCCTCGTGCCCCAGGAAGTGGAGAGGGGCGCCCAAGCCTGTTCCAGAGTCTCAGTGCGACCAGCCGGGAAACGGGCCAGGCCTGGTCTAGGGGAAACCCTGGGCCAGGCACGTAACCAGGCCCCGCCGGAGTCGGCGGCTGCGGACTGTGAGCCCCCTCGGCACCTGATTCTGGACACCCGGGTTTTGTTGGCCAAACGGTCGGAGGGGCTCCAGGCGCATGCGCTGGTGGACTCGGGGGCCACGATGAACTTTATGGACCAGGCCTTTGTGGCCCATTATAAGGTCCCCTTGGTTCCGGTGGACCCTCCATTGAGGGTCGAGACCATCGATGGGCGGGAACTCGTGGCGGGGCCCATCAAGTTTGCTACTCAGCCCTTGCGCCTCGCCATTGGGACGCACGAGGAGGCAATCCAGTTCTACGTGATGGCGGACCTCCATTTCCCAGTGGTCCTGGGGATGGCCTGGCTTTGGGCCCATGACCCGCAGGTGGCCTGGTCGAGGAATGCCATCTCGTTCCCGAGCCTGCAGTGCGTCGACCACCTTCGCCACACCTGTGCCGGCCAGGATGTCTCCACCCCGGCTGTCTCCTTGCCTCCGGAGCTGACACCTTTTGCCGACGTGTTCAGCGAGAAAGAGGCGGATCGCTTACCTCCGCACCGACCCTATGACTGCCCGGTGGACCTGCTGCCCAACGCGCCCCTGCCTTCGGGACGCCTGTACTCGATGTCGGAGTCCGAGTTGGTCGCCCTGCGGGACATTTTGGACAAAAACCTGGCCCGAGGGTTCATCCGGCCTTCGACCTCCCCTCTCTCAGCCCCGGTCCTCTTCGTGAAGAAGAAGACGGGGGACTTATGCCTGTGCTGCGACTACCGGCGCCTGAATGCCATCACGGTGTGGAATCGCTATCCCCTGCCGCTGATCCCGGAGCTGATGGAGAGGTTGTGGGAGGCCTCGATCTTCACCAAGCTCGATCTCCGTGGGGCCTACGACCTGGTGCGCGTGCGAGAGGGGGATGAGTGGAAGACGGCGTTTGGCACCCGGTACGGCCACTTCGAGTACACTGTCATGCTGTTCAGGTTGACCAACACCCCCACAGTCTTCCAGCATTTGATGAACGACGTGTTCCGGGACATGCTGGATCGGTTCGTGGTGATCTACCTGGATGACATTTTGACCTATTCCCAGACCCAGGAGAGCCACCTCCAGCATGTCCGCCAGGTCCTGCAGCGCCTGCGGGAGCACCAACTCTATGCGAAGTTGGAGAAATGTTACTTCTTCCAGACTTCCATAGAGTTCCTCGGGCACATCATCACCCCTGAGGGCATCGCTTTGGACCCGCACAAGGTGGAGGCCTTGTGCAGTTGGGAACCCCCACGTCTGGTGAAGGACGTTCAGCGCATGCTGGGGTTCGCCAACTACTACCGGACCTTCATCCCAGGCTTCGCCACCCTGACCTTGCCGCTGACCCAGCTCCTACGGAAGAAGGTCCCGTTCCGGTGGGGGCCCCCGCAGCAGCAGGCCTTCGAGATCCTCAAGCAGGCTTTTGTCACGGAGCCGGTCCTGAAGCACCCCAATCCACACCGTCCGTTCGTGGTCGAGACGGACGCGTCCAACGTAGCGCTTGGGGTGGTTCTGCTACAGGCCCCGGTGGCTGGCGGCACTCTTTTTCCCTGTGCCTACTACTCCAGGAAGCTCCACCCTGCTGATCGGAACTACACCATTTGGGAAAAGGAGTTGCTGGCTATCAAGGCCGTGTTCGAGGCTTGGCGGCATCACCTCGAGGGGGCCCGACACCAGGTGGAGGTGCAGACGGACCATCGGAACCTGGAGTACCTCACCACGGCCAGGAAGTTGAACCAGCGGCAGATCTGGTGGTCGCTGTTTTTCGCCCGGTTCAACTTCCGAGTCACGTACATTTTGAGCGGCCTCAATCAGAGGGCGGACGCCCTATCCCGCAAGCCGGAATACTTCTGCCCCAAGGACTCCCTTCCCCCCCGGACAGTGCTGCCAGTGGAATCCTTGGCTGCGGTCCAGGAACCGGTGGACCTGCGGGCTCAGGTGCTGGAAGCGCAGTGCCGGGATGACTGGTCACAGCAGCGGAAAGCGGACGTTGGCCCCGTGTCTCCATGGACCTTGGAGGAGGGCTTGCTGAAGCACCGGGGCTGGCTGTACGTGCCCACGAGTCCGCTCCGAGCCCTCGTGATGAACCACTGCCATGACAACCCCGCGGCGGGGCACTTCGGTTTCTTTAACACTTTAAACCTGGTGACGCGGACTTTTTAGTGGCCTCAGGTATGGCACGACGTGCACGCGTACGTGATGTCCTGGGTGCCGTGCCAACAGGCCAAAGCCACGTCCGGCCCACCTCCTGGGCTCCTCCAGCCGCTGCTGACACCGGCGAGACCGTGGGGAGCCATCTCCATGGACTTCCTGACAGACCTGCTGCTGTCCGCCACGTTCACGACCGTCCTCGTGGTGGTGGACACGCTCACAAAACTGGCACATTTCATCCCGTGCCGCGGCCTGCCGTCGGCCCGCACCACAGCGCGTCTGTTCCTGCAGCACATCTTTCGCCTCCACAGCCTGCCGGACCGGGTGGTGTCGGACTGTGGGGCCCAGTTCACGGCCCGCTTCTGGAAGAGCCTGATGGCCGCGTTGGAGGTGCAGGTGTGCATGTCGTCGTCGCACCATCCGGAGACGGACGGGGGCACGGAGAAGGTCATCGGCATCCTAGAACAGTACCTCTGCTGTTTTGTCAATCAGCAGCAGGACAACTGGGCCGAGTACCTTCCCCTGGCGGAGTTCGCCTTCAACAACTCCCAGCACACCTCCACCCAGATGACCCCGTTCCATGCCAACGTTGGCTACCATCCCCGGCTCTTCCCTTTGGCGATTCCGGATTCCCCTGTTCCCGAGACCCAGGACTTCCTCTCGGAACTGCAGGCCGTGCAGCAACTGGTGCGGCGGCAGCTGATCCGGGCGAAGGAGGATTACAAGCGGGTCGCCGACCACTCACGACGGGCTACGCCACCACTGGAAGTCGGGGATCGGGTGTGGCTGTCCACGAAACACCTCCCCACGGACGGGCCGGTGAAGAAACTGGACCACCGCTTCATCGGTCCCTTCCCCGTCGAGGCAGTCATCAACCCGGTGGCCTATCGATTGACTCTGCCACGCTCCATGCGGCTCCACCCTGTTTTCCATCGGTCCCTCCTGGTCCCTGAGGCCCCGCCGTGTTGCCTCTGCCGCCCGTCGGCGCCTGCCCCCCTGCCACAGCCAACAAGGACGACTCCGCGGCGTACGAGGTGGACAGCATCCGGGACTCCCGTTGGGTGAAAGGGCGCTTCCAATACCTCATCGCCTGGAAGGGGTATGGGCCCGAGGATTTCACTTGGGTGGACGCTTCTGCCGTTCAGGCCCCCGACCTGATTCAGGCCTTCCACGACCAGTTCCCGTCCCAACCTCATCCCGACCGGCAGACCCGGGGGAAGGGTCCTGCGGTGGGGGATAGTGTTGTGGCTCCGACCCCCGAGCCCATCGTATCGGAGGAAGAAGGCTCCGAACATGAAGGAGAGGAGCCGGCCAGGCCTCCCTCCCCCGGCCCCTCCTCTCTGACAATTCCTCAGGTGTCGGCCAAAGGAGAGGAGATTGGCCAGGAGCCAGGTGTCTCTGATCGGTCGGAGAGTGATGAGGGAGACAAGTTGTGGCTGGACCCACGTCAGCGTCGGCGTGCTAAACGATCACAGCAGATGAGGAGGCGTGCCAGGGATTAAGCTGAGTCACTGGACCACACCCCACAGGCTATATAAAGGAGTGGGGTGGCCGTTTAGATTCTGTGACGGACAAAGTTAATTCTTGCAAGCTTCTTTGGTGCAAAACCTCAGTCTGCTGAAGGATTGTGAATTGGACTGTTTTTTCCCAGCCGGTGTGTATTGCATTTGTTATCTGGTGGAGGAACATCCCCCCTTCTTGTTATAGTAAAGAACTTGGCAGCCGGTTCCCGTAGAGCTGTCAAGCCTCTGATAACGGACCGTTTGTGTGTGCCAATTATTTAACCCTCGACTGTCTGTGTGGGTTTGTGCGTGTGGAGGACGGGGACAGAACATGGTCCTGCTTTCCACCATGAAGGGCTGACTTCTCTGGGGTGACAGAGTCGTGATCCCATGCACCCTGCAACAAAACACTTTAGAAACACTACACAGCGGGCACCCGGGCATAGTGCGGATGAAGGGGTTGGCACGAAGCTACGTGTGGTGGCCAACCCTGGATAAAGACATCGAACATTCACATAGACTTTGCGGGTCCCATGGGCAGAAGGTACCTCCTCATCGTCGTGGACGCATTTTCAAAGTGGCTGGAGGTTGTGTCCATGGCATCTACCACCACTGAGGCAACCATCAAGGCACTTCAGAGGTTGTTCACCACACACGGGCTACCGGATGTGCTGGTTTCTGACAATGGGCCACAACTCACATCCAAGCCCATGGAATCATTCCTGGCAGGGCTGGGCATCCGCCATGCCCCGATTGCCCCTTACAGGCCGGCAGGAAACGGGGAAGCCGAAAGAATGGTGAGGCTCACCAAAGAGGCTCTCACCAAAATGAGCACCGGCGATTGGCAAGAGAGGATTGACAGATTCCTTCTCACCCAGCACATCACACCGCACACCGCAACACACAAGAGCCCAGCTGAGCTGTTGATGGGCAGGAGACTGAGGTCACATCTGGACTGGCTGCACCCCCAGTACAACCCTGAGGTGCCACCAGACGCCAGCAACCCGCCCCGCACCTTCACCATAGGAGATCTGGTTTTCACGCTCAACTTTCACGGACTTCCGAAATGGCTTAAGGGGAAGATTGAGAGCGTAACCGGCCCGAAGTCCTATCGAGTGGAGCTGGAAGACAGACTGGTCTGTAGACGTCACATCAACCAGCTCCGGAAAAAGTGGAGGGAAGTGGGACAAGATCAGCCGGACGAGGTAGGCCTACAACACCCCGACGAGGTAGACCTGCGCCACCCCGGCGAGGGAGTCCTACCATACCCCGACGAGGTAGGCCTATCACACCCCGACGAGGTAGGCCTACACCACCCCAGCGAAGCGAGCCGTCAGCGTTCCATGGCGGTAGACCGGTACCCTGGGATCGAGGGAAGTCAACATCACCCCGGCGAGGAAGTCCTGCACCACCCTGGCGGGGGAGACCTCCACCTCTACCATGAAGTAGACCGGCGACATTCCGGGAAGGAAGCCCCGCAGCGCCCTGGCGAGACCAACCCGTGCCAGCCCAACAAGGGAGACCTCCCCCATCAAAACGAAGTAGACCAGGGACAACCCAAGGAGGGAGGCCTACAACACCCCGGCGAGGCCGTCCCGCGTCAACCCGGTGAGGGAGACCGACATCACCAGAACGAGGTAGACCGGGGACAGCCCACAAAGAGAGGGCCGCAACACCTCAGCGAGGTCAGACTGCACCATCCCGGTGAGAGAGACCTCCATCGCCACTACACAGTAGACCGGGGACAACCCACGAAGAAAGGGCCGCAACACCATGGCGAGGTCGGCCTGAAACCCCCCAGCGAGGGAGACCTCCATCGCCCTGACGAGGTATGCCAACAACAAGGGGAGCGGCCAACCAGACAACATCCCGTCGAGGTCGACCTGCAACACTCCAGCAAGGTCAACCAACACCAGACCGACAAGGTAGGCGGATGACACCCTGGCGGGGTCGGCCACCAGCCCAAACAACACAACACTCAGAAGCAACAGAGTCAACATCGACAACATCATCAATAACCTGTAGTACAGTGGTTTAAAGCACCCTGTTATTAACATCTATTAACATCTGCTGCTTGCAATTACTGCAAGTTCGAATCCCACCAGGCTCAAGGTTGACTCAGCCTTCCATCCTTTCTAAGGTGGGTAAAATGAGGACCCAGATTGTGGGGGCAATAAGCTGACTTTGTATAAATATACAAAAGTATGAAGGCTATTGCTTAACGCACTGTAAGCCGCCCTGAGTCTCCGGAGAAGGGCGGCATATAAATCAAATTAAAAAAAAAAATAACAACATCAAAAGCCACAGAAAGGACAATTAAAACCAATGGACTCACCGGTCAGCAGTCGTCACCCACCGATTGACAGCGATGTCCAGCCGTGAGGTCCCAAGATTCCAGGCCAGAGAGAAGACCAGTACCACCAGCAGAGCAATCCCAACGACACGCCTGGAGGTGCTGGGACAGGGCCCGCACACTCGACGACCAAGACACATCCCAACGATGCGGCCGGAGGTGCGAGGACAGGGCCAGCACATTCGACGGCCGAGCTCCGGATAGCCCCAAGACGAGAGCCGGAGGGAACAAGAGCTTCACCTGCACGGGTAGGCGGTGAAGCGCAAAATGAACTGCGCAGGTCAAGTAGGACTACCAGACGCCCCGCCTACCTACGTGACTATGTGACATTTATTAACGTGGACTTCTGATGGACAGACTAAGAACTAGGAGGGGAGGGGTGTTATGTCCTTATAAGGACATCCGCTGGTGATTGGCTCATCCACCAGCGGGAAGTTTAAACAACTGTCATTGGACAGCTGAGTCTGCCAGAGCGCTATGAAAGGGCTCCGGCAGCACAGCCGTTCGTCTTGTTCTTAGAGCTGAAATAAAGTGTTGAACGGACCAATGCTGGTCGTGTCTTCTTTTCCCTGTGCCTATCTAACACTAACCTTCTTCCTGATGTGGTGATTTTGTAGATTAAGGGAATTGTGATTGGATAGGTTCTGTGTAGAGGACAATTATTAGTTTTCTGTGGCTTTGGCTATTATTGGCAAAGGGCCTAATGAGTAATAACACACTGAATAGTAGTTCCCAATGTTGTGAGAATGCCCAAGTGACACCCTTGCCCTTGAGAAAGGATCTGGGGAAGTTGAGAACCCCAAAAGACAAGGCAAGAACGGGTCACAAGGTGTGAACTCTTTGGAACAGGTCCACTCCCGCCAATGACGTATCATCAATAGGTGGGGTCGGTACCCTGGACCTAAGCCAACCCCAAAACCTAAAGACAAGTGTCTGACAATCCCAGAACAGAGTGGGGTAGAACAAAGGGAGAATGGGCCCCTGTAACAATTGAGAAAAGGGAACTACATGTTAAGAATACTGGAATTGAGTTAAAGCCTAGTTAATCAGTCTGACCCTGCTCTAGGTCAAAAATGCTGGTTATGTTTGTCTGCTGGTCCTTCATCTTACAATGCCTTTTCCAGTTGAACCAGATCTTTGGGTCAGGACCAGGGCCACAATAGTCCTTGAAAAAGAAATTAGATGGAGAACCAAAGTAGCAGTAGCCAAATTGCAAGGAGACTTTTATAATGCATTCAAACGGCTATTGATGCCCCTATAGCTGTTGGTGTGGAAATCCTAGGGTCACCCTCCTTGTGTGTAAAGTGACATCAGGAACCAGATATTCCTGTAGGATCCCTGATGGGAGATCAATGTCCATCAGAAATACACTTGACCCTAGAATGACACTTATGGATGTAAAAAACTAACTAGTGGCATTTCTCCTTATGCCCACTATTTATTTCAACAGAAGGTCACTTCTCAATACCACCACATGTCTCCCTTAGGTCCAGCACAGACTTATGTGTCCTACTTCCCCTTGGAAATGTAAGCTCCCGTTATCTTTTTGAAGGCACAATTCTCAGAGATAAGCAAAAGGACCCTACACTAGTGTTATGGAATGAAGGAATTGAGAAACATCCCAAAGGGCAAACAGAATCAGAGTTTATTATTGCAATAATAGGTTCAGTAGGTAAGATTACCTAAAAGAAACTGAACAACTTCTGGGTGTGAGATCCTGGTCTTTATACAATTTCAAACAAAGGATTATATGAACTCAGCCGTTTTAATTACTAAAAAAATTTGTTACAAGAAATGACATCTTCCTGATTACGAAGTTCTTACATGTCTTGCCAAACAATCATAACTGTTCTGAAGATTACCGTACCATGTATTCAATATTATCTTTGTTGAATGAGACTCACTGTCTTATTTTGGCATCCTTGACATTGATAACCTTCAAACAGTATATCACCCAAGATATTGCTCCTCCTGACAAGCGAGAGGCCCTTTTTACAGAATGTTGTTTATACAGAGGAATTTGGCTGGCTCTTGTACTTATCCACTGGATACATTTGGAAATGAATACTAGAAAGATGTCCAGTAGTCATTTAGTAGGTCCCGCATTCATCATCATCATTATTATTAGAGAGGGCCCTTCAGTGGTCATCTAGCTGGACCCGCATTTCCTACTTTACTAGAAGTCCCAATGCAGTCACTGGTGGCATGCTAGTGGCAGGGACTTTAGGGGTCTGGACTAATGAGAAAAACCAATGAGCCCATACCTTTTCCATTAATATAGGGGTGTGTGTGTAAGGAAAAATAGGTGCTTCTTATGTGGGAAAAATCTGTAATTGTGTTTACCTACAAACTGGACTGGAACATGTACATTTCCCCCAAAATAGGTGTTGTCAGTGAAGAGCACACTATCCCTGTTCCCCTCATGGGGCATGTTCAAAAAAGGGTGCCACTCTTGGTCCCATTATTAGCAATCCTGGGGACTGCTGTTGGAACAGGTGTAGGTGGAATGGCACAGTCCATAACACAGTTCAAGCAATTGTCAGAGGAGTTCCAAGAAAGCCTGAACCAAACATGAATAAGTCAGGACAGGTGTGGTCAGAGATTGAGGACCGGGCATCCAAAATGGGTCAGAAGTTACAAGCAACAGAAATGTAGTTCTCTTAGTTGTCTGGGCCTGGCTGGATTAGACAGATGTTATTCCTGTTGTGACAGGCCTGGCTTTTATTCCTTGTTCAGACAACTAGCTATGAGAACAGTAAAGGAGATATGGAAAGCCTTATAGACTGTAAAATGAACCCTGATCTCTTTGATGAAAATGAAGTTTCTGATGCAGGAACATATGTACAACTCTCAACTGGGTAATTAGAGAAAGTGCTTCAGAGAATAAGATTTGAAAATCATATGTATTATTTGTCTTTCCTTTGCATTACTATGTATCTTATCCTGAATTGATTATGTTATGTCAAATGTAATATGTTTGCATTGTTGAATTAAGCTCTGTAATAGGTAAGACTCAATTGTAAACAAGTAAAATAAGAGTCTTAAAGGGGGGATAAGGCAGAACGTAAAATGAAATTGGATATAAGAGTGAAATAATACGGGGTCAGCCTGCATGATCTCTGAAGGGCCCTTTTGACTTGAGAAAGTTGCAGAGTTCAAAAAGTCAAACTACAAGTATTAGCTAACTTCCTGGTACTATGTTAAAATGCAGAACTAAACCACATGGAGCTTCCTGTTCAGGCAATAATGGGAGGAGGGGGAGAGCCTAACAGGTAGGAGGTTTATTTCACATTTCCTGTTTTGTTACTAACTGAAAAGTATAAAGATACGTGTCTTAAAGAAGGACTTTTGTTCAGGATGTAAATAGAATGCATGTCTGAACCTTTTGGCCAAAATAAAGCTTTTTCTGATCTCGAAATTCAATTCATTCATTATTTTTCTGCAACAAACAGACTTTTTAAATTAATTTTTGCACATACACCCGCTGTTCAAACGGCAGCCAGCCCACACTACTTCCTGTAAAAGGGGCTGACGGTTTATGAGATCACAGTCCTCCGAGGGAGGGAGGGGAGACCCCGGAAGTGAGGTTGTACTACTTCCTGTAAAAGGGGTTGAGAGCCAGACAGGAGGGCGAGGGGTTATGATGTCACAGTCCTCCAAGGGCGGGAGGGGGACCGAAAATGATGTCACAAAATGGGCAGATCTAACGAGTCCTAAAAAGAAGTCCTCCAAGGGCGGGGGACCGGAAATGACGTCACAAAATGGGCGGGACTACCAACTCCTCAAAATAGTCCTCCAAGGGTGGGGGACCGGAAGTTACGTCACAAAAGGGGCGGAGCTAACCCTCACTAAAAAACGGTATGTACTCTTACTACTTCTGTGATGTAATGGATGAAGATGTCTGCTTTCTCCTGCAGATAGGCAGTCGTCTGGCTCTGGAGGAGAGTATTCCCCATCAGTTCCAAGAATGTCTCGCTCTTCTCTTCGGTGAGGGAGGACATAGCAAAGAAATATCAATTGTAAGGCATTAAGGTTCAATTTTCTGGATCTGCCACCTATCCCCAACCATCAGAGAGTGGCCCAGAAGCCCAAACCAACTTTGCAAAAGTTGCAAAAGGAGGGAGTAAAGCTGGGGTAGATGAGAAACCATACTTTTTCCTTACCTTGTAGGCCCATTTTGTGTGGAGGCTCCAGCCAGGTTCAAGAACAACAGCTGCCAACTCACAGCCTTCAGATTGTTCTCCAGAATGTAAAACTGAGTGAATGAGAGAGGCAATTAGCTGTGCAAAGTGGAAAATCTTCCCCATTACACTGTGAATATCAAAATGGAAACTGCCTTTAATCGATTGGACCACTGAGTCATTGAGACCAATTTCTTTTAAGCAGATTAAAAAGATGTGAAACATATCACTGATATGCAACATCTTATTAAGTTTGACTCTTAATTAAATAAGACATGCTTAGCACAAAATGAAATATCTGATTGTCTGGCTTGCAGTACTTCCCAAGCCAACCTCACTCCTGCCTCATTACTGGTTATAAAGCAAAATAACCGATTGATATTTTATCAGTAAAAGACATGATCGGAAAATTATTTCCTTGTCCAGTTTTTAAAATGAGGTACCCACTTGAAGAAAGTTAGCACTCACCCCTCTTAGAAGAATGAAATATTTTAGGAAATATTAAAAAGGCAGAATATTATATTTCCCTGGATGAGAAATTGAGAAACATGTTCTTGGAGACAGAAACTCACCCCAGCTCCCTGCCTCCAGCAGATATTTTGGTGCCAGCTTAACTACAAGACAAAAGACTGGGCCATCTTATCTACAAGACAAAAGTCCTTCACCCTCAAGACATAATAGGATTAGCCCTCTACCCATCTAGCAGCAGAGCTCACCACATGGCACCTGGGGATATTAAATCACCCAGCACAGTTCAACCAGATTTATCTCAAACTCCTAGGATTTGCACATGGCCCCTACAGCAACCAATAGAATACCTGCCCTTGCCACAGGAACAAGAAGCTCAAGGTCAAAGCCCAAGAGAGGGTATAAATAACACTCACTCTCCACTCCATGTGGTCAGCTACCCAGGGCTTCAAACCCATGTGGTCCTGTTCACCATTAAATCATCTTTCCAAGCGACTTCCGGCGGCGACTTCAGCGCGTTAGGGACGAAAGGAACGGGGCTCCGTTCCTGGGTGCCTAACAATCCTGTACCTGGAGCCGAAATAGGCGCTGATGATCTCGGAGGGATCATCAGTTTAAAGGGGAACGTCTTAGGACCTCGGAGGGGTGCGCAAATCCTCCGAAGGTACAAGACAAATACCTTAATCCGGTGCGTGGAAAAACCAACCTCTTCAGGCTGGCTTGAAGTGCTGATGACTGCGTGAGTGGGAAGCGAGGATCGGAAAAAAGAAAATAAGTCATCTACAGAGGACTGAAAGTGAGAGAAACCCGAAGTTTGGTGGACAGAAAAGAGTGGACGCTGGTGATAGAAATTCCGGAGAAAGAAGGGCGAAGCGGCGACGAGAAGATCGAGCGGAGTGGAGCCATTTTGAATGTTACAGTGACAGCGCATAAATTATAGACAGCTGGTGTGCACGGAGGGAGTCTGATAAACCAGCGATCGTATGCTTGGTGATTGGGGTATAGAGGATGAAGTTTGGATCCCTGGACTCTTAGGGTCCGGGACTGGACTGTGAAGTGCGAGCGGAATAAAGAAAGTAAGGAACCGAATGAGTAAAAGAGACTGAAGGAGAAGGGAGAGTGGAAGCGGACTGAGGAGCGTAGAGCACGAGAAATCGGAGGAGAGGAATCGGCTGAGGTTTCTGTTTGCATAGTGAGAATGGAGAGAGCTGGCTGTTTTCGAACGGACTGCTTGTCGGAAAAGTGAGCGGGGTGTATGAGAGATTGGAGGAGAGGAACCGGCTGGAACTTCTAACTACCTTGTGAGAACGGAGAGAGCTGGTTGCTTTCGAATGGACGGTTGGCCGAAAAAGTGAGCGTGGCGTAAGAGAGATCGGAGGAGAGAAATCGGCAGGAACTTTAAACTACCCTGTGAGAACGGAGAGAGAGCTGGTTTTTTTTTTCGAAAGGATTATTTGTTGAAAAGGGGAAAGTTTTTGGGGGCGAACTTGTCGGATATCATTGACTTTGATTTGATTGAGTGGACTGGAGAGTGAAAGCAGAAGTGACTGAAGGAGAGCGTGGTTTGGAGTGAAGTGTCAAGAGATACAAACACTACTATTGCTCCGGAGGCAAACTTTATAGATCATTAGAAATACACAAAACTCTAATTGTACTGACTTTATACGATTGGACTATTAACTATTAAATACTGAACTATTTAAAACAGACCTATTGGACTGAAGAGAGTGAGTGAGAGACATTAAAGGGAAGATATATAGTAAATATAATTATTTCTGTAGTGGTTTGATTAAAGAAAGTATATTTTAAAGTAATATATGAAAAGAAACCTGATTAATTTAGTTGATTAACAATACAATAGAAAGACCTGATAGAATTTATTTAATTGATTGATTATTCTTCTACAGTCATATTAATAATTGATATAGATTGACGGATTTGAGAATTAATATAAATTGTTAGTGGATAATATTGTATTTTCTAATTAATTGAAGAAGAAGGTAATAAGATGAATTGTTAAAATTTGCTTATATTTCGTTGTTTTCTCTCTCTCCACCCCCCACCCCCACTACCTTTCTCCTGGTTATTTTTGTATTACTGATTTATTAATGAAAGTATCTAAATAAGAATATTTAATATAGTAGCTGGATATATAGCCTATTAATATACATTAAGCAAATTAAACTGTATGAAATTGTGGGCAAAAATAATACATAGATTACACATGGCAACATCTAGTACATCCACCACCATAAAAACAACCAAGAGGATACCTGCAACACAAACACAATTAGTGGCTTCACCAGTATATCAAAAAACAGGAGAAATGAGTGATAAGGAGAAGACAAATACTATAATTGGGATGCAAAACATACAGGCCGCATTGGCAATGATACAGGAAGGGCAGAAAAGAATGGAAGAGAAGATGGCCCAAAACCATGAGGAATCGAGAAGAAACCAAGAACAGATGCGATTAGATGTAGGAGAGATCAAAGACGATATTAAAGTTATAAACGAGAAAATAGTTAAAATCCAACAAAATATCACAGAAAATGAACAACGAATACATAGGGTGGAAGAAAAAGCAGAAGCCACAGTTAGGAGGTTGGAGAGGGTAGAGAACCAACAAGTCACAAAGACCCGGGATACAGAAGATGCACTAATATATCTTGAGATGGAGAAGGCCTCCTTTTTCTTAAGATTCCAAAATATTGAAGAACAAAAAGATGAGGATCTAGGAGAAACCATGATTGAACTGCTGGCTAAAACAACAGGCATAGACAAAGACGAAATCAGAAATGGAACTGACGAAATCTACAGAGCCTACACCAACTATGCCAGAAGAAATAAACTCCCCAAAGAGGTTCACATAAGATTCACGAAAACAACACTAAAAGAAGAAATATACAGAAGAATGAGGGAAGAGACAGTTCAGTATAAAGGAAGGGAGGTACTTACACTAAAACAAGTACCAAGAAGGGCCAGAGAGAGAAGGAAAGATTATAACTTCTTAACGAAACAATTAAATAAATCAAAAATAAAATTTAGATGGCTGATACCGGAAGGCGTACTAATCTCCTGGGAAGGACAAAAATTTCGCATAGACTCCATAGAGAAAGCCCAAGAATTTATGGAACAACATTTCGTATTTGAAAAGCAAGACGAAAAAACGGGGAGTAAAGAACAAATAAATGTAAGCGATCAAGAGAGACAACTGAAAAGCAAGGAACATAAAGAACAAAAGAAGAGGGGTTTGGAGAGGGAGGAAACAACGGAAATTACACAAAGAGTTACAAGAAACACAAATAAACTGAAAATAACGGATAAATAAATAATCAAAGAAATGGAAGAAGTGATAAAACTTACTTCCATAAACATAAACGGTCTGAATTCACCAACGAAGAGACACCAAATATTTACAAAATTACAGAAATTAAGGTCAGATATAATTGTGCTACAGGAAGTTCATATAAGGAGACAACAGAGAAAACTCCTTGAAAATAAAAAACTCGGAGTACTATACACAGCCTTAGGAGATTGCAAAAAGAGGGGAGTGGTAATATATGCCAGAGATCAATTAAGAACAAAACCAATCTACAATGATAAAGAAGGTCGAATCTTGATGATTGAACTCAAATTGGAAATTAAAACAATTTTGATAGTCGCGATCTATGCCCCAAATGGGAATCAAATTGACTTTTACAAAGAACTACATAATAAACTAAAGGAATTAGACTATGAAAATATATGTATTGTCGGCGACTTTAATGCTATAGTAAATTTAAATGATGACTACCATACTACTAGGCAGAATAAGCCCAAGAGAAGAACCCTACCACAAACATTCAAAGACCTGGTAGAAGAATTGAGCCTACACGATACATGGAGAGATACACATACTAACACGGAACAATACACATACTTCTCAGGCCCACACCAGTCGTGGTCCAGGCTAGACATGGCCTGGATGACACCACAACTTAGTACAGACACAAAAGAGATAGAAATCACTCCCAGCATATGGGCCGACCATAATCCTATCGAACTAGTATGGAAAGGACTGCGGAAACAGAAAAGATGGAAGATGGATACAACTACAATAAAGGAAAAAGACTACCAACAGATGATAGAAAAAGAAATGAAATCATTTTTGCGTATCAATACCAACGATCAAACAACGACACAAAATTTATGGGACACAACGAAAGCATATATTAGGGGTCTAACAATTGCATACATAGCCAAAAGGAAAAAACAGAAACAACAAATTAGAAATGAGCTCCTGGATGAGATAAAAGTAGAAGAAACCAAATTGCAGAAGCAACCCAATAACAAGACAGTACAACAAAAACTCAATCTGGCCAAACATAAATTAAATTTAACTACAAAAACGGAAATAGCCCACAAAATAAGAATGGCGAAACAGATCAACTTTGAACACGCAAATAAGACGGGACGCTGGCTAGCGTATAAATTAAAAAAACAGACAGAAAAAAGGATTATTCATCAACTTCAAGATGATTCTGGAATTCCCCATTACACACATCTAGAGAAGAAAAATATAGTGATAGAATTTTATAAAAAACTTTACCGAAAGGAGAATGTCTCGGAGGTACAAATCGAAGCCTATTTGCAGAAATCCAAAATTATTCCAATTGAAGAAGAGCACAGAGAAAGATTGAATCGACCCATAACGATGTTTGAATTAGTGGAAGCCCGCAAAAAACAAAAAAATAACAAAACGCCAGGTCCGGATGGAATCCCAGCCGAATTCTATAAGTACTGCCAGCAAATTATCGATCCAATACTTTTACAATGCTTAATGAAGCACTATCTGAAGCAGAAATCCCAAAATCCTGGACTGAATCGATCATAACATTAATACACAAAGAAGATACAGATCCGACACAAATTAGTAATTATAGACCGATATCACTACTCAACGCTGACTATAAATTATTAATGGCAATACTGGCGCAGAGAATGAAAACAATAATACATAAATATATACACCCCGATCAGAACGGCTTTATACCCACCAGACAAATTAGAAATAATCTTAGATCAATTATCAGTATACTGGAATACTATGACCAAAGGATAGAAACCGAAACAGCAATAATTTCGCTCGATGCACAGAAAGCGTTTGATAACGTAAACTGGAACTTTTTGATAAAACAATTGGAGAAAATGAACTGTGGACAGAAATTCAACAGATTAATACAAAAAATCTATACTCATCAGACAGCAAAAATAGCGATAAATGGCGACCTGACACAAATTTTCGACATACAGAAAGGGGTAAGACAAGGATGTCCTATGTCACCATTATTATTTATAATAGTCCTGGAGACCCTTTTAAATGAGATAAGGAAAGATGAGAATATTAAAGGATTAAAAATTAAAGGAGAAGAATACAAATTGTTGGCCTTCGCAGACGATGTGATATTTAATCTGGAAAATCCGAGACAATCAGGACCAAAGCTAATATTAAAGATAGAAGAATACGGGGAAGTCGCGGGCCTCAAAATAAATAAACAAAAGACCAAAGTATTGACCAAAAATATGAACCAGATGCAGAAGGCAGAATTAGAGGAAAAAATTGGACTTCAAATAGTAAAGAAGATAAAATATTTAGGTATCTGGCTGACAGCGAAATCCACAACAATTAAAGAAGATAATTACACAAAATTATTAAAACAAATTAAAAGAGATCTGGAAATATGGAACAAAATTCAACTTTCACTGATAGGTAGAATTAACACAATAAAGATGAACATTTTACCGAGAATATTATTTCTATATCAGGTCATACCAGTATATCCAGGGAAGGATTTTTTAAAAAAACTTAACAAAATAGTAGCAACATATATATGGCAAGGGAAAAGACCCAGAATCAAAATTAAAGCACTACAGGATACAAGAGACAAGGGAGGCCTAGCAGTACCAAACTGGGAGTTATATTACAAAGCGTCCGGTATAATTTGGATTAAAGATTGGATAAAATTGGAAAATAAGAGAACATTATACCTAGAAGGATTTGACCTTATAAGAGGATGGCATGCTTTTCTTTGGGACGGACCCGACAAAAAACACATGTATTTTCAAAGACATATTATCAGGGCTTCACTGTATAAAATCTGGCTGGGAATAAGAAAGAGATACTATACATCAATACCGAGATGGTGGTCCCCGATGGAAGCATTAATATTCCCGAATACTTTAGAAATAGACAAAATGATGAAATATCAAGATTTGTTAAACGATGAGGGTGAACTTCTTCCAAGACAACAACTCCAGGAGACCAACAAAAATATGGATTGGTGGCACTATACTCAAATCCAATCAAGATATAACAAAGACAAACTACAATATGGAATAGCCATTGACTCAAACGATTTGGACAAAATTCTTTTAGGGACGGACCAAAAATTAATAACTAAACTATATAATTTTCTACTGAGAGGCGTGCTCCTAGAAGAAACAGTTAAACACAATATGATAATATGGGCCAGAGATATAGGACACAATATTCAACTTACAGATTGGGAGAAACTATGGAAACAAAACATTAGAATGACGAAAGCCACGTCCTATAAAGAAAATCTAATAAAAATGTTCTACAGATGGCACTTACCACCGGCCCGACTAGCCAAAATTTACCCAAACACATCTGCATTGTGCTGGAAATGCAAAAAACAAAAAGGATCGTATTTTCATATGTGGTGGAAATGTAGCAAAGCACAACTTTATTGGCAAGAAATCAAAACCATAATAGAAGAAATAACAAACTTGCAAATACCAAATAAACCAGAGTTCTTCTTATTCGGAATGATGACAACACAATATAATAAAGAAATAAAATACCTCAGTACCCATATTCTCACAGCAGCGCGAATCATATATGCCCAAAATTGGAAGACGGACCTGATCCCGAGCAGAGAAAAAATCATTTCCAAAATAAATGAATGTGCCGAAATGGACAAGCTAACCTTAGAACTCCAGGACAAAGAAGAAAGCGAATTCTACCAAGTATGGCACAAATGGTACCAATGGCTGGAAAGCAAAATAACAATAAACTAAAACACGACAAATAGGGTTACATAAAGTAGAGAGATATAGAACAAAAAGAGTATCATAATATCAATATTTACAATTTTGAGGTGAAACACATGACAATCGACCATGTAATTTGAAAAAAAAAAAAGATATGATCTGTAGATGACTGACAACAAATATGTATATGTATATGTAGTACGAGTACGAGTGGTGTAGGTGGAGGGAATAGTTGTATTTTTGTTGTTTATGTCTATATGTTATTGTTTTTGTTTTGTTTTGTATGTCTTAATGTTTAATAAAATAAATAAATAAATAAAAAAAAATACAATGCGTTAAGCAATAGCCTTCATACTTTTGTATATTTATACAAAGTCAGCTTATTGCCCCCACAATCTGGGTCCTCATTTTACCTACCTTAGAAAGGATGGAAGGCTGAGTCAACCTTGAGCCTGGTGGGATTTGAACTTGCAGTAATTGCAGGCAGCTGGAAACTTAAGTGCTACTTTTAAGAGCACTTTGTCCACTGCACCACCAGTGGACTTCTTCATTTTCTTTTCTATCTTTTCCTTTAGATTTTTCTTTTAATTTTTGTAAAGTTTTCAATGAATTAAAAATTAACATGGAAAACTTTATATTCATTTTGTCACCTTAAACTGTCACCTTCTCTATAGCAGGAGTACACAACGTTTGCTGCCAAAGACAAGTTAAGCATTTTGTCAATATTTTGAAGGTTTAACATGAATGGAGTTACATCTAGACTAAGTCATACTTAGATTGAGGCACTTGTGGGAGAGGGGGTGCACACCCAAGCAAGCACGCACCCAAAGAGCATCTCCATGAAACAAAGAAACAAATGTAATTATATCCATGTGTTCATAAAATGAGATGGAAGAGCACATGGTAGACTGTAGCCGTCTCCAGAAAAATCCAAAATAGAGGAATGGGCATTGAATAGATAGGATCAGTCCGATAAATGCTGGGGAGGGAAGCATAAAATAACTAACCTTACCACACTTTTACTGAAAAGATCCAAAGAACCTGTACATATTACATAGAGATACAATAATCAAAAACTGCAAATTCTTTGCTGCCACTTAGTCGTTGTCCAGATTTTTGCAGCTCAGATGTTAAAACCTTCAACGTCAAGACTTCAGCAATATCAATGAATGCAGAAAGTTTACATATTCCAGATACATTTATACCATTGGGAGAATGCCTCACCACACTTTAATAAGCATTATTTATACATTGGTCTTCTTGGACTCCAAATGAGTATTGATGGAAGGCCGGAAGTTCCTATGAACAACTCCACAAGCACCACAGCACTGTGGCAGAATTGCTGACCAGGAGCCATATTCTGGCTGATGGACATCTCTCTGGAGATTAGGAAACATATTTGCGATTGTCTGCACCAGGGGTGGGCTGCTGGGGGTTTGCAGGGGTTCAGGAGAACCTCTAGCTAAGATTCTGTGCAGTTCAGAGAGCCCCCAAATTCTACTCCTGGCTGGTCCTGCCCACCCCACCCCTCCCAGGAGTCCCCACGCAGCCCATTTTGGATGCAGGTAAGTGCAGGGTGTGCACGGAGGCTCGAGGAGGGTGAAAAACGGGCCTACCGGAAGTTTGGGAAGGCCAGAAATGGGCCCATTTTCGGCCTCCAGAAGGCCTTCGGAGCTTGGGGAGGCCATTTTCACCCTCCCGGAGGCTCAAAAAAAGCCTCCAGAGCCTGGGGAGGGCAAACATACACACACCCACATGGTGCAGGAGGCCAACTAGGCCATGCCCACCATGCCCACGCCCACCCAGCAATCGGACAGAGAATCCCTTGCTAAAATTTTTGAAACCCATCTCTGGTTTGCACTCTGGAAGAGTTGTGTCAGCCCTTTAAGGCTGCCATAAAGAGGAGGAAATGAGGCTTGAACTTTTACCTACTTATTTTTCTCTGTAGATAGGGTTGCTTGGAGATGGGATGAGAGGGGGGAATTCCTGGGTTTGGAGGCAGAAGCTAAGAAGATTGAGCTGGAAGATGGCTAATAAGAAGTTGAGGTTTGGGGGAACGGAAGGGGAAGGTTTTGGGGTCAGAGGGTTAGTATTGGCTACGATGAAGTTGGGACCAGATCTGTTGTTCTTAATAAGTGAAATATTTCAGCAAAGACTAATTGCTTGGGAGTGAAATTTATTTGAGATGACATAGGAACCTGACAAGTTGTTCCTCATGAGGAGATCCCCAGAATTGAATTGCTTGTGGTCAGTCACGAGTTGATCAGCTTGGGAGCTGGGGGATTACAAAGAACTCAGCAAAGGGGGGGAGAAAAAAACTCCCAGCTCCATGCCTCCTTGTACCTTGGCAGCTAAAATTCAAGTCCAAAGTCCCTCCACGGGCACAAGAGAGGAACTCTGTTTATCTAACAATCCACGAGATCGTTTTAATGACTGCAACAGCGAGTGCTGGGATCACAGTCATTGAGTGAAACAGTCCTTTGGTGGTCTCAATTAACAAGCACTTTGCTTAATGACCAGGACTCTGGTCCAAATAATGGTGATTAAATGAGGACTACCTATAATTACTTTATAACCTAAAAGAGATATTTCCAACAGCAGTAAAGATCAAAAACTCTTAATGAATGCCTTCTTTCTGAAATTAAGAAGTGGCAAAAAGAATGCTATTTTAAAGGATTTTAATTTAAAAACAAAAAGCTTAACAAGGTTTGAATCCAGGAAACTTTTAAATGGAGCAACGGGGCAGTGGTTAAAAAAAATACAGACGAATTTTTTTCTGACAAAACTTTGAAAATAGGAAAATTAATTAGACCGGACTTTCAAGGCACTTCAAATGTATGTTGGAAATGTGAACAACATGAAGGAACATTTTTATCATGCTTGGTGGCTATGTAAGATTGATTCAAATACATACTTTGATACAAGGTATTTTAAAAATTAATATTCAATTGAAGCCAGATTTTTTTAGGATTGTTGGATAAATAATTTAAAAAAAAATCCATGGAAGAATATTTCAATACATGGTTACTGCAATTGTATTATTATATGCACATGGAACCTTATATGGAAAGTTTCAATACTACCTGCTATGGAAGAATGATTGATGACATTGACAGGTATTGATGAGATACATACATAAACTTTTTTGATTAGAGAAAAGACACTATTTACATTTATTGCTGACTAGACATGCCTTATGGACTTTTGGCATAAAATAGGGGAAAATGAATTTGTGATTTATGGTTTTATTAGACAGGATAGACTGTAAAGAGAAGATTATTATGATGTAACTTCAGAAGGAGGGACTGAAATATAGTACTTACAAATTCTGTGAAGGATATCAGAAGATACTGCTTTGTATTTTCATACCTTTTTTTCTTTCTTTTATATTTTTCTCCAACTTTTTTTTTGCACTTTCTGCTTTCTCTTCCTTTTTTCTTTTCCTCTTTTCTTCTTTACTTTGTATTAGCTTGCATTAGTAGCTATCTTCTTTTAAAACGTTTTAATCAAAAATTATATTTTTTTAAAAATTGATTGATCTTCCCAAGATCACCTTCGTGTGTCTACTTAACCAGAGATGACGATTCCTAACCACAGTAATGTCGGAAAGGTAAGACAGGTTTTGTGATGTCACAGTGCCAGATCCATTCTTTGCACATGCATCACAACATGACATGCGAGGACAAAAAAGGCAGAGTTTGCACTGCAGTGTTGCAACACATGATTGACATTTTGCTCTTGTTGCCCACCCCACAGTTGTCTATGCACTTAACCTCATAACACCTGTTTGGACTGACCTTGTTTTTCTAAGGTCTTGAGTTAGATGCTTGATGTCAACTCTATCTGATCCTTTTAAAAGGAGATGCCTAGGGTTGTAGCTATAGCTATGACACTAACATGATGTCATCATCCTGAAAATTGCACAATTACATTCTTGTGTCCCAATGTCCAAGAGCAGAATGGGATTTTTCGGCTCGGTCTCTTCGCCTTGCCTGTTTTGCCTTGAGGTTTTCGCCTCTGGGTTATTAGCCACAAACTTTTCTCCTCAGCTGGCCCTCCACCAGTCTTTCGCCCCAGCACAATGGGGCGAAAGCCTATTCCCTCCCAGGCGCTTCGCCGCAGCCCATAAACAGAAGGAGGTTTTGTCCTAGGTTTTTCGACACCTGGGACAGTTAGGGCCGAACAAATCAGCTAGAGGGGGAAGGAAAGAACAGCCTTGGTGAAATGGGAGGGAGAAGGAGGGAGAAGGAGGGGGGGGTACTTCCACCTCTGGCTTTTTTTTTGAGAGAAGGAAGAACCCTTTTCAGGCCAGGTATCCAAATTGCTAACTAATGACAATGAATAATTTCCGGCATAAGAGAAGCACTCCTGTTTTGTTTTGTTTTGTTGCAAGGGGAAGAGTTAGTTGCAATTAATTTCTTAACCAAAAACAACAGATAGTAGAACTTCAGTTTGTTTGTTTGTTTGTTTTTTTCCTCCCCGAGACATGCAGATTTCAGGAGGGAGTGGGGATGGTGTGGGTGTGTTACAACTTGGCATACCAGCAATCCACACACTTTTTGTGCTGTTAATAGGGGACCAAATAGATGACCAATTAGGAAGATAAAAGGAGGGAAAATATAACAACAGATAAACACTGCCAAGAAAGGAATCTGTCTGTTGCAGGAAGATGTAAAATCTAAGTTAGGGTATCGGGAGCACACATGCACACACACACACACACACACACACACACACACACACACTATTTGCTATAACCAAATCTTTGTTTTTTTCGTACATGAATGAAAGATTTTACTTCTGTCCCAGTTGAAATTAATTGTGCTTGTTTCTGCCCATTTCCCCAATTTTTCAAGATAGTCTTGAATCTTGATATTGCCCTCTAAGGCATTTGCTATCTCTCATATATTTATTATCTACAAATAGGATAATTACTTTTTCTAACCTCTCATTCTAGACAGTTATAAATATTTTGAACAATACAGGATCTAACCTTGATGATATGCCACTTGACACTTTCCCTCAACACAACACTCAGCCATCCTTGGTGTCTATCAGCTCTTTGATAGCTGCCTTATCTGAAAGAGATTTTTCCTAAACATGAATCTCACCAAGTTCTCTTTAGGAAGCGCTACTATCTGTTGCTTTTGGTTAAGAAATTAATTGCAACTAACTCTTCCTCTTGCAAAAAAGAAAATAAACCAGGAGTGCTTCCCTTTGAACTGGGGGAACAGGGCAGGGGTGGGAACGGAGCGCTTTTACAATTTCCTTTTCTTCCTTTCTAAATGTTGATGTTTGCCAGTGTCTCCCCCCTTTTTGGGGGGTGGGAATCAATGTCGTAAATTATTCATTGTCATTAGTCAGCAATTTGGACACCTGGCCTGAAAAGGGTTCTTCCTTCTCTCGGAAAAAAAAGCCAGAGGTGGAAGTCCCCCCCTCCTACTCCTCCCTTCTCCCTCCCATTTCACTAAGGCTGTTCCTTCCTTCCTTCCCCCTCTAGCTGATTTGTTGGACCCTATCTGTCCCAGGTGTCAAAAAACCTAGAATGAAACCTCCTTCTCTGTATGGGCTGCATCCAGTAGTGGGTTCCTCCCGGTTCGGCCCGGTTTTCCTGAGCTGGTAGCAGTGACGATTGACATCACCGAATCGATTCTGCCCCCCCACCTCCTGCACCCCACCCCCCCACCCCCCACGTTATTCTTACCTTTTATTTGGCCCCACCCCCAATCTATTGCTGCCTCCTGAGTCCCAGCTGATGGCTAGAGGGAAAAAAACTGTTTAAACTCTTGCCACGGGGCTTCAAAGGGCTGCCCTACAGCTGATCAGAGTTAAAAGAAAACAAATGAGTAGACCGGTGCCTGCAAAAATACATGAGTAGATCAGTGCGTGCAAAAACAAATGAGTAAACTGGTACAGCTCTGCAAGCAGTTAAAAGCCTGGTAGGTCAGTACCTCTGCTAAATCCTAAATAATTGTCACATGACCATCAAGCCACACCCACAAAATAAGCCATGCCCACAGAACCAACAGTAAAAAAAATTAGAACCTACCCCTGGCTGCAGTGAAGCGCCTGGGAAGGAGTGGTTGTGGCCATTGTGCTGGGACGAAAGACTGGTGGAGGGCCAGCCAAGGAGAAATAACCCAGAGGCGAAAACCTCAAGGCAAAACAGGCAAGGTGAAGAGACCGAGCCGAAAAGTCCTAGACCTGTCCAAGAAAGTATATTAGTTAAACATTTTTGTGAAACATCATGATTTCTCCTTCTTTTCTTGTGAAGATGCTCCTATCTGACACAGTAGTCAAGAATCAGGGGTATAATTTAGCATTCTTTCAGATAACTCATCTTCTAAAATATCAATTACACCTCACACTGTCTATGCTACTTATTGAATGAGCCAATAGCCACCTCAGGGCTCTGGAAAACCAGTAATTTATAGGAAGTTGAAAAACCAATCTATGTTCTCCACAAACATTTGAACCAGGAAATAAGACATCATACAATTTGGAGTCTGTTCAAAAGCCAAGACTTCAGCTAAAAAAAATAATTATTCACCAAACAAAACACAAAACCTAATGATTTAAAAAATCTCCTTATCAACCAACAACTTAGATGCATGTTAAAGAGTTTCAGCCTTCTGAAGTCTGATAATGGGGAAATATGATCATATGAAGTTTGTTTGTTTGTTTTGTCAAACATGTACGAGATAACAGGTATAAGTATAAACATGGACATGAGCACATGAAATGAGTACAAATAAGTGGGGACAGTAGGACAGGGATGGTAGGCACACTGGTGCGCTTATGCACGTCCCATTATAGACCTTTTAGGAATGGGGTGAGGTCCATGGTAGATAGTTTAAAGTTGAAGCTATGGGGATCTGAGGAAGTAACGATGGAGACAGGTAAAGCATTCCAGGCATTGACCACTCTATTGCTGAAGTCGTATTTCCTGCAATCGAGTTTGGAGCAGTTTACTTTGAGTTTGTATCTATTGTTTGCCCGTGGATTATTGAGGTTGAAGCTGAAGTAATCGTTGACAGGTAGGATTTTGTAGCAGACAATTTTGTGTACTATGCTTAGGTCAGACCATAGGTGGCGTAATTCAAGGTTGTCCAGGCCCAAAATTTGAAGCCTGGTGGCATAAGGTATTCTATTGTGAGCAGAGGAGTGGAGTACTCTTCTCATGAAATAGCTCTGGATCGGTTCAATTGTATTAACGTCCGATATACAGTGTTGTTCTCATCCTTCTCTTCAGTTCAGGACCCTTCTCTTCAGTTTAACTCACCTCACAGATTGGGAATAACAGAATAACAAAATTGGAAGTGTAAGAAACTGATGGAGATAGTGTTATTTTTGCAAACAAAGCAATTTTTGAGAGATGTGGGTTTAAAAGTCCAGTAGGACATTGGGACATTAAAGGTAAAAAGGTCAGGACTGGAAAACGGGAAAGGTCTGCTATTCTGATAAGTGAGTCAGCTTGGGCAAGCAGATTAGTTAACAGTTTAAACCACGTAGTCTAGTACCGTGATGGTGAACCTATGGCATGTGTGCCACAGGTGGCACGCGGAGCCATATCAGTTCCGGAAAAACTGGGCCTTCCGGTCCCACCGGAAGGCAGAAAACCAGCCATTTCCAGCCTCTGGAGGGGTGGGGAAGGCTGTTTTCGCCCTCCCCAGGTTCCTAGAAAGCCTCTGGAGCCTGGCAAGGGCGAAAAACGGGCCTACCAGGCTATCACGTGCCAAAAGCGGGGTGAGTGCGAGGGGGTCGTGCGTGCATGAGCAGGAGGATGGGGTGCATAGAATTATGGGTGTGGGCAGGTGCACGCACGACCATCCCGCACTCCCCCCGCTTTTGGCACGCGATAGCAAAAAGGTTAGCCATCACTGGTCTAGTATATAGTGGAGAAATTAATTAACCGCTTGCCTCAATTTATTATGCTTATGCCACAAGGATTGTAACGAAAGAAGAAACATAGGTTAAGAAATAAAAAAGGAACAAAAGGTAGTCTGGAAAAAGGGGACCTGGGGAAACAGATTAAGTATGGGGAAATTCATAGAGAAACAGGCATTCCAGGAAGATTGTAACCGTGTGGTCTTTGTCAAAGGGGGCTGCAGGGAGGGATTTGTGGTTTGGGTAGAGGGAATAAAAAGCTGGAGAAATGTATTCCTCTGTGTGCCTACATTGCTAGCCATCCACTCTTGCAAGAACATATTTTACATACAATAAACTGCTTGCTGCTTCACTTCATGACTCTGTCAAATTTCTGACTGGTTAGTCTGTTTCTCACCAAAAGGGCCTTGGAGATCTTCTAGTCCAACCCGTTGGACTAGATTCAAGCAGAAAATCCTATGCAATTCCAAACAATTATAATCAAGAGAGATTCCTCATATAGTGATCAGGAGCTTAAAGAAAGGCAGGGTAGAAATTGGGAGGAGGGGGTTGTGTTTGCAGCTTTCTTTTGTAAAGAAATCTGTTCAAATCAAGAATAATGAGAGCTTTGCGGCTATTAAAAGTTCATTCAACTCTGCTCTTCTGTTTTTAAACAAAACTTAAAATAACCCAATTTGCTCAGGAAGATATTTATTTCTGCAGCCTATTGTTTCACACTTTCAAAAAAGGATCTCTCTTATTGTCCCTTGGGAACACTGTTTATTTCCTGACCATTCTAAAAACTGCAATAATCTCCCTAAATTTCTTAATATATCTCTTCCTTTTTAGCTTAAGACATTCCAGCTTTGGGAGGGGAAGGGTAGATTATTGTGCATTCTGTGATATAAAAGACTGGTCCTTTCCCATTTAAGCAGAGAGAGCAACAGTATTCATGCTTTCTAGAAACTGAATTCAGCAATAGCAAGGAATTAATTGCTTCAGAAATGCTAGGCCTCAAGGAAACCAAAAACAGCTTTCTATGAGGCCACAAGTAGAAGCAGCGGCCCTGAAGCTCCCTTCATGCTGTCCTCCAAAGGGCTCTACCCAGATATATATGTTTGAGAGAGAAAGCAGGACTGAAATTAGAAGAAACAAAGAGTTTGGCTTGCCAAAAACAATAATAGAGGGGAACCTCAGTCCATAACCAAGATAAGATGGCTATAATGTTGATAGATGATTTAATAAACCATGATGGTGAAGATCATGTGATATCTTGATAGAGTTCCATTGCCTTTCTAAATCAGTTATTGGCAGACTTTCAGAA
Source organism: Ptyas mucosa (assembly GCA_012654045.1). Taxonomy (NCBI): domain Eukaryota; kingdom Metazoa; phylum Chordata; class Lepidosauria; order Squamata; family Colubridae; genus Ptyas; species Ptyas mucosa. Next base: position 28,450 of record WNWU01000036.1, read on the forward strand.
GCTGAGGACCATACTTAACCTATTTTTAAAAAGACAAAGACCTCAATGGATTTACTAATGATGTGTACTAGTGGTTCTCAACCTTTTCTTCACTACAGATCTCCCCCCTCCTTTTAAATACCTTTTGTGGCCATGGACCACCAAGACTTAACTCAAGATTTAAATCATAACATTTCTTCAAGCCTTCATGAACCCCCTGTGACATCATGTCCCCCCAGGGGTCCAAGTCCACAGGTTGAGAACCATTGATGGATACAATGAGTCCAAAATTTTCTGGTGGATTTTTCTCCCTCCTGAATGACAATAAGGAGATTTTTCTCTTATTTTTAATATATTAAAGTTACTGAGATTGAGAAACACTGGCCTGAATGATTGTTTTTCTACTGCTGTCTTACTGATATAATTTGCCAGCCAGTTTTGTTGAGTGCAGAGTGTATAATTTGCAGAATTCTCAGTCTACATTGTTAGTGGCTGCTCTGAGCTTATCATTCTCTGAGGGAGATGGGTGGTTGAAAAACGTGAAAAGGACACACATAAATACCATATTTTTCGGAGTATAAGATGTACCTTTTTCCCCCTAAAAGGGGGTAAAAATTTGCGTCTTATACACCGAATGTAGCCCCGCCCACCCACTGGCACCCACCCTTTGGCCTCTGCCTCGCAGTGTTATGGAATGATGGGACCAAACAACATTCCGGATCAGCCAGAGAC
>WNWU01000036.1:43361-95128 GCA_012654045.1 Ptyas mucosa
ATGTATTTTTGCAGGCACTGATCTACTCATGTATTTTTGCAGGCACTATGTCATATCGTCACCATTACCGGCTCAGGAGAACCGGGTCGAACCGGGAGGAACCCACCACTGCACATGACCCCTGGACACTGCAACTGTCATAAATATGAGTCATATGCCAAGCGTCTGAATTTTGATCACCTGACCATAAGGATGCGGTAACGGACATAAATGTGAAAAACAGTCATAGCTCCGGTTTTTCAGTGCCATTGTAACTTCGAATGGTCACTAAACAAACTGTTGTTAAGTCGAGGGCTACCTGTACAATGTTTTAACCATACTGGACAGGTCTCATCAGAGAAGCCAGATGAAGTGTGTCTCTCTAATAAGCAATATGATGAGATTTAATTAATAAAAATCCATACGGAATCAATACGTAGCTTAGTCAATGAAGCCTCCACTACATGTTGAAGTTCTTGGACATGTAGTGACAAATGGGTTACATAACTGAGAACTGTTAGCTGAGTAACCAGGTCCAGCAGCTGCAGGTCTACTGGGGGGGAAAAGGTCACAAATATACAAAAAATAAAAACAAAGAAATAAGTATCTGTTATTACAAATCCAAATCCAGCAAAAAGCGAATATCTGAAAAGAACGCACCAGTTCTGGAAAGAACAACATCCCAGAATCAGAAATAACAGTCCAAAAAGCTTGCAGATCAACACTGATTTATAATGTGACATAAAGTATTCACAGAAGTAGAATTAGAAGACCTGGAAAGGTCTACTCAGGGCATAGAAATCAAAGCCTTGCCAGAAATAGCTCAGACGGTAGAGGCAAACCAGGGGAAGTCAGCAGTAGAGGAAGCCAGCGTTGTTGAATCATTTCTGGGAGAGCTCCATCATTGGAAGTTTTTAGAGAAGAGATTGGACAGCTATTTGTCCAGAATGGTGTAGGGCCGTGATGGCAAACCTATGGCACGCATGCCACAGGTGGCACGCGTAGCCATATCAGTGGGCACACGAGCTCAGCTCTGGCGCAGCCTTCTGGGCCCACCAGAAGTAGGGAAACAGGCTGTTTCCTGCCTCCGGAGGGCCTTGGTGGGTGGTGGGGAAGGCCCATTTTTTGCTGTCCCCAGCCTCCAGAGCTTTTCTAGGAGTCTGGGGAGGGCAAAAATGGCCTTCCCCATGCCCTGGAGGCCAGAAATGGCCCATTTGCCAACTTCTGGTAGGACAGGAAGTTGGCAAACGGGCCGTTTTTGGCCTCCGGAGGGCCTCCAGGGGATGGCGAAGGCTGTTTTCGCCCTCCCGAGACTCCTAGAAAGGCTCTGGAGCCAGGTGAGAAAGAAAAATGGGCCATTGTGTGCCAGGAGCGGGGGGGGGTGTCGCAGACGCATGCACGGGGTGCATAGAATTATGGGTGTGGGTATGCGCACACGTGACACCACCTCCCACCCCCCTCCTGGCACATGATGGCAAAAAGGTTAGCCATCACTGGTGTAGGGTATCCTGCTTGTGCAGGGGGTTGGACTAGAAGATCTTCAAGCTCCCTTCCAACTCTGTTACTCTGTTATTCATTCCCAAACCAGGCACCCTCTTCTCTGCCTACTACAATACTCAGAAAGAATAAAGCCCTCTAAGTGAACTGAACTGCTCAACGCTGCCCGTATATACAGCCAAGATATTGCAATGGAGTTCGGGCTGGAAAAATATGCCATCTTCACTACCAATAGGAGAAAAATAGTGAAAACTGAAGGAATCCAGATTCCCTGCTGAAATAAGATTAAGAGTCTGGATGAAGATAATCACTGCAAATACCTGGGCATCCTTCAAGTTGATAACATCATGCACATAAAGAAGAAAGTTAGACGTCAATACATCATATGATTGTAGGTGATCTTCAAATTGAAACTCAGTGGAGGAAATACCATCAATCCAATGAACACTTGGGCAATTCCAGTCATTAGATTACACAGCTGGAATAGTGGATTTGATTCAAGTAGAACTAAAAGCCCAGGATAAGAAGACCAGCAAAACAATGACAATGAATCATGCCCTTTATTCTCACAGCAACAAGGACAGTCTCTGCCTACCAAGGAAAATAAGTGGCTGTGGAATATTGCAAGTACACCTGACAGTTGAAAAAAGGCATTAGAAGAATATCTGAAGGCTGATGATGAAAATGTACTGAAGCTGGATACCAAAGAGACCAAACTGCCCTACAAGAAAGACCAAATGATGAATAGAAAAGAGTCATGGCAAGGTGAAGAAAGGAAGGAAGGAAGGAAGGAAGGAAGGAAGGAAGGAAGGAAGGAAGGAAGGAAGGAAGGAAGGAAGGAAATCTATGCTAAATCATAAATTGGTTCAATATGGTTATATAAACTACAGTTTGATGACTCCAGACAACAAATTAAACTACAAACCACGCTATGAAGATCCCAGTGGCCGAGTCCATGCACTGTTGTCAAAAACAGTTCAATCACATGAAGTCATAGTGTAATGTATAGGGATTCCAACTCTGGGATGCAAAAATCCAGAAGATTACAGGCAAAAGGAAATTATGATTGTTGTTTTATTGTATTATTGTAAAACACAAGTAGTACATTATATATTTAGGCTCAGTGGCATCTATACAGTATTAACTAGACAGTATTAACACTCTATTGAACCACGGTGGTGCAGTGGTTAGAGTGTAGTACTGCAGGCTAATTCTGATGATTGCTGGCTGCTTTACAGTCCTATCTAAGCAGTTTGCAGAGCCAGCCTATTGCCCCCAACATCTGGGTCCTCATTTTACTGACCTCGGAAGGATGGAAGGCTGAGGCAACTTTGAGCTGGTCAGGATCAAACTCCTAGCTGTGGGCAGAGTTAGCCTCTGCAATATTGCATTCTAACCATTGCAGCACCAGGGCTCCACTCTCTTGCGATTTAATGGTCATCCAATTTCTGCAGATCCAGATTTGGTAGCATTGCTTAAAAGCACAGAACACAGAAAACCTTTTCCCCACCTGCCCGGTGGCACAGTGTCCATTGCCTTGCTGGCCACATGCTGCTCACTCTTCCACTAGAAGAAGCTCAAGACTTTACAAAAGCAAAGGAATTGTCAGGGCCTTGGGAAGGCTCTATTTGTCAACCAATAATACCACAAGCTTCCCTTAATCCCTGTGGAAAGATTTCTATAGACCTTTGTGCCTTCTTGCAGATTAACAGTGTATTTTCCCCACTGTAAATCAATATATCAGAAACCGTAAACAGGCAGTTCTCAAGGGAGCAGAAAAATAAGATAAACTGTATGAGAGCCACTGCTGTTTTTTAAGCTCCTTTCATGAATCACTTATATATAGCATCAGGAAACAGTTCTTTCAGGATATTTCAGGAGCCAAACTGGAAGTTCCTGAAGTCAGCAGTATTCAAGGTGCAAAAGTTTATAGGTTCTTGCTGCAGAGAAGGGAGTAATTCAATTGTCTTAACTTTTTATTGGCTTTTATCTGTACTTTTTAATGGCCAGGAAGCTTTGCATGCAATAGCAGCCTCCCTTCTTTCACACTGAATTAATATGTTGGTTCAAAACCTGAGAATCAAGTTTGCCTTCACACATGTCATATCATCAATTATATACTATGAAGCTACAATATGATTTATTTGAGCTAAATATGTTATAGGTAAATACGGTTGTTTTGTTAACCTCCTTTAGGATTTAGCATGTCATGTGAAACAAGCTCTGTAGTTCGTTAATGCAGCCAATTTTTTTTACCATTGGAGCTTTGCCACTTAATCAGAGGTTCTCAGATTTTTTTTTAAACTAACAAATTTTGAAAGCTGAAAAGGCGTTCTGATCTAATCCGATATCTTCCTTTGTACGGCGACCAGCAAGAGATGCTGGACACCATACAAAACAAATTTTAAGGCTGGCAGAAGAAAATAGAGGCAGAACCATTTCACCCGCAGTCCAGAAAAGAATGAAAAGAGTTTTGAGAACTTTTAAAAAATTTATAGAAACTGTAACAAATGTCTTGCATCGAATCCCAATATCTATATCTATTGAACCGAGAAAGTGTGTTCATACAAAGAAGCCGAATTATATTCACGTAGTATTCCAGAATTTAAATCCTGGCAGCCTAATTTGGCGTTACACAAATTAAACCTATTTGCATCTTTTAAATCTTTTTTTAAAAAAACTCAGGGCAATAATAAAATCACAACAAAAACATCAGTCAATGCCTGAGATAATTACAATCTCTCGTAAACAAAAATACAGTTTTGTTTTGCAAAATGGAATAGCGGTCAAGTTGTGAGATGGAACATATTTTTGCATAACAGAGAACTGTGGGGGGAGGAGAAAGAGAAGCTGATTTTCCCCTATAGTGTAAGGGAATTTCCCAGAAGAGGCTGTCACACGAAAATCAGCTAATGATCTTGGTTGAGACATTTAGAATTTAAAAATTCACCTTGAGATCAACTTAAATGCCATCACTCTGATTCTGGGATAATTGGGAGTAAATTATTAATATCTCCAGCATAAAAAATGAATGGCCATCACAAAATGTGCATGTGAATGTGCCTTGTAAGTTAGTGATTGCAAGCAAGAAGCATGGCGGGGGGTTACATACAGTTAGCATGAACTCCCTGTAAAATAATGTGTACGGCACCTTAGGATTCATCCAAGGGCTTCCCTGCGTGGTTGAGCAGTCTCTGAGGCAAGGTATCGCATCTCTCCCAGCAGAGTGAAGGGAAAGAAAATGTCATCAGTGAATGCTCTTTCTGTGCTTCTCATTTAAGCATGAGTGTGTGACCTTGCAATTTCTCAAATAGGATGAGAATTCTCTTCTGCAATGAGAATACACTTTGTGAACATCCAGTATGGAGAAGAGAGCCATTTGAGAACCATTCTGTGTGAGTAACACTTTTTGACCATTGAGGACAGTGCTGTCTAGGAATAACAGAGTTGGAAGGGAACTTGGAGATCTTTTAGTCCAACCTCCTGCTCTGCCAGGAAACCCTAGACCCGTGATGGCAAGCCTATGGCACAGGTGCCACAGGTGCCACACAGAGCCATATTGGTGGGCATGCAAGGTCAGCTCTGGTGCGCATGTGTGCACTGGCCAGCTGATATTTGGGCCTTCTGGGCCCACTGGAAGTCAGAAAACATGCTGTTTCCAGCTTCCGGAGGGCCTCCAGAGAGGTCAGGAAGGCCATTTTCGCCCTCCCCGGGCTCCTAGAAAGGCTCTGGAGCCTGGGGAGAGCAAAAAATAGACCTACCGGGCCCACCATGCTATCAGGTGCCAAAAGTGGGGGGAGCGCAGCGGGGCAGGGCACATAGAATTATGGGTGTGGGCACACACGCATGCGACCCAGGGGTGGGTTCTACTTACTTGTACTACCGATTCGCAACGGGATCGCGTGCACGTACGAGTGAAGCAAGAGCGTGAACCTTGCTTCTGCACATGCGCAAAAGCTTCTGCGCATGCGCAGATCACCGACGATGACATCCAGGACGGTGGGCGGGGCCTCCCGCCAGTTTTACTACCGATTCTTGCGAACCGGTCTGAACCGGGGGCAACTCACCACTGGTGCAACACCCCCCCATGCTCCCCCCACTTTTGGCACACGATGGCAAAAAGGTTAGCCAACACTGCCCTAAACAAACGGTTGTTCAATCCTTCCTTTAAAACTTCCAGTGTTGGAGCACCCACAACTTCGGGAGGCAAGTCATTCCACTGATTAATTGTTCTGTCAGGAAATTTTTCCTTAAGTTCTAGGTAGCTTCTCTCCTAGGAGACTCCCTGGTTTGACATATCCCTCTCTTTTGTTCATTATTGTTCTCCTGCTCTCTCAGTGTAGTAGTACCGGTACTATTCTTCCTTATTTGCATGCTTTCTGGGTGTTGGTGATTGTAATATTGGCATAACACTTGGGGAAATGTGGCCACCAGCCATCTGCTTTTCTCCTAAGCCTACCTACTTGTTTCTTCTTTTCCCATTCTCACCTCTTCCTCAGCCTCCACAAGAGCCTCTCTTCCTTTATCCATCTCCTGCCCCAGCTCCTTCTCCAGCACTTCTCTCTCTCTCTCTCTCTCTCCCTCCCTCCCTCTCTCTCTCTCTCTGCCTCCTTATACACTTTCCCTGCTTGCATCTAGACATTTTATTTACTACTTTGCAGCAACTGCCGCCTCTCCAGAAAACACACATTCCTGGACCTCATTTGCTTATCATTTGATGACAGCTGTCACCAGCACTGCTTCTGTCTCTTCTGGCTTCACACCGGCCCCTCCTATACTTTTTCAGGCCTTGCCACTGATTCCGACTCCAGTTTCCTCCTCCCTTTTCTTCTCCTTGAACCACTAGGAAAGGCCCGTTCACTTGCTAGTGATGTTTTTCTTCCTAATGCATGGCACTGAAGTACATTTTTTTAAAAAATCCTGGTAGAAATGGGTTTTGATTTTTAAAAAAGCATCAAATTTCAGCTCCATCCAGGTGTCTGGATCCTAGGGCAATCCTACATCATTGTCCTTTAAAAAAATTTCAAAAGAAATTAACATCAAAGATTCACTTTTTAAAGTGTTTTTCATTGCAAAATTATTAACAGCCTGTTTAGCAGGACTTTTACGTTGTTTCAAAATGGCTGACCCTAAGCAGGTTTCAGGAGGTGAAAAACAGTCAACAGCATAAAAGCAATATAAAGAACATTATCCTTGTGATTATAACGTTTCACTTCTCATCAGCACCTTTGGGACAACCATGACCTGGATGATTGAGGATCTCCATAGACTTCACCCCAAAATGGAAGTTGGAGACTGGGCAATAATTGATTAATATGGCCAGATCCAGGGACAGTCTTTTAAGGAAGGATCATTCCAGTGTTTCTCTTAAGGATGCTGACATCCTTAGGATCCCTCTCTCAGATCAGCACATTTCCTACTGTCTGCATTCATATCCTCCTCCTCTTCATGACAACTCATACCAGTTATCTGAAGTAGGAATCAACTGCCAGAGTTTGCCTCACAAAAGTCCTAGTATTAGTAGTAGCAGAGGCAGCAGTAGTGGCAATAGTAGTTGTAACAGTAGTAAAAGCAGTACTTTTGTTTTTCATTTGCCTGTAATACAGAATTGGAGACCAAAATTACAGCATATACTATCCACAGTTTGATATAATCACACACTACATTCCAATTTAAAAACCACAGCTTAAAATAGCCTTAAAAGCTATAGAACGTCCTGACCTACTGTATTTGGCACACAATTGACTGTGTTTCATATTGAAGAACTGAAGTCTAAAACTGAAGGCAGGTATCCAGCCTAGCTGAAAACAAATCATTCCTAATTTGTTATTGTTTAGGAACATTTTTCACCAAATTAAAAAAAAAAGTGGTTTAGAAAGCGGCTTGAAAGTATGCTCCGAATCCAGGTTCTATTTAAGCACCAGACCCAACTTCTCTGCTTAATTTCATATTTATTTATTTCATTTCCTTCACTGTCTCTTTTTCATTGTACCCTACTCATTGCTTCTTGCCTCATCTAGTCTCTTATCACAGCTACTCTTTCCCTTCAAACTTTTATTACAGCCTAGCAGTTTCTCCAATCCATGGGGAGGATGCAGTCCCTAGAAGAAGTTACAACTTGGCAGTGTCTTTTGAAGGAGAACTACACTAAGCACCGTCTATAATTAACATGGTCATATTCATGCACAAGCTGAAACAAGTCAAAGCAACCACCCTTATGACCATATGTCAATTGTGACCCAAGCCAGTGTAAGCTAGTTACTTGAAAAGTCTGGCTTAGTACATGCTCTTCATTACTAGGAGAAGGCATAAGGGAGATAGTTGAACATAAGGAAGGAAGATTCAAGACCAGCCTTCTGTTACGTGAGTGGATTGTGTTATAACTTCAAAGGATCTGTGAAGTCGAGGGAAATTCTGCAGTTCTCAAACAAAAATAGTCAAGGGTGGCAGGTGAGTTACCTATCAGCCTATTGTTTTGATAAGGATATTTTCCCCCCTTCCTCTTGAGCACTAGCCACAAATTTATAGTGGGAATGAGAATGGGAAACTAGCATATTGTGGGTTTTTTTGTTCTGTTTCCACAAAACAGAATTTGGGAAAGAATTGTCCCAAAAGGAAGGTTGCCCATGTTTATTTAAGTCACATTTGGGAGAAAACCATCTTAACACAAACATGAGATCAGGCCAAGGTGGAATTTCAATCCTATGTCCAACGTGTTTAACCCTGGATTACAGGAATGTGTTCTACCTGAAGGTGACTATTGTATTAAAATGAATCAGGCCTTGCCTTGCTGGGATTGAACCTGCCTGTCACCTATAAACATTTCATAGGGGTCTTCTCAGAGTCTTCCTTATGTGCCAGGTGCTGATGGTATGGACTAAATGGTCAGTCTTTTCTATCATTCCCAGCCTCCCACCTCCCTGAGCTCTGGAATTCACTTCCCCTAGATGCATGGGTGTCAAACTTGATCACGTCACTGGGCTGGTTCATGACGTATCCCGATGTTTTTTGTCTTTGTGGAGCTGGGATAGACTTGCCTGCGTGTGACATATCCAGCCCATGGCCCACCAGTTTGACAGGCCAGCACCTAGACTAGAGGCTGATGCAGCACCTTCCCTCTTGTCATTACTCCAAGTGGCTAATAAAACCCTGTGCCATCATAATCTTGATCCTAACGAATTACTTAGAGCCATTTGTCTCAGGATGGGTCAAATAATGTTTTTATGTAACTGCCTTATTACCCCTTACCCAATCTTTAGGCTGAAGTGAGTTGCAAAACTTGCCAATAAATAAATGCATATAATCTCTACTGAAACTATGACTTAATTCACACTTAACACTAAGTGTTAAGTCATAATGTGATCTGTTAGCATGTTGTGGGTGGACCCAGCCAACCAAAGGTTGTGTAGCAAAAGAAGGCTTAAATGAATATCCTAAACCCAGACAAAACAGTGTTAACAGAAGTTTGTAGTCCCAGCTACAAGAAATATAAATGATTAATTCTTCATTATATTTTTTCTTATGATTATGGTTTTAAAATGGTGATTTAAAATGCTTTATGGATGTTTTATTTACCTTACTTGTTTGATTTGTTTTAATGATTTTAAATGATTTAATGTTTTAATGATTAGGCAGGATAATTTATAAAAAGTATTATGTTGTAACTTTAGAGAGAGGGGTTAAAATAGAATTACTTATAATTCCTGTGAAGAAGCCACTTCTTTGCATCTTTGTTTTCTATTTTTCTTAAGCCCCCCCCCCCTTATTGTATACTAGTTTGGATTAGTTTTCAAAGACGTTTCAGTAAAAATCATTTATCCACCTTATTTGTTTTTGGCTTGGGTTAGGGGAGAAATTTGTACTCCTGTAGACTAAGGTGACTTCTGTGTTTCTCAGACATCAGACATGGCTTGCTGCCTAATTGCTGAGCTCCTCATTTCTTTGCAAGTGTCTTAGTCACAATGTGGGTCATAAGAAAAGGCAAAATTCCAAAGAGTCATTTGGGAAATGAAGATCTAACCAACAATGCTGAGCACAGAGTTTTGGTCTGTTTATTTTTATTTTTACAGCCACCTGGCTCCTTGTAAAAAAAAAAAAAAATCCTCTAGTAAAAGCATGAGAAACAGCCACTCCTTTCTAGAAAGAAATTTAAGATTGGATTCTCACAACATAATAAGAGATGGTTTAGTGATTAACCCATACCTGACTGGTTTTTCATAATGTTACCAAGCATAAATAAAGATACACAGTCTTAATGGCTACATGTATGCCAACTTAAACCAAAACAAAATGAATTGCCTTTTGGCTTGGTGTGATGCATGAAAGCAGTCCAAGATTGCTTTTTAAGAAGCACTGTTAACCCAGATCAAGAATAGGCTCCTGGTAATCTCCAGATCACCCAGGTGACAATGAATAATGGGAACTGCTCTCCCCAAGGATTTCATGTTGCTCACTTGCATCTTCACTTAAACCTAACTGTAGCAAAGACATCTTGAGTGGTGTCTTCCCTAAAACACATTGAGAAGCTTGATTGAATTTTTTTTTAAAAAAAATCTGTTTGGTAGGCTATTGTCAGTTCAGAAGGATCAGCAGCAGATTTTACAAGGCAGCTACTCTAAGCCTTTTGTCAATTACACCTGCCCACAGTATCAACACATCCTTGCAATCTGTGTTTTCTGCCGTGTCACTGCATTATTGCCGTCATTTTCTTCTCGGCCCATGAGTGAGATAGGTGAAAGTTCTTAGCTGTTCCAGTGTTACAACAGCATTTCCTGCTTTTATTCTGGCACCTACAATATCACACCAAGAAAAGGATTCACCCAGCACACATTAACAGGCACATAGCAGAAATAAAATGGGGGGGGGGGGAGATAGGTTTTAGAGGAGAGTTCAGAGAATGAAAAGGGAGGGAGGGAGGAGACCGACTGGAGATTATTGGGACTTTGTGGATGTGCCTTTGAGTCAGTCTTGATTGACTCCTGGCAATTTCATGAACAAGGCTCTGAAGTTTTCTGGGCAAGATTTTTCAAAACTGGTTTGCCCTTGCCTCCTCTCTAGTGTGATTGGGCCAATCTCACTTTGCTGGTTTTGTATTTAAAGTAGGGCTAGAATTCACAGTCTCCTAGTTTGTAACCTGGTGCCTTATCCATTATACAAATGCAGAAGAGCTCAAACTCACTGGGCAGCTGGTTATTCAATATCAAGATCTCATTGCCCCAAATACATGATGCCCTACTCCTGCCTCGATTTCGCAGATCTTTGAAGGGGTGCTTTCCTTCAGTGGAAGCTGAAGAAATGCCTTTTCAAAATAGCTTTTTGAGACGATGTGGTCCCCTCATGTCTAAAAGCAAACTTTCCATGTTGCTTTGCATTACCTCATCCAACTACCTCTTTCAGCAGTTTTAATCTCCTGCAAAGGTTTCTGCACATGAATGTTTGCCTTTATTGGAAGTTGTGGGAAGATATTTATACAACACATGTATAAATATTTCTCCTAGTGATTGCAAGGGTTAGAACAAGTCTGCAAAATGAGCAAAGCACAGGATGAATTCTTTGCCCAGGTACAGTCCTTATAAGTTTGAACTTCTGCAGATCCAGAAAGCTCCAATGGCTACTAGACTTCCAAAACATCTTTCAACTTCTTTGAAGTAATATGAAGGGACCTAGCTCGATTCAAAGAAATTGGAACCTTGTATTTAGAGGAATGGGGCAAGTCAAACAGAGCAGCCCGGATGGTGAAATAAATGATTGTGTCCAGCATATACAGTTGACTAGGACATCTTGTGGTCAAGCCCAAAGTGGAAAGCTTGGTGAATTTAGCAACCTGGCCTGTGCTTCCAGTCTTTTGCACATGGACTGTAGTGCTTATTCCTGGTGTGCTATCTGTGTCAACAATATGAGACCAGACCAGGGGTGAAATCCAGCAGGTTCTAGAGAACCAGTAGTGGAAATTTTGAGCAGTTCAGAGAACCGGCAAATACCACCTCTGGCTGGCCCCAGAGTGGGGTGGGAATGGAGATTTTGGAGTATTCTTCCCCTGAAGTGGGGTGGGAATGGAGATTTTGCAGTATCCTTTCCCTGCCCCGCCCACCAAGCCATGCCCACCAAGCCACAAACCACGCCAACAGAATCGGTAGTAAAAAAATTTGGATTTCACCACTGGACCAGAACCAATTCTGATTTTCAGGACTACCAGAACTGTTCATTACCCTATGGACTGGCAAGCAAAGAGACCATGATACAGCCAGAAGGTAAACCCTTCTCTACAATTGAACAGGAAAGAGAAAAACGGTTGCTAAAGAAACTGTTAGAATTCTGCCTGCTTATTGCTTAAGAAAGACACTTTATAAACAAAGGAGAAAGGAAGAGATGTTCAGGGGATAACAGCAGTTGAGGATTGAGCCGGCAGGGACACTTGCTGATTCAAACACAACGTGTTTGACCTATGTGATCCTTCCTGAGCAACCTTGGGCCCCTTCTGATCAGATTGCATTTGTCTTGGGTTTTCACAGCACTTTATGGAGCATGTCAAACCAATTAGAGGGACATTTATGCTAATATCCTTTCAAGTAGGACAAGGGGAACAAGGAAGGCATTGAATTACAGTAGAAGATTGCTGTGAAATAGACATTCAGCAATAAAATAGCTGGTTTATACTTTATACCTGTGGATCTGGTAATTTATGGCTGAAACTACCTTTTTGTTTAAGAGGAAATTGTGCCCAATGAGTTGCTCATTCACCTTAAAGCTTGTGTGTGTATGCGCGCGTGTATGCATATACAAACAACACACACACATGCTAGCTGTGCATATAGCATGGTCTAGTGGCTAAGGCACTAGGCTAGCAAGCCGGAGCCTGTGAGTTCTAGTCCCACCTTAGCCACGAAAACCAGCTGAATGGCTTACAGTAGAACCAGTCACTCTCAGCCTAACTCACCTCACAGGGTTGTTGTGGGGAAACTAGGAAGCGGAAGCAGTATTGTATGTTTTAGTCAACTTGGGTCATTTGTAAGTAATAAAGGTGGGATTAAAATAAAATAAATAAACAGTATAACATTGTGGCTTGGTTCCCACAGCATGTTAGGCTAGGATCAAACAAGTCGCGGTATGGTTTAGTCTTTAGTGTGTTGTAGAAATCTAAGGCTATGCTATCATATAATCCTAAACCAATGCATTTCAATCATGGTTTATCAAGAAAACTATAATGACTTGAGTCACTTATCATGCTAAATCATAATAGATAGTTCACCTCAAATGAATATGTCATATTATAACTGGAATCTCACAAGCTAAATCCTTGACTGAAAGCTTGCAACTTTACTTGTTGGTTTTATTTTAACTGAAGAAAATGTGTAAATTCTATGTTGGGACCTTTATAAATGGGTTTAAGCGGGCCAACCATATCTGGATTGCAAAAATCCATTTGGCCAGTAAATGGCAGCAAAATTATGCAGAAAACTCTTATCTTCTGCTGCTATCTCGTGCTCATGCATATTTTTGCAGACCCACATAGTGTAGGCTATGACCACATATTGTTGTTATTAGCTGTTGTTTCTATATTTAGAAAACTGACAAAATGTTATACAAAACTTTTGTGTACTGATTTGCAATTAGCACAGCCTGACAGTTGCAGCATCCCCATGGTCACATGATCAAAATTCAGATGCTTGACTCATATTTATGACGGTTGCAGTGTCCTAGAGTCAGCTGATCACCTTTTGCAATCTTCTGACAAGCAAAAATCAATAGTGAAGATTATTTTAACAATCATGTTACTAACTTAACAACTGTGGCAAGAAAAGTCGTAAAATGGGGCAAACTCACTTAACAAATGTTCACATAGCAACATAAACTTTGGGCCCAATTGTTGTCATAACTTGAGGACTGCCTATACATCTGGAAGATATTACATTGGGAAACCGTGATATAAAGAAAATGTAATGATTCTACTAAATAACCCTAATCCATAAAAATCTTTGACGAAGGGCAAAACAAGAAAAAAGACATCACTCAATAGGAAAAAAAGTGTAACAAAAATAAAGCTGTTTTTAATCACAGTTATGTATACCTTTTGCAAACTATAGATAAGAATCTCGTTCTTTGTATAAATCATGGAAAGGCCAGCTATTGCCTAAATGTTCAGGACAAATCAAGCAGAATGATGGCTGATACAAAGCTTGACAACAAAGAATGTGACACAGAAAGATTTTTATTATGCAACATGTTGACAGAAACTGTCTAAATTTAATCACCAGCAGACACCGCAATCAGAGGACTTCATTTCAAGACATATTTGCCAATCAATTTCTACTCTTCCATATTGTTGACTTGAAGGTTCTCAGCAACCCTACTCAGCAAGTGATGTCGGGTTTCCAGTTTAACATCTGGTTCCCCATCCCTGCTTCTTCCCCAAAAGAAAATTCAATATACAAGACCATTATGTGTTGTACTAATCTTAATGACAACACAAGTTTTAATGTTCTTAATCGTGTTTCATCTGCCCCTTGAATAAGTTTTAAGAAAGTTATTGCAAATAATTCTCTGGGGCCTCTAAACTAACTGAATTTTTCCTTATGCACTTATAAATTCAATGGAACTGAACTATTTTCAGGATTAGGGGAGGAAATCCAGTTCCAAATTTTCCAGAAATTCACACAAGCCCTAACTGCACAAAAACTATGAAAAGCCTCAATTTGTCAGATTTATGGAATAAAGGAAACAAGAAAAGTTGGTTTAAGGGACTATTCATTTAAATGTATCCCACCCAGGAGAATGAATTGAAAAAACTTTATTAAAAATGCAGAGGTTGCATGTAGTTTCTGAGCAGAGAGGAAAATGTTTTCTAAAAATTTGTTTTCTAATCCCCTTTTCCTATTTCATTTTTCATAGGAAAAATTGACTGTAGTGAGTATATTCTAATCTGCCCACAATCTGCCCAAATTTCCCTATCTAAATCATTAACAATTCCTTGTCCCAGCCAAGGCCTCCCAACTTAAAAACTTTTTGAGAGAACAAATCTTCTTATCTAATTCAATATGACTGCTACCCATGGAAAGTCCACAAACAGGACAAGAAGGCAATTACACAATCCTACTTATTTTTCCTATAAATGCCCACCATTTAGCTTATTTAGGGATTGAGGCCATGTGTTCTTCATTTCAGCATTCTTTTAAGCCAACATGATTGGTCATTGCTACAGCTTGTGATCTCAAATTCCATAGTTAAATTATTGTGCATTGTATAAAGAGATGCTTCTCTTTTGTTCCAATTCTTGTCAGGCCCAAGGAACCAAAAAGGACACAAGGAGTTGCTTTTAAGTAGCTTCCTTATTGTTGCTTGCCTGTAGATAGAAATTTTGCCAGATTGAAGCACTTACCTGTGTAACACTACGATATATTCTGAGAAGTGCTAGGGGTTTGCTCCAGTGATGAAATCCAATTTTTTTACTATTGGTTCTGTGGGCGTGGCTTGGTGGGCATGGTGTGGCTTGGTGGGCGTGGCTTGGTGGGCATGGCAGGGGAAGGATACTGCAAAATCCCCATTCCCTTCCCACTCTTGGAGGAAGGATACTGCAAAATCTCCATTCCCACCTCACTCTGGGGCTAGCCAGAGGTGGTATTTGCCAGTTCTCTGAACTGCTCAATATTTCTGCTACCAGTTCTCCAGAACCTGTCAGAATCTGCTGAATTTCACCCCGGTTTGCTCTCTTTCTACATACCAAAGAATCCAAGCTTCTTCATCTCTTTACTTGCTGGGAAAGAGCCCCTTCATCCTGCAACTCTGGCTCACATTCCATCACAATTGTACCACTATCACACAGCTTCGTTGGATGATTCTCAATGAGCAGGTGGCAACCATGACCAGGAGATCGGTTGCACCACTGCATTAGTGAATTAAGGGTGCCAATTGTTGGATCAGGAAGCCCTCACTCATGCCTTCATCATTTCTCAGTTGACCTGGTGCAATGAGCTTTACATGGGACTGTCCTTGAAGATTATCCAGAAGCTGCAACACATCTAGTGTGGGTAGTTATGGAAGTACCTCAGGATGCTTATATAACATATCTACTATGCACACTGAACTGGTTCCTAGTTGCAATCCAAGTGGAATGGTCATCACTGCTAAAGCCCTTTATGGCTCATGATCAGGTTATTTGCAGAACTACCTCTCTCTGTTTCTGCCTGTCCCACATACTGCAATATAGTGAGCTTTGATTAAAGGCAGAAACATATTATTGACTCGTCTTAAAACATGGTGACCTGTTTTTATGGTGTATCCCACCCAGAGTTATATTTTTGGGAAGTGGGTAGTCATAACTCTTTAAATGTATAAATAAATGATGGTAATACAAAATAGAGTAAAATGCTCTCTTTCTACTTTATTCCATAGCAGGCTTACTTTTATACACTTTTCCTATATACAGCCTGTTATTTTCAGTACACAAACCGGAACGCCCGCGTGTGTGCTGCCCACTTGGTCTTCTGGTTTCCAGTGTGTGCATGCGCACTGGCTAGTTGGTCTTCGGGTTTCCGGAGCTCCGGCATGCACAAAGATCAGCTGGCCAGCACACATTTGCATACCAAAAACCAAAAGAACAGTTGGCAATGGCGTGAGTGCCCACAGAGAGAGCTCTGTGTGTCACCTCTGGCGCGCGTGCCATAGGTTCGCCATCATGGTACTAGAGAAACTGGCTCTTGGCTGGAGTTTCTGAGAGTAAAGAAAACAACCTGCACTGAAAAACAGTATAACATGGACAAGCAGATAAACACAATGTTGTGATTTTATTGAAGAAGAGAGCAAAAAATGTCACCGAGCATGGGGTTTAGGTTTTGTACTTTCCTTCCTAAGGCAAGTGCTCAGTCTTGGCAATCAGTGAGGTTTAGTTAAAATCTCAGAAATGTGAATAAATGATTAGGAACTAGTTTTCAGCACCCACGACTATGCTTTCTTATGGGTGGGGCCCAGTCATAAGAAAAATATAAGTCAAAAGAAAAATACACAGATAATTTAAATGTATAATTTAACATTTATGAGCAGGCAACTTTCCTTTTTAAAAATTGCATAATCTTGATTATGGGTAATATATTCATTTTACATGTATCTTCCAGTGCTAAGAAAACATACAATTAAAAGATGTTTTGCTGCTTTTCCACAGAATTCATCATCTACCAAGCCACTTCAGCACATTCTGTTTTTTCACTTGTTCCATGTAAGCCACCACATAAACAATTTCTTTTATTTTTTAATTTCACATGTAGAAAATCAATTTATTCCCACATAACATTAAAGCCACATCACTTTTGCAATAGCTTGAGGACCTTGTTCCAGATCACCCATTGCCAATATCATTACTGTATGCAATGAAATTGTGCATGTGTTTACAAAGTCTAGTGGAATACCCTTTACAAAATGTTCATGTGTAATATATCAGGCTTTGTGTGTGTGTGTGTGTGTACACACACATGGACATATATATTCTTTCTTCTTTCCCCATTTTTGCAATTTTAGGTGCTCCTTTAAAAAAAACTCTTAAAACTTAATGCATATTTAATATCAGTGACTGTGTTTTGTATTGTACAGTCATAGTGACGAATATGTTTAGACAGTAAGAGTTTAAAAAATAAAAAAGCAAAGTTTTCATCTTGTTCAAATGTTCTTTCATTTGAAAGCCTGCGTGACCTCATTCCATAAGGTTGATGAGAAAATAAATCTACATAGAGCTATTAAACAGTAAGCCCAAAGAAACTGCAGTGTTGGATTTCTGCTTTGTTAAATTGATTTTGAAACTGCTCCTATCCTTCTGTGCTGGAATGCCCATCTAAACTACCTTTTAAGGAATGGTGGCAATTAATATAATTTGGGATATAGTTTTCTGTCACCTAGAAAACCACATGAATGTGTTGAATATAGACAAATTTGTACCTGTTTAGTAATAAAAGATGCAGTAATCACATGGAAGCTCTTCAGATGTTTCTGAATTACAATTGTTAGCATCTCTTGCCAGTAGTCATAGTGAGAGCAAAGATTCCCAGTTTTTGCCTTACTGTAGCCCTAAGTACACCCAGTTAAGATTAAAATCCAGTAAATGCAATTTTCTTTTAAATGGAAATAAGTAGGATTATATTGCAATAAGGCAATTATTGATCTTCTGCCTTTCTTTCTCCACCCCCACCCCTCATTCTGCAGCTGCTTACAGTATGTTTTTGATTTGAGAAATTTGTTTTTAGAAGCTGTTCCATAGAGAAAATATTGTTACAACTAGAACTACATGTGTGTGTGTGTGTGTGTTTCCCCACCCCCAGGCAAAATCCCAAAAAAATCACTCAATTTTAAGTTACTGTTGATCAACAGCCTTTCCTGGAAAATGAACATGCATACTCAGTTCATGCATCCATAAAAAAAAAATTTTTTTTTTAAATACAGGTTGTTTTGTGCAGCCCCAAACCCTATTTTGGTTTCACTCTGCAGTGTTTATTTTTGTGTGTGTAGAGGTGGGTGGGGATTGAATCTAGAGAGATTAGAAGGTGGAATACACACATCTTTAAATAACTGTCAATAACAGCTATCAGCACATGAATTGACTCATTTGAATGTGTGAAAACAAACTGTTAAGAAATGAGTCACCATCAATCTGTGCCTTTCATCCCAGCAAATATGATCCCTTTTAAACCAAATGAGAGCCTTTAAAAAGAGAGAGTGATCTTTGATGACTGTGTATCTCTCAGCCCACCTTGCATCCTCTATGTAAAAATTATTGGAAGGGGGTCATTTAACCACCCACGCCATCCTATGAATCCACAGACTTCATTTTGTAATTCCTTTCGATAATCTGTTAAAGCCAGCCAAAATTATTTTAGCAGATAAGAAAGTCAGGTTTCTCTCAAAAAGCTAAGAAGGGTCAGGTTTCATCAGTTAAAACCACCCAAAAAATTTCAGACATGTAATCTGTGCTAGAAAATATCAAAAACATCCACAATCCATCCAGTAACAAACCAGGTTCTTATTATTCATCAAGAAAATGGGATACCTGTGTCCATGAAATTACCAGAAATTAAATTTGAGAATTTTTTTTCTTTTCTAGTTATTAATCTCAGCCCTATACATGTTACCAATTTGCCTTTATTTATCAATTTGTATGCCTTCCCAATTACTGTAGTGACCTAGGCAGATGATCAAAAGTAGATTCAGTATATTCTTTCTTTTATCCTGGAACTCAGAAGTTTCCTTGACTATCCCGGACTTGTTTAGCTTTAACAGGACCCAAATTAATGGTGCTGTAACACAACTATTCTCATCCTGTCTTACTTCAGTCCTATCCTGTCTGAAAAAAAGCCTGCTGTTTCAAAAAGGACATTGATAAGTTTATTGACATTATAACTGTATTGCCTTTCATATTTACGATAGGGCTTAAAGACTTCAAGGTTTAGTGGCTGACCCCATGTCCTAATGCAATTACTTTTTGAAGCCTACACGGTACACCTGCTGATCTATTGCTTTGGCAGCCTTGGTAGCCGAGAGACAAGAGATCAGAAACAGATTCCAAACCACATTCTCTGCACCATCGCACTGTTCTTGATATATGTGTACCTGTCACTTGATGGCTGCAACGTCATGTCTTTTGTTAATGCTAGTCACAACTGCAATAGCTGTAAAATTGTACAGACTGTAACTTCCCTGTGTTTCCCTGGAAAATTAAATCCCAACACGCTAGTTCCTGCAGGTGTGTTGTTCCAATATGTTCTCTTCATTGCAGCATTCAATGTAAACAAGAATTTGTCTATCTATCCCAAATACGAAGCCTTTCAATAGACCTGATGAATATATAAAGTGTAACAAAAATGAGGATTCTATGCTCGTCTGAAAATATTAAGTTTCATTCTGGTTCTTATTTCATTCAGAAGCTGCTTTTTCTGTGTATTCAATGATGATGATGATGATAATAATAATAATAATAAAATAATAATAATAATAATGATAATAATAATAATAATATAATGGGTAACCTTCCTCAACCTGTTGTCTTCCTCTAATATGTCACTGCTGGCATTTTGGGAGTTCTAATACAATTTGGACCCCATGTTAAGCTACAACTTCCATTATTCCCAGATTGAATTACCATTATAGGATGGTGGGATGGGAATATAGCTCTGTTAAGTGTCAGATTGTGGAAGGAATTTCCGATGCCTTCCTTCTTCCTTCTGTAGTATTTATTTAGACATAAGTACCTGTGTGTGCCAGCTACTCCACAGATTCTACTTTAATTTGCATTCTAAACCATAAAGACGAAACTGTATCCACCCATTTCCAGCCCTACACCCTGCACCATCAATTGCCTCAGTTAAAACAGAACTTTTGCCTGAAAAAATCTCATTGGAAAAGATAGTTTTCGCTGCGATCCTAACCATTAGCAGGGAAAGGGGGTGGAGGTATCCAGATCGTCGGGGCTGCTTCGGTTTGTTCTCTACTACTACTATCGCCCACTTCAGGGTATTGCTGATCTAATGACCTTACGTCGTCTTTTGCCAGCCTTCTGGCTGCTTCACTTAGCTAGTCATATGTGCCAACTGGCTAAATTGCAAAAAAAGAAGTGGGGAAAAAGCTACGAAGCACACGGTCAAGTCCGTGTTTTGCTTAGTCAGGGGTGGAACAAGGGAAGGGTTTGGACCGACCGATGGCGCGGAGGAATCTCGCGTTTCCTTAGGGAGCGTGGCTCAGGGACGAATCGGCCGAGGAAAGCTTGAGAGATTTGGCGTCGTCAGAAGGCAGATCCCGCTAAGTAACTGAGATTGGGTTTAGAAAAAGAACAAAACAAAAAACAAAGCACATGGAGGCTCAGAGCATTTCGTTTACAACTGCAACGCCATCCGGTATGCGACGACTCGGAGTAAGCCCCTCTGATTTCAGCGAGGCTTACTCTTAGGTAAATATAGGTCGACTCGCAGAAGCAAAGCAGGTGTAAAGCTTCGAAGGCCCGAGGTCGGGCGCGTCTGCGGCTTTTCTCTCGGCGCTCGTCTTTTGTGAGGGCATCGCTCTACATCTCGGCTCCCTCAGGGCGCCCCGCGAGCGCGCGCCTCCCTTCGTCCCATTTCCCCCACTCCCCCACCCCGCGCGCGGTGCCGTGTGTGCGTGTGTGTGTCTCTGTGTGGGTGCGCGCGCGCGCGCGCTTGTCTCGCAGGGAGGGGCGGGCGGGCATTCTGAGCGACCAATCGCAGCGCCGTTCGCGGGGAAGGAGGGTGCGAGAGCGCCCTGGGTGGGAAAGCGAGCGGCGGGGCGCCCGCAGACCGGACGGGCGAAGGGAAGAGCGAGCAAAGGTAGAGAGATTATCGAGCGCGGCTGGGTGAGCGCCATCGATTTTTCCCGGGACGACGGAGCCGGCATGGAACCCAACAGTCCCCGTAAGATCCAATTTACTGTCCCGTTACTGGAGCCTCATCTCGACCCGGAGGCAGCGGAGCAGGTTGGTTAGCAACGTTCGAGAGCGCCTACTTTTTTTAGGGGGGATATACAACCCCCCCCCCCCCCGCTTTCCCCCAATGGCAAGTTGAACGGAAAGTAAATCTCAGCCTGAGGTTAACCTTGACTCGGATCTGTTTTCTAGGTGGGCTTTCTAATTCTAATCTCGGGACATCGTCCTGAAGTAATCGTGTAACGCCCGGTCCCTCTAAACACGCGTTTTCCCATGCATTTCCAGTGAGATTCATTGCTAGGGAAGCGTGCTAAGGACAGACGCTGGGCACATGCGGAACATCATAATCTCATCCCTGAGAACTGTTGTATCGCCAGATTTAAAGTATCTGCTGCACTCCTAGCGTGTGTGATCTCTGGCGGATTTCCAGAACGTCCGTTTTGGGGTTAGCCTCCAAATCTGCTAGTTTCCCCCAGAAAGCCCCCTTTAACAGAATCTGCTCCAATAGCCTCTTTCTCGTTGTGTTTCCCAACTACTAGCTTAGAGAATATTGCTGACTTTCATACTGGAGGTGACATTGCCATCTTGGTTAGGATCAATGATTGAGAGGCAGGCTTAAGCTTTGCCAGTGATGGGACTTTCTTTTGGGTGTAGGTCTTTCTCCAGCTGCAGTGTTCCCTGGCGCTTTATCCAGGTTAAGCATTTTCTCCCTATTCTGGTGCTCCCTTTCCTTACGCTCACCCAAATACCCAAGCATGGCAACATGACAGACTTCACCTGGTTCAATTAACTCAGATTTTCTGGATTCGCACAATCATCATTAACTCACTACTAAACCGCTCCTTAAAATTAACCAAGGTAGGCTTGGTTAAAGACAAAGCTGGCCAAAATAGACTAGATCATGGATTGCTTGGGACCCCTGTATGTTGATACGAGTATGCCGTTGGGAAATTGGAGCTCCCCGCGGACAGCTCTGATATATTGGGATTAGGCTTTGCCAACACTGTAAGCAGAGAATAGCTAGCCAGAGGAGTTTCTTATGGGTTGCCGGAGGAAGGGGGATGGTCTGATCACCCTGGCATGTTATGGGGGTTGGGGGCTGTCAAATGTAGCAGGCTGCTTCCATTTGATCAGAAGAGTTCAATCGGGGCTTATTTGGGGAAATACATTGTTCTGTGACTGTAGCCAAACTCCCCTCTTCTGTACAGTTATTGCAAGCGTTCAGAATTCTGAGCTCCCACTGTTTGTGCCCCAGAACTGTCACTGTTTTTTAATTTAATTGACCTCTTGCTTTCCCTGGCTCCTCCTCTACTACTACTTTCCATAGTACCATCCTCTGGAAAGAGAGAAAGTAGTCATGCCCGTATCCCTGCTGTGAGGAGCTTCCCCTGCAGATGAAGCTGCTCCTTATAAATTCAGGCTGTCTTTTTTTTTTCCTGATTTACTGATACTCTTGACTCCTGTTGGAAGATCTTTAAAGGAACAGAGTTGTCTTCCCTAATCCCTTTCCCACTTCCTTTTCATTATGTTACATATTGATTGTTTTAGCTTTGTTGCAATTTCATTATTAGGTTCTAATGAGCTTGATTTTGTTGCTCAGCTTCAAAATGGATACACAGGAAGCCATATGGGAATAGTTGGGAGGGGGAAAAAATAACCCAGGGTTTCTCCAGTGGTGTTGAATTAACACCTCTATAATGTGCAGCCTTCCCGGTTCTCCTGCCCTGCTCTCCAGCTCTTGGGATAAATATTAAAGTTTTTTTTTTCAGCTGCAGTGCTTTTTCTTTTAGCTCATTGATCCACTTCAGTGGATAGAACTTGCTGTCCTATGCTGGGCATGTGCCTCCTCTGAGCAATAGTGGATTAAGTCATCTTTAGGAACCCCAATCTACTCTGAATCTCCAGATCATTTCAAGCAATAGCAGTCATTGGAGGAAGGCAGGGAAACCTAATTGCTCAGGTTAGCTTGAGCCCGCATTTGGAATGACAAGCTGTTGCTGATATATTAATTCTGTCTTCTAAGCTTTTTTTAAAAAAGGAGTTAAAATCTCCTTTGAGTTGAGCTTGACCTTTTATAACCTCATAAATACGTCCATGCTGTTTTCTTCATAACAAGATGGAAATTATTTGCCATTACCTTCTTCTGGCATGTTAAAAAAAACAAAAACCTGGTCTAGCCTGCAGCTGTGGATTTCCTGCATAGGAACTGACTGTATGCTCGGTCCAGACAAGATGGAGAGTCAGCTGTGGCAGGTTTCCCCATCTTTTCACTTCACCAGCTTTCTTGCACAGGCAGTCCCTGTCAACAAGGGACAGCTCAGAGACTTGTTTCTTTCTGGGAAGTATCCCTGAGGAGAGTTTTTGAGAGAAGCTAATAAAAGCTGACCTTTAGAACAAAAGAGACCAAAAATCTCCTCAGTGCTTTCATCTACAGGTAGAAGAAATCAAAGTCTTAAAGTAAGCCTGCTTTAGATTCTACTTCCTGAAGAAATCAAGACTGCCCTGGCAAAGGCCCGTTGCTTCTTTCATCAGAGAACAGCGAATTCTAAATTCTGTCCTTAAGTTTGAGAACAGTTAAAGGAGTTGGATGTTGGGAGTTGTATTTCAAGAAAATCTGGATGGTCTTCTTCCAGTGCAGACAGTCCTGGGCTTAGATTTTTTGATTTAGCCAAATCCAGGTTCAAGTGCTTCTGCTGCTTTACCAAAGGCTTACCCTCCTCCCCAGGTTACCATTTCCCCCCCCCTTTCCTTGAGTGAACCATCTTGGTCACCATGCTTCTTTACTGGTCCCACAGCCTGCAGTTGCCTGATTGAAGGTCCCCCACCCACCCACCTTTTCAGAGGTGTGGTGATTTGGCTAAGATGGACTGCTTTAGCTTTGGATGACAGCAAGAGTAGCGAGAAGCATTTGTTGGAAATGAAAGATTGATTTAGACATCCTTGCCCCACATTCTGATTTTCTATCATTTTGATTACTTGGAGTTTGGTGACTCATAACTGTGAATATATGAATTGACTATATTGAGAAATGAGGGGTCCTTGGTGCTCTCTGAGCTTGTTTGTTTTCTTGCAGATGTTTCATTACCCTAACTAGGTAATATCATCAGTGCTGAGCTACAAATATTTGGTGCTTTCAATCCTGAGCTACAAATATTCTCCTTCATAGGTATATTGAGAAACTTTGGGCCTTCAGTGACAGATGCTTTATATTAGGTGTAGGCAAGTGGCACAATCTTCAAAGGTCACTGTAAGGTGGGGAGACATAAGTACCAACCTGCACAGGGTTGAATAGAACTTGGAGTCTGAGGAGAGGGAGGGGAGGGGAGGCAGGAGTGGAGGAGGGAGAGAGAGAAAAAAACTGTCTGCTTTATGGCTCCAGACTCTAATTCTTCAAGCCATGAATGGAAAACGTAATGTGGCTACAATTAGAGGAAGAAATAGGGTTATAAATTTCATTACCCCCACCCCACCCACCCCATAATTCAACACCAGTTACCCAAAGCACAAGCAGAGCCTCTCATTCTGTCTCTGATTGGTCTGTTATTGATCTGCTGGCCACATTGCATAGTATATGCTGGATCTTGCTTTTTGCCTTTTATTTCCCGGAATTGAACTAACTTTCTTTATTTGCCTCTTTCTATGGAATAGCATGGGTGGTCTCGATTTGAAGCAGATAAAGCACAGCATGTAGTGTTTTAATTTTAATATAAGTTTAGTTTTGCTTGTCACCCAGCCAGCTCAACTACCATAGCTTGGATATTGTGGCTTTGTAGAAGTTCCTTCCAAGTGGCATTGGAGTTATCAGCAACCTGGGTATATATTAAACTGTTACAGAAAGCCAGCACTATTTTAAAATATCAGAAAAAGGGATGCTGAATGAATCAACTTTGATGAATTTCTTAGAATAAACCAATTGTTTGTTTTGAATATCATCAACTTCAAGCAATTCAGCTAGGGCTTCTTCCCTTCTTCTGGTTCTTGACACTTTTTATTAGAGATTTCAGGAATTGAACCCAAATGTTTCTGGAATTGGGATTAGTGTTGTACCAGGGTTTCCAGGAGAGCATGTCAAGCTACAATGAGCATGGCGAAGACTAAAGAAACAGTGAGTTGCCCAGTTCTTCAAAAAGAGAAGACAGAAGACCACCCACATATGTTCCTGAAGGCTCGTTCCTTGCATGATATAGGTTCCCCAGGTATGAGCCCTGTGTAATGAAGACATTAGTCATCATGTTACTCACAAGCATGACAGAGCACATGTTTAAAGGACACAAAGTTTGCTAACCCTAATTTATAATCGCTTTTGGAAATTGCTTATTTATCTTAAACTATTAGAGAACTTCAAAACGACAAGCTTGAAAAGCCACCTAGTAAGTTATCTTATTTCTGAACAAAGGAAAAATTAACTGTATGTTTAGGAACTTAAAGATTTTTTTTTAAATGGCAAAAAGCTAAATAAGATTTTAAACTACGAAAAGTATAAACAAGTTAAGATTCCAAACAAATTTGAAACACTGAAACTTTTAATATAAGATTTTGGAACTAATTATATAATATAGCTTTTCATGGTAACCAAAATAAATTTTGTCTACTGTAAGTCACAACACAAATTATAGACTTTATCATTTAAATTGGACTCTAGCGTGGACTAAAGATTCCAGGCAAAAAGAAAGAAAGTATACACCTACTTTTGATTTTGATCAGTATTGGAATTTACAAAATGACACAACACATTATAATATTTAAAATATTAAAGAACGGAATACATAACAGAAGTCATTTAAAATGGAAATACAAGTGACAGGCCTGGATAAGGTTTTTTTGCTGGATGAACAAAAGAAACTGACTCAAGTTTTAAAACTTAAAGGGGAAAGGTGATGACCTTGATGTCTTTTTATTGGATTTACAAAGGAGGCTTGTTAAAAGCCTCCATCAAAGAAACCTATGGGGTAGAACAAAGAAGAATTGAAGAAAGAACATATCCTATGACAATATTTAAATAAAGATTAAGATTTTTCAGAAATAGAGGAAGAAATATAAAGTTGGTTTATTTGATCAAAGTTAAAATAAGACATAATTTTATAAATTCTGGCAACCTTTTATGGACCTTTTGCTGGCACCAGATTGAAAAGTTGATATCTTATGGACTTCTTTATCAACAAGGAATAGGTTATGACAGACCTGGGCATTTTACAGCCCAGGGGCCCCATCTGGCTCACGGGCTGTCCCACTCCAGACCACAGCATTGGCGGTATCAGTGCTTGAGTGTTGGCAACATCAGGGGCAGGACATTGGTGTGGGGTTGGCAGAGGGGGATGCCAGCCCTAGAGGGGGTGACACCAGGGCAGTGTCAGGGGCAGGGCAGCAAGGGCAGCCCTCCACAACGGTCCCAGTTTCTCATGTGACACCTTGGTAAAATTTATTTATTTATTTATTTATTTTATTAGATTTTTATACCTCCCTTCTCCCACTGGACTCAGGGCGGTGAACAGCCAAGAATAAAAACATCACATACAAAATTTAATTTTTTTAAAAAAAGAATTAATCAAATTTTGGCCTAATAAATTTAAAACACCCCAACTAAAATCAAAATTAATTGCCCATCCCTGGGTTATGGGTTAAATAGATATCCTTATCCAGGCCTGTCACTTTATATGAACCATGGGGGCACAGTGGTTAGAGTACAGTATCGCAGGCTAAGTCTGCATTCCACTGCCAGGAATTCTATCCTGACCAGCTCAAAGTTAACTCGGTCTTCCATCCTTCTGAGGTTGGTAAAATGAGGACCCAGATTGTTGGGGGCAATATGCTGACTATGAAAACCACTTAGAGAGGGCTGTAAAGCACTATGAAGCAGCATATAATTCTTAGTGCTATTGCTATTGTTGTCTGTTTGTAACTTTAAAGAGAGTGTGAAGAGCTACAAAACTTATTTATACAAGTTGTGATGAAGATTGGAAGTGATTACGTTTTACATACACACACACACGTATACATACATATACACATATACATACACATATGGATATATTCTTTATCTTACTCTTTCCTCTTTCCCCCCCCCATTTCTTCTTTGTACTTTATTTCTTTTTATTTTCTTACCTTGAATTGACTTTAAGCAATTTACAAAATTAGATAAACAACAAAATGGCACATAATAATCTAACCATATCTAACCATTTTCGATACATTCCCTAAATCTAGAATCATTTCTGATTTGTGACATAGACATTCAAACCTAATTGGTATTATTTTTCCTTGAAAACTCTTTGAAATAGCTAGTAAATAAGTATGTACAAGCTTCTTGTAAAGCTTCTTGGAATCAGACTGTTCATAAGAGAAGGTTCTCACACAAATACTGATTTCTAAATTCTCATTCCCAATAGGTGGGAAGTCCTAATATAATCTTTTGGCTAGCATAGATTGGTTGATCAGATTCTGTTTGGAGTAGGTAGTCTCCAAGTTTTTTGATCTTTATTATTGGCAGTTTCCAGACATCTGAGCTAGTGCAAAGACCCTGCATACAAGTGCACTTGGTTGGATTTTATACTCCTGAACTTTTAGTGAGTGTGCAAGAGACTCTACATTTAGGCAAGAAAAACAAAATGCACAGGTACAGTATATGTGGTACCTTGCTCAATAGTAGTAACTGTGAGAGGGATCTTGGAGTCCTAATGGACAACTATTTAAATATGAGCCAGCAGTGTGCAGCAGCTGCCAAAAAAGCCAACACAGTTCTAGGCTGCATAAACAGAGGGATAGAATCAAGATCACGTGAAGTCTTACTACCACTTTATAATGCCTTGGTAAGGCCACACTTGGAATACTGCATTCAATTTTGGTCGCCACAATGTAAAAAAGAAATTGAAACTCTAGAAAGAGTGCAGAGAAGAGCAACCAAGATGATTAGGGGACTGGAGGCTAAAACATATGAAGAACGGTTGCAGGAACTGGGTATGTCTAGTTTAATAAAAAGAAGGACGAGGGGAGACATGATAGCAGTGTTCAGGGGCTGCCACAAAGAAGAGGGAGTCAAGTTATTCTCCAAAGCATCTGAGGGCAGGACAAGAAGCAATGGGTGGAAACTAATTAAGTAGAGAAGCAACTTAGAACTAAGGAGAAATTTCCTGACAGTTAGAACAATTAATCAGTAGAACACCTTGCCTGCAGAAGTTGTGAATGCTCCAACACTGGAAGTTTTTAAGGTGTTGGATAACCATTTGTCTGAAGTGATGTAGGGTTTCCTGCCTAAGCAGGGGGTTGGACTAGAAGACCTCCAAGGTCCCTTCCAACCAGGGGTGAAATCCAGCAGCTTCTGACAGATTCTGGAGAACTGGTAGCGGAAATTTTGAGTAGTTCAGAGAACCTTCAAATACCACCTCTGGCTGGCCCCAGAGTGGGGTGGGAATGGAGATTTTGCAGTATTCTTCCCCTGCCACACCACACCACACCCACCAAGCCACGCCCACAGAACCGGTAGTAAAAAAAATTGGATTTCACCACTGCTTCCAACTCTACTCTTCTATTCTATTCTATTCTATTCTATTCTATTCTATTCTATTCTATTCTATTCTATTTTCCAAGTTAAGCAAATCAAGCTTCCAATTATTGGTTCTCATCTGATCCCAGAACCAATGTATCTGAATTGGATGAAAAGAAATCAGTGTGCTAATATATCAAGGGCATTAGGCTTAAGGATGGGCCCCTTTTAGAACAGCACACATTTTTACGTGGCCTCGCTCACCTAAGTCTTCTAGCACCACTTCTTGGAAATGGTCTTCCAGGCAGAAACGGAACTGCTGTGTCATGATGGTCTTGAAACTTATCTCAGAAGCATAGTTGGCATAAACACTTTCGTAAGAGAATTAAACGTTTCAAAGAATAAACGATTACATTTCCTCTGCTCTTCTTTGGCACAGAACACTGTGCCGCCAGGTGTTTGTGGACTGTTATTCTCAGACTCTGAATTATGGGAATGGGAATCTCAGCACACCTGGATCACATTAGATTGCCTAACCCTTGTCATCTCACAATGAACAGGATACTTTCTGGGACCGAAACCAGATGAGAGATGATCATCAGTGCATTTAATGGTATTTATTTATTAAGAAAATCTATATGGCCATGTGACTCATAATGACTCTGGGCAGCCAATAGAAGTAATACCCCAAATATAAAACCCAATAAACCTCCACCCCTCTGGTGAAAACCATCAAACAGACCACCTGATGGACTCTATCACCCTGGAGCCCTAGGCCCACTAACAAACACATGTCTCCAGGACCTTTCGGAATCTTATCTCTGCAGGGATGGTGTTCGAGAGGAAAGGCCATTCTTCTTGGTCCTTAAGAGAGGGGACCTGTAACATGCCCTGCCTCCCCACTCAAGTGGATTAGATAGATGTATTTCAATCAGAATAGAGCTGGAAAGGGCCTTGGAGGTCTTCTAGTCCAGCCCCTGCTCAAGCAGGAGGCCCTATACCAGTAATGGCTAACCTTTTTGCCATTGTGTGCCAAAAGCAGGAGGAGTGCGGGGGGGTTGCATATGCATGTGCCCACACCCATAAATCCATACCCTGCCATCCCTGCGCATGCGCGCAACCCCCCTTGCACCCAATTTTGGGCCTAGCAGGCCTACCTGAAGCTTCCAGAGGGGGAAAACTGCCTCCCCCACCCCACCCCTCCAGAGGCCGGAAATTACCCATTTCCCGACTTCCGGTGAGCCCGGTAGGCCCATTTTTCACCCTCCCCAGGTGCCAGAAGCTTTCCTGGAGGCTGGAGAGGGTGAAAATGGCCTCCCCCCCCCCCGGAGGCCCTCTAGAGGCCGAAAACACCCTCCCAGAGCCTCCACATGAGGTAACCCTGTACTTACCTGTTATCCAAAATGGGCTGTGTGGAGACTCCTGGGAGGGTAGGGGCAGCGTGGGTGAGGCGAGCTGAAAATCAGGTGGCCAGCATGCGCATGCGTGCTGGAGCTGAGCTAGAGCAATGACTCGCATGCCCATAGATATGGCTCCATGTGCCACCTGTGGCATGCGTGCCATAGTTTCGCCATCACAGCCCTATACCATTTCAGACAGGTGTCTGCCCAGTTTTTTCTTAAAACCTTCCAGTGACGAAGCACCTACAACTTCTGAAGGCTAATTTTTAAAACATATAAGCTTTAGAGTACTCAAAAAAAGTAAGTCCCAAAGGTGCTTTTTCAAGAGGCCACTGGAAGAACTCCAATTGCCTCTTGAAAAAGCACCTTCGGGAAACCATGACCTAGATGACTGAGAATCTCCATAGTAAAAAAAAGGAAGCTTTATCATTGGTGACAATCTACGTAGAGGATATTTCCAGTTCATCAGCCAAAGACAAATGAGTAGATTTTATCTGGTAAGAATGTGATTGTTTACTGTTTTTCCCCCCACGATCCACTCTGTGAATGGAAAGAAGTAAAAGGCTACAAATCAGCCAAAATTAAAAATTAAAAAAGGAAATAAAAATCAGATATCCAGAATGCAGCATCAACTTTTTGTGATGCTTAATTCTTAATCATTTTTATCTGGAAGTCAGATAAAATGGAGGCTATTTATTTATAATCTCTAGGAAATTGGATTCGGTACACTACTAGCAGGCAGGGCACTATGCTTTCAGAAGGCAGGCACCCAACTGTTGCAAAATAACTGGCAGTCCTTTCAGCCAGGCTGAAATAGCAGGGGGAAATCATATTTCAGGGCCATACGATCTCTTGGGAGCAAAAGGGCAAGGTGGTGTAATAAACCCAGTTTCCAATGGTTATAAACATATTGACCAACAGCAAAAACTGAAGATTTCAAAGAGCAATTTTGGCGGGAGCCTGGGGAGGAGTTGAAGGTAATTCCCAAACCACCTAATGAAACTCATTCTTTCTGCATCCCATTAAAGAGAACTCTTAAAATCTATAGAAAGCCATCTAAGTGCCAAAAGATAATGATAGCAGTGGTGACATTAATCCATGCAGTAAGAGAGTGTGTGTGGGGGTGGGGTGGGGGGGTGGGGGTGGGGAACGAACGTCACAGACAAAACTGACAATCGTGTCTCAATATAACCTTCCTGATTTACCTTCCTTGGATTGTGTATATTCCGAAAGAAATAAAGCTCCAAAAATTTTAAAAAAAACAAAAAAAACCCCAACCTTTTTCTTGGTTTCCCATTATCTGCTGAATCTGAGCCCTAAGGCAGGAATTGGAGACTGTTGCTATTTTCCCTGCTACTTCTTAAGCCTGTGCTGTTTTCAATTAGCATAATTTTTTAATGTAAACCAAGGTTCTAGCCCTTATAAAATATATAAGAAAGAAATGTGTGTGCAAATTCTACCCAGCTGTTCAGTAAGAATTATAACTGCTGGACGCTTTCCTCTGCTGTAACCAATGAATACGAAAATCTGATAATGAGTAACAGGTGCTTAGCATCTTAAATTGTTTGAATGCATTAATTTTCTTTTTTTTAAAAAGTATATTATTCGGTTTCTGGTATTTAAAATAAAATAATGAAACATCTTCTCCAGTGCTAGCTTACAGTTTAGAGTTAAAGCCGTGGTGGCGCAGTGGTTAGAATGCAGAATTGCAGGCTAATTCCATCGCCTGCCAGAAGTTCGATCCTGACTGGCTGAAAGTTGACTCAGCCTTCCATCCTTCCGAGGTTGGTAAAATGCAGACCCGGATTGTTGGGAGCAATATGCTGGCTCTGTAAACTGCTTAGAGAGGGCTGTAAAACACTATGAAATGGTATATAAGTGCTATGGCTAATGTCTGTGACCCACCCAGCATTCTGGATTTCAACTCCCTTCAAGCAGCATGCTAAAAGTATAGGTCTTGTAGGTACTGTAATGCAGCACATCTGGGAGATAACAGGATTCCTTCTTTTCATGTACAGTTTTTTTTTACAGTGTTTCCTCATCTTTTTAGCCTCTTTCCATCCTTCTGTGGGATTCTTTATTCCCCTTTGTTTTAGCAGTATTATTACAAAATGGAATGATTTCAGCCCAAAGGACTACTTTGTAACTAATTAGCAATGAATGTAGAACCAACCTAGAACTAAAGAAAAATTTCCTGACAGATAGAACAATTGATCAAGTGGAATGACTTGGCTTCAGAAGTTGTGGGTGCTCAAACACTAAAGGTCTTCAAGAAGGGATTGGACAATTGTTCTGAAATGGTATAGGGCCGTGAGGGCGAACCTATGGTATGCGTGCCAGAGGTGGCATGCAGCGCCCTCTCTGATGGCACGCAAACCAGTGGAGCTCCACTGCGCATGTGCGCGCGCCTCCCGCTGGCCAGCTGGTCTTTGAGTCTCTACCACACATGTGTGGGGGACGGGGTGCTTGGGGGGGCACATGCGCATGCGCGGGGCAGGGATGGGGCCCACATGTGTATGTGCAGGGAGATGGGCCACGTGTGGGGGCTGTGTTTTGAGTAGTGCATTTTGGGGGTTCAGATGTGCTTTGGGCACTCGGTCCGGAAAAGGTTAGCCATCACTGGTATAGGGTTTCCTGCTAGAGCAGGGGGTCAGACTAGAAGATCTCCAAGGTCCTTCAAACTCTGTTATTCTGTAGGAAGCTTTTTGTAATCTTGTTCTACGTCCCCACTAACAATTTATAGCATTTTCTAGAGTCATCCCATCTTCACTGTGTCAAAATAATAGTAATGAGGACAGGACAATGCTGTGAAAACGCTGTAAATTTCAGGAAAGGATTCCTTGGCAAGTGTATCTGCTGGGGGTTGAATAGTGAAAACTATGCCATTTATTTACTCATTGAGTGAGATGGTGTCATAGGCTATGGCTCAACGCTGTTAATAAATACAATAAATTGAGAGATATGAGCTCTTCCCCTTAACAGAACAAGTTAGTTGTGCCAGATTAAATCTTGCCGCTTTCAGTAAAGCAGATAAGTTTGAACCTGATTATCTTGTAAATATTTTGAGTGTTTTGCATTCACCCATAAATGACTCTTTTGTTGAATCTTCTCCTTGCCACGCCTGCTTCCACAGATGCATATACCAACATTCACTTCTGCAAATTATTTACTCTATATAGCATAGTACCATAATTCATCAGGCACCTCAGTGCCAGGATTAAACCTGCCCATCTGATAAGTATCTCCCTCCTTAAGAAGAGTTTCCAACCACCACTAATGAAAATTAGGTTCAAGTCAGTGGTGAAATCCATTTTTTTTTATTACTGGTTCTGTGGGCGTGGCTTGGGCGTGGCAGGGGAAGGATACTGCAAAATCTCCATTCCCACCCCACTCTAGGACCAGCTAGAGGTGGTATTTGCCGGTTCTCCGAACTGCTCAAAATTTCCGCTACCGGTTCTCCATAACCTGTCAGAACCTGCTGGATTTCACCCCTGATTCAAGTGCTCTCAATGGTAGCCTTTTCAATAGGAGCTGTGACGACACAGTAGTTAGATTGCAGTATTGCAGGCTAATTCAGCTCACTGCCAGGAGTTTGATTCTCACTAGCTTCTAGCTGGTTGACTCAGCCTTCCAGCCTTCAGTAAAATGAGAACCCAGATTGTTGGGGGCAATATGTTGACTCTGTAAACTGCTTAGAGAGGGCTGTAAAGCACGGCGAAGTGGTATATAAGTCTAAGTGCTTTTGCTATTGCTTTTCTGTTGTGGCCTCACACTTTATTGCTCTCCAGTGCTGGAAGATTGCAGACCCCTCTTCCTCACAAGAGTCCTAATTCATCAAGTTTTTAACACTAATTACTAACTAGAAGTGTCCATCTTGAAGGAGGTTTGCATGTTATTTTGTACTGTTTTATATTTTTAGTCTGTTATAATTCACTTAGGGTCTTCTGAATGGGTCAGGCTATAAAAATATCTTCTCTGGGTGCTTGTAGAGATCAGTTGGGAAAAGACTGAATTTTAAATGCTGCCAGATTGTCACTCCTGGGACTCCAGTACCAATATTCTCTTTGATTCCCACGCAAAACACAATTTCCTGAAAGTCTTTCTCTCAGTCAGCAATATCCTTAGGTAGTGTCTTTCTGTGTAACCATAGATAATATAATATGTGGTTTCTTGAACAATACCCAGTGTGGAAACATTATCTTTTTGATCAACGTATCTACATTGCTCTTCTCCTGCTCCATATAAATCTGCTCAAGTCTTGAAGGGCATTTCAGAAGAATTATTCTGCAAATAAAATGGTGCCAGACAGAAGAAAGTTTCCTGTAAAATCCTAGCCCTTTTTCTTTATTACGAACTTTGACTAGCCTTTACAATGAAAAAGTTACAGTAAAAAAGAGTAAGAGTTTAACACAAGAATTTGTTATTGGGAAGTGGGGAAAAATAGGGCAATAAAACAATGCATGTAATTAAACGTTTTGTGCACTTGTATAACTTGTTGAAGATATTTAGCCACCTGGTCTGTGAGTGTGGGGTTAGCATATCTAAAAAAATAATAAACATAAAATTTATCTGTATGGCCCTTGTGTTTGGATGATTGGGCTAATCAGTGCACATATTAAGGCATCATTAAAAGGGCACCATATAAGTTTATGATTGAGAGTTTCTACCTGCCTGCATTCACAAAAGCAAAGTCTCTGCAAATAAAGAGTCCCATCTTCCCATCAGTAGAGTTGATGGCTTGGCATCAAAGTGGTATCTGGAAAGATCCATCTATATTTGTTTAAGATTAAATTATATAGATACCCCTCACTAGAGAGCTTGTGACTGTCTAACATTTGGTGGTAGAATTCAGGGGCACTGGTGATATCATTTTGACAATCAGCATCCCTGTTTCTCACTTTTACTATTGATTTGGCCTTCTCCAGGGTTAATTGGCCTAAATATTCAGGAGAGAAGCCAAAACTGCAAATTTCTCCTATATAGATACGGTGCCAATGAGGTTGTTTAATCGTCTGACAGCAGCAGAGTCATTGGGCCTGTGGTTCCAGAGCCAGAAAAACCTTGGTTGTAGCTCTTCCCAAACTTGCTGCTGAATACTAGTATTTAACATAACAGAATTAAAAATGTGGGAAAGCAATCGTGTTCACTGTTCTTCATTAATGCAGCTTTAATCGCAGTTACACTGTAATGAAATAAAAACTAATTTAGCTTTTGTCATGGCTGCATTCCTTTCCTTGTGGCCTATGCTACATTCAGTGAATAAGTGGAAACCCTCTCCCTCCCTCCCTGTCCTCGGCAAAAAAGGTTGTACAGGCTTGCTTTCCTCATAAAAAATCATGGTTTAGACCATTGAAGTCTGCGAGTCCAATCTTTAGTTCCATGGAGGAATCCAACTTAAAGCATTCTTGGTAAATAGCAATCTAACCTCTCCCAGTAAAACCTGTCACCTCCTTCATTTACCAATTCCACTGATGATGAACTGCTCTTTTGGTTAAGAAGGTCTCCCGCCATTGAAGTTGCATTTCCCCCCCTATGACTTCAATCCATTATTCAACATCTTGTCCTGATGGATGACAGAATAACGCTTTAACCTTTTTCAATTTACATCCTTTTAAGTATTTGAAGGGTATGGATATACCTACACATACATATCGCACACTGTAGGAACCATGGAGATGACCTTGGAGTAACTATCCAGAAACTGTTAAGATAACACAACATACATAAGTATGTTCTGAGTATAGAGCAAAAGGAAAGTCTGAGGAAGAGATTCAGACTAGCTTTCTGCAAGTGAGATTCTGTTACTATAGCCTGTATCAATAAAATATAGTTGTAGACTTCTTGTGGAATCTGTTTCCTGATCTGGACGATCTCGTAGGGTACACACACACAGGATAAGGGAACCAATAACCTAGAGAGGTGGGAAACTGCCCTCTTTTCAGGGTGGATAAAAATCTATGGTTTTTTAAAAAATAAAATTAAAAATCAGATTTTAAAATTTTAAATCGGATTTTTTAAAAATCAATTTTATTTTAATAAAATGCTTTTGGAGTAAAAATCTAACTAAAGATAGTTTTCTATTTAAGATACATTAATAATTTAGTTTATTCAGCATGAAATGGAGCTTAGTTATGTAGCATGAGGCTGTATATTCTGCAATATTGGGACTGAGTCTACAGTGGGTCAGAGGAAGATTCTCTGTGGGACAGAGATGACAGTTGCTGTTTAAAAGTTATTATTTAAATCGAGTCGATTTAAATCAAGCCTTTTTACTAGTGATTTAAATCATGATTTAAATTGACTTGATTTAAATAAAATCCACTCTGCCTTTTTAAAAGGTGTTCTTATGGGGGTTGGGGACTCATATGTCTCTAATGCTTTTGTTTTCATTCCTATGATGAGTATGGGGTTGAATGCAGTAGCTCAAGTAGTCCCTTCTAACTCTGATATTCAGTTATTGATTTTATCTGTTCTTATAGGATTGGATTTATATCTCAAGATTTTGTTCTGGCATTCAAGGCAACTAACAAAAATTTAAAACATAACCAGAAACTTAAAAGTTAAAAATACAGCTCCCTCAGTTTCTCCTAATCATTCTTGGAGCCTCTCAGAATCTTTTTCAGTTGATCTGACTCTTTACTAAAATATGAATCCTGCTCAAAGCGAGCTTGGGAATCAATTATCTTGCCATCACTCCTAATCCAGTGAGGCTGGGACCGAATCCAATATTTGGAGGTCAGTAATAGTCTCCCTCCCGAGTTTGAATGTTGAATTCATTTGGGAGAATTAAGATCACTGGGTAATTTAGATAACTCATCAACTTTTCAATGTTGACAGGAAAAACTAGGCAAGGGGAGAACCAAGTTTAGAGTCCTAAGGGTGGAGGAAGGGTAGAATGCAGGGGTGAAATGCTATCGGTTTGGACCGGTTCGCCTGAACCGGTAGTAATAAAAGCTACCAATTTGGGCGAACTGGTAGTAAAAAAAATGCTACCGGTTCAGATGAACCGGTATTTCCAATGATCAGCTGTGTCACGTGATTTATATTCATTGCGGATGCAGGAAATCCTGCTTTCGCTGTTCCCCCCCCCCTGCTGTTCTACTTACCTTAGAAAAGGCTTCTTAAGCCTCCTTTTTCAGCGCTGTGCGGTAGCACCTGTGGTGCGCATGCATGCATTTGGCACGCACTGTGCATGTGCATGCAATGCGCACATTTGGCACGCACTGTGCACGCGCACGCACAGCGAACTGGTAGCTAAGCGAACCAGTAGCAGATCTCGAAGCATTTCACCCCTGGTAGAATGAACTCTTAATTCCTCTCAATTCTTCATAGCTACCAGTAAACTCACTGTCAAACAATCCTCTAAACCAGTTCTGAAAACCCATCCAAAATTTCGAATTCCCACTCCCAGCATCCCATATGAAATACAAGTTTGGGGTTTTTTTTTAATGAAAACGGTCAACAGTGCAAATAACATGTGTGGCATTAAACAAAGATGGTGTACTATAGCTACAAAGAAAAGGCTTCCAGATATCTCCCCTGCCAGGATTTATATCTTTAAAAGCGAACGTCGCTGGAACGTCATAGTATGTTGTTCTTATAGCCATTTGAGAGAATGCCAGAATTGTTGACAGAAACTGAAGAGAGGAAAGAGGAGGGAGTTAAGTCAGGCACAGGATGAAATCCCACTGGGCCCAGCTTCGTTTCCCAACATTGTTTGCAACCGTGCATAGACTGTTTTCTGTAGCACCAAGGGGAAGCTTTGACACATCTGTTTCAATATTTCTCTCAGCTCATGTGCCCTTCTCCAGCTGATCTCAGACGTGCCTAAACAAGGAAGCATTGCCTTTTCCAGCAGGAGCTGGGACCGCTACATACCAGCCCCTCCTGCTATGTTTGCTCTGCATCACATGGAAAAAGGGAGGGCATCTGAATATCTCTAAGGAATGTGCTGCAAACAGCTGGGTACATCATTACCTGCCGTACTCAGGAAACTCTGGGTGGCTGCTGCCTGTGGTACTTGGATTCCATGGACACTTTTGGGCTTATTTGTTGTTTTAAAAGAACAGAGACCAACGGGGTGTCAAATTGAGTCAAGGTCACCAGAGCTTAGTCCCAGGAACAATGTTCAAATCTTTTAGCATATGCAGTGCAATCATGGATGAAAAGTACACATGACCCATGTAAGCCTTTCCATATAATTGAATGACATAGTTAGTATACAGTCTGATCCCCATGATTGCACTATAAGAGATCTCAATTCCAGATGATTTCATTGAGACATCCAAATAGTTTTCTTGGCAATAATACAGATGTGATTAGCCAGTGCCTTCTTCTGGATGCTTTGTTGCCTTAGGCCTAAGGCTATCAGGTGACTTCCCCTCCAAAGTTAGGTTCCTGGAGCTGGAAAAATGTCAAATTGCTGAAGAACTAGAAATATTTCTTAAGCAATTTAAGGATTTGGGCAGAAAGCAGAAGCATCTGGTTCCCTCAATAGCCACTGAAGCCTTTATTAGTAGTTATTTCATAAAACTTACTGTTACCAGAGTTAAAAATTAAGGAAGCACTTTAGAAATACTGTCCCATTTGTTTCTGAATTAATTCTCCATCTACATATTGACTGAATGATTATGGGCTAGTAAGTCAGTGTCAGGGACCCGGTGGCTCAGTGCCTAAGATGTTGAGCTTGTCGATCGAAAGGTTGGCAGTTCAGCGGTTCAAATCACTAGTGCCGCATAACGGGATGAGCTCCCATTACTTGTCCCAGCTTCTGCCAACCTAGCAGTTCAAAAGCATGTAAAAAAAATGCAAGTAGAAAAATAGGGATCACCTTTGGTGGGAAGGTACAGCGTTCCGTTTAGTCATACCGGCCACATGACCATGGAGACGTCTTTGGACAGCGCTGGCTCTTCGGTTTTGAAACAGAGATGAGCACCACCCCCTAGAGTCAGGAATGACTAGCACAGATGTGCAAGGGGAACCTTTACCTTTACCTTAAATCAGTGTCAGTTCTCAGCCACCACATAAATTAAATTTCTCCCTGAAGATCTATCCCTGATCTGTCTTAATCTGGTCCTTCAAGACTTCCAGCATTGCACTCATCGCCACAGTAATTAAATTTCCCCACCCTGTGGCAGGTCACCTCTTCTTCTCTTTCCTTCAACCTTTCCCAGTATAACAGACCTTTCTCCAGAGAGTTGCTTCTTCACATAATATGTTGGAAGTAGAATAATTTGGGTCTCATCATTTGTGCCTTGAGTGAGGACTCTGGACTGCTTTGTACAATGATTCATTTGTTTTCTTGCCTGTCCATATGGTAAGGGATTGCTTAAATTTCAGATGCAGCATTCCATGGAAAGAAGGCATCCCA
Source organism: Ptyas mucosa (assembly GCA_012654045.1). Classification (NCBI taxonomy): domain Eukaryota; kingdom Metazoa; phylum Chordata; class Lepidosauria; order Squamata; family Colubridae; genus Ptyas; species Ptyas mucosa. The sequence goes on from WNWU01000036.1 coordinate 82,493, forward strand.
TATCTGAGATAAACTTCTCTTACACTGAGTAATTTTATGCTGGATATTTTATCTAGACCCTAGCTGATCGTGAAAAATTACACATGGGGTGGAATCACGAACGCCATGAAGTCTGCAGGACTCCAGCTCGACTTAAAATTGGCAGTTTTATTGAGACAGAACAGAGAGTGAGGGGTGGAGTATTAAAAAATGAACTAGGGAAGGATTTGAAAGTAGATAAAATTGTCCTTAAAAGAACAGAAATTATGTCAGGGGTAGCACTAGCAATATAGCAATAGCACTTAGACTTGTATATACCATTTTGCATTGTGTCACAGCCCTCTCTAAGCAGTTTACAGAGTCAGCATATTGCCCCCAATAATTTGGGTCCTCATTTTACCGACCTCAGAAGGATGGAAGGCTGAATTCACCTTGAGTCGGCCAGGATTGAACTGTTAGCAAATTAGCTTGCAATATGCATTCTAACCACTGCGCCACCACGGCTCATGTAGTTCTTAAAGCATATTCAGAAGAAACAGGAGAGAATTTTTTAGTCGGCTAACGAGGGTAAGATGCTTGAAGGTAAAATAATAGAGACCCTGATCTTTTTGGGTGGGTTTGAGAGTGCTGACAAGGAATCACAAAGAGTGTGAAATTTTGGCAAGAGGATTCCTGAGCGGGAGGGGAGAGAAGCTCTCTTAGGGATCAAGGGACTAGTTTTGTTATCTTAATAAATAAGATACATAATGCCAGAATCAATATTAAAGAGCTTGAATGGCTTTTAAGCGATTGTGTCTTAGCGTGGAATCTGGTCATTAAAGTAAATTGTTAAAAGGAAAGACAATGTTTGGTGCTTCTTGAGTCCTGTGTTCAGAACGCAAGAGGGCTTATGAAATGGGCTGCCTGAGGTGGATTGCACTAAACTGTCCCTTAATCTTGCTGAGGCAGCAGGGGGTGGATCCTCTTAACCGCAGGCTGATACTTTGGGATGTTTTCTTTCATTTGGGAGCACTTCAGAGCTTATTTGCTTTTAATGTTGAGGGAAATAACAGACTCCCGAGAGATCAAGCAAGAAAGACACAACAGAATCTCACAAACGTTGTAATCTTTTCCTCATCTAAGAAATGGGAGTTTCCTGAGATTTTCTACACAGCTTCCATTTCCGTGGCTAGAATTAAGTTTACGACTGAGCCCTTTTCAAAATATTAGGAAGGATCAGGAGTGTGTGAGAACAGGAGGTAAGGCAGCAGGCAAATCCAGAATTTAGATTCATGCAGAAATGCACTGGCAATCTACTCTCTATACATTTAGAGTAACTCAGCTTTGTATTCATTAACTAATCACAGAGTATGTATAGAAAGGTCCCAAGGACTTGTTATCTCTATTAAAAAGGGGGACAAGACTAGAGAAGCGGATCCTACAAAGAAGCAGCAGGCAAACTTTTCTGAGGGTGGAGACCTTAGACCAGAGGTGGTATTCAGCAGGTTCTAGCCAGTTCTGGAGAACCAGTAGCGGAAATTTTGAGTAGTTCGGAGAACCGGTAAATACCACCTCTGACTGGCCCCACCCCCATCTATTCTCTGCCTCCCGAGTCCCAGCTGATTGGGAGGAAATGGGGATTTTGCAGTAACCTTCGCCTGGAGTGGGAAGGGAATGGAGATTTTACAGCATCCTTCCCCCGGAGTGGGGTGGGAATGGAGATTTTAAAGTATCCTTCCCCTGCCATGCCCACCAAGCCATGCCACACCCACCAAGCCACGCCCACAGAACCAGTAGTAAAAAAAATTGAATCCCATCACTGCCTTAAACCCACTGGAGGAGACAATAAAGGAGAATATTTGTAGCTCAGGGTTGAAATGAAGGGTCCTTGGTGCTCTCTGAGCTTGGTTGTTTTCTTGCAGATGTTTCATTACCCAAACTAGGTGACATCATCAGTGCTAGTAGTAGTAGTAGCTACAGTGTATGTGTATACACATACACTGGAGGAGATTTGTATTTTATTTGTGTAAGTGTTTGAATTATATTGGCCCTTTTCACTCATATCAGCCTGCAGAACTGAGTAACTTCCTACTTCATCCTCCAAGCCTCAAGTACTCAGGCATGAGTATTCAATGCTGAAATTTTATAGCAATATGCTTTTGCAACAGAAAAAGATTTTTGAATGTACCCTATTTATCCTAAGCATTCCTAAATTTTCAGTTGAGGAAAGAGGAGCACCCTTGAACAGAATTGGGCACCAAAATAGAAAAAAAATGTAGGTAGTCCTCAACTTACAGCAGAGACTGTTCAAAGTTACAACATCACTGAAAAAAATGACTTGTGACCGATTTTTCACACTTACCACAATTGCAGCATCCCCATGGTCTCATAATCAAAATTCAGATGCTTGGCAACTGACTCATATTTATGACAGTTGCAGGTCCAGGGGTCATGTGATCCCCTTTTGCGACCTTCTGATAAGCAAAGTCCATGGGGAAGCCAGATTCATTTAACAACCCTGTTGCTAACTTAATAACTGCAGTTATTCACTTAACAACTGTGACAAGAAAGATCGTAAAATAGGGCAAAATTCAATTAAATGTTTCACTTAGCAACAGAAATGTTGGGCTCAGTTGTGGTTGTAAGTTGAGGACTACCTGTACTTTCCCCATGGAATGGATCAATCTCAGGCTCTGAATTCCATATTATCTGTCCAAATAAGATTCCAGGGGAAACAATAGAATTTAGTGCAACAAGAGTTGCTAGGGGGACAAATCGCTCTTGATCCATTTGTTACCTGAAAGCAGCCAATCAGCATGGGTGATATGATAGGAAGGACAGCTGCAATATGGATGAGTGGTTGCTAATAGATTCTCTACATTACTTTTCATTTGGAGGCGCCTACTGTTAGTAATAATAGCTACATCATTATTTACTAATTATAATTACAAATAGTGAAGCTGCCTCTGGAAAGGATCAAAGTTAATCCCAAAGGATCAATGGTGGATCGACAAGACCTTTTTTTTTCATACAGTCTGTCACACACTATACTAAACAATGAAAACTCATTATTTTTATTTAGCTTATATTGGATGAAAAAGCACCAGAATTTTTTTTTTAATTTGATTTATATGCTGCCCTTCTCTGGAGACTCAGGGCTGCTTACAATGCGTTAAGCAATAGCCTTCATACTTTTGTATATTTATACAAAGTCAGCTTATTGCCCCCATAATCTGGGTCCTCATTTTACCTACTTTAGAAAGAATGGTGAGATTTGAACTTGCAGTAATTGCAGGCAGCTTGATGTTAATAACAGTGCTTAGTCTGCTGCGCCACCAGGGCTCTATTCTTAACTTAACATTTTTTGAGATGTTTGTTTTGTTTCCTTTCTCTCTACATAGCAGAGATGAAATTTTGGAAATGAAATTTCAGTGATGAAATTTTGGAAATGAAAATTTCAGTGGATTAATGTTTGGGCTCAATTGTGGTTGTAACTTGAGGACTACTTGTACTTTATTTAAAATACATATTCCGGTAGAGAGAAGTTCCCTGAGGATGGGTTCCAACATCAGTCCGAAAGCTCAGAAGACTTTGGTCCCAGTGACCGACCCAGATTGGATCCTGCAGAAAATACTTTGCCCAAATGAAATACACTCACCGAATATTGCTGCATCCTATAACGGCAACGGCAAGAGCTGATGTCTGTGTTGTGATGTGAGAAGCAAGGTTATGCAGTCCTTCAGATATGAAAGGGGAAAGCTATGTTGGAGATCATAGGGGCACACACCAAACAATTGTCTACAGGTTCTTAAGGCAGCTGTGCCTTTTCTTAAGATTATGAAGATGCCCTTTGCACATAATTCCAGGAAAAGACATGCTTGGTTTAAGGAATTGTCCATACGTGCTATGCAGGTACTCTCGCTTGTGTGTTCTGAAGTATCTTTCCCTCTTCATACTATCCTAGTGTGAAACAGATGTGCAGTTGTTCTTTTATTCCCCTTGCTTTCATAGCAGAAGAATTTCATTTGAGCAATATGCTTAAATAAACGTACCAAGATGGATACTTCCTATGCAAATATCCAGATCAGAACACAATGTTTTCGCCAGATAATTCTGCAGTTCCTCTAGGTTCAAACTTGCCTGTCCATTCAGCACAGATTTTGAGAGCTTAAAATTGTAAGGAACCAAAGCATAGGGATACTTCGTCAGCAAATTGCCAGAGGTCCTGTGGTTGCTCACACTGTGGATAGATTCACACATTTTGTCAGACTGGCCTCAGAGCTTGGGCATTGAGATCTTTAGTCTTCTGTGGGAAGCCAGCCCATTGTCTTAGCATGGTTTATTAGTTTGGGCACAGTGATGTTTTGTTAATCCAGTTTAAGGTTTGGCACGCTATGTGAATCAAGCTCCTGAAAGAGGTTTAATTAGCCTGACTTGTTTGGAAGTGGGAAGCAACTGAGAATTTAAGGATTTTTTTTTTCTTTCTTTCTTTGTATCTAGTCTATTACGGTTCTGGTAATGATTATACTAAAACATTGATTAAATGTGGCTAAACACTTAAATGTGGGGGCTGTAGCATCTACTTTTGTAGCATCTGTGTTTGTTTCCCAGTTGCCTTGTAATTCTAAAATAGTGGCCCAACTTGGGTGGTTGTATCAACCAGCTGACTTTCGGCCCAGTTTTGCTTTAATTCATTAATTTCAGGTATATCCTGGGAGTGAGGTGCAGTGGCTGTTAATTCTTGTTCTTCGACCAGCATCTGTGCATGCACAAATTGAACCCTAGCCAGTTCATTCTGGTGCCCCTGTTGTGATGATTGGCCATTGTGATAATTGCCAATCAATGTCGGAAATGGTTCTAAAAATAACAGCGGAGAGCAGCAATAGGATGACGTCTGGTTGCCAAACAGTTCCATGCTGCTCCAAAATACAGTTCAGTAAAGAGAGAGAACTGAAGAGATGGAGAAAGAGGGCAACTTTTTCATCCCTGCATTTTATTCCCCCACCCTGGACTAGAAAAACATGGTGTTTAAGCCTCTATAATTCTCTTTTCTCTAAGTGTGTTTATGATGGGAAACAGTATGTTGCACTAGCTAGGAAAAGCTAACAGGACAATAGCATTATTATTTTTTTTATTTTTTTCTCCCAGAAAGATGTCCTTCATCCTTCCCAAATGAGTCGCTTCCAGACTGCCCTGGTTGATGTGGCCAGCATGGCATTAGACAGCGGAAAATGCTATGCTGGGAAGGCTGATTTACATTATGATTAAATTGGGATACATTTTTGTGATGTCGAAATAAGGCTAGAGAACCACAGTCCAGCGTTTTCCAATTCAACATCCTATTCTGTTCTGTTCTGTTCTGTTCTATTCTATTCTATTCTATTCTATTCTATTCTATTCTATTCTATTCTATTCTATTCTATTCTTTTTCCTTTCTTCTCCTCTCCTCTCCTCTCCTCTCCCTTTTTTTTAAAAAAAGTTTTTCCTGTCTCTTTCCTCTTTCTCCCCTCCAAAGAAAAGAGAATGCTGGCTATAACCATAGCTTTGCCTGTGGTGCATCCATATCTAAATACGTGTTGAAGGGGAAAATAATAAGGGATACAGAGAGAACATATCAAGGGGGAAGAAAAGGGAAAATAAATGAGGGAGGGAGAGAAAAAAGCTGTATGCAGTTGAATACCAGGAGTGTTGTTGGACCTGGGAACAAAAAAACATCTCATTCTGAGCCCTTTCCACCCTGGAAATACTCTGACAATTTTGCCTGTTTTATTAATGGATTAATTAACACAATTTCTATATAATTTCTCCATACCCTAATTTCATGACTCTGTTTTTATTTTTATTTTTAAAGGGTATTAAAAAGGTATTAATTGCAATCCCCACATGACTTAAGAGGTAGCAGATTAGGGAAGAGGGTTATATTTTGAAGACAAGGAAATGGTGTGATTTGGCTAGTAAGTGCTCCCACTACCAACAGCATTTTTGCTTTGAACCATCACAATATTGTAGAATTGGAAAGGGCCATAAGGCTCATGTAATTCAAACTTTAATAGCATGCAGGAAAATGAATTAAAGCATTCCCTGAGTGGTGGCTGGCCATCTACTTCTTAAAAACTTTCCACGATTTCCACGAGCCCACAAATTCCATAGATAGGCTATTGCTGTATTGCTGTACAGCTCTTCCTGAAGTCAAACACAGTAGAGTAGAAAGACCATTGCCAATATTCAGTCTGTGCCTCCTAATTCACCCTTTGTTTATGAGAAGTGAAAAGAGAAGCAGCGTTTCAGAACTGTTCCAGTTTTCAGCATCCTGAAGATAATGGAGTGAGTGAAAGAGAGAGAGAGAGAGAGAGATTAAAAAAAAGCAAGTCACTCTACCTTCAAAGGATTGAAGAGACAGAAAGCATGTAGGGGCTGCAGTAAAATCCTACATCTGGCAATTCATGTACACAGGAAATAAACATGCTTTTATTTTTCTTTTGTATTTAGAGGATGAGCCTCCAGTGCCCTATTTAGCTCTTTGCTTCCCCCATTCTGTGCTCAAAAGTATTGTTTTATTGTATGCCTGCATACACAAACTCTCACTGTATATGCCTGGATGGATGGATGGATGGATGAATGGATATTCATCTTCAGACTTAGATAACACGTAGATCATCATTTTGGGTTGCGGAAGGTGTTTAATACTGAAAGCAGGCACTTTCAGTATTAAACTGAAATAGAACTTTAGAACTAACGCAGAGATGGACATTTGGTTGAACACGGAGGGCTCCATGAAAAATCCTCATCTAAAATGCATATTGAGTTGCCTGCCATTAGCTCTGTTTTCCTCCTAGTGATTTTTACGACCCTTGCCAACAGGGAATAGTGGCGCTTGATAGCACAGCACATCTCTGAATTCTCTAGCTAAGCAGTTTCCACTTACAGGACCAAGGCTAGAAGCAAAGCTGGGGAGGGAGCTGCTAATCAAAGTTGGCAGTCTTGGGTGAGGTAGGCCAGACCAGTCTGCCTAACTCAGCTTCTTATGTCTCTGCATGTAATCTTCGGTATGGAGGTAATGCGTATTAGCTCACGTTGGTGCTGCCAAGTGTAAGAAACCCCTGCCAATCTTTGAAAGACATTTTGTTTATATGGATCACAAGGAAACATTAGCCATTCTGCAAGTGCCCAATTTCTCAAGGGCAAGTAGCAGCTGTTTTGCAACCGCTTAGTTAAATCTGAATCTTATCAAGCCATAATATTCTAGGGGAAAAAAGGCTTTAATCAACTTGTTGGCCCTACTTAATTTATCAGTTCAGAGATCATTTGTTTTTTTAAGACAAGGACTAAGGTGGTTCCTTTCATATACAAAAACAGGGCTGTTTTAAGACTAGCAATGAATCTATGCTATCCAACACACCTAAAAGCTTAGGTGGCTGTGGCAGATTATATGTTTGCCTGTGGACCTCTTCCTGCCTCCCAGAATTTGTTATCCAAGGTGGCCATCTATTTAAATAGCCTATATGAATAAATGTCTCCCCTCCATTATGGTCACAACAGCCCTACTGTGATAAGCTGCCTAGGCTCAACATTTTGTTTACCTTCCATCCTCCCTTTATCTAGCTATCCAAATAGTGAACATGATAGAATGTGTTTTGGATTCCAGCTATTCTTCAAATCAGAGATGGGCAATCTGGTGCCCGTTAGCTACTTTGAATGGTAGTTCCCGCAATTCCTTCCCAATGTGGGTTGATGGGAGTTGAAATCTAAAACTTGTAAATGGATCGAGCGGTTCACCTGTGTGAGATCTTGGTGAAGGCTTCAAATATGTGCATGGTGTTTTATGCAAAATCTTGATATTTACATGGTTCTATTTGAGCCTGGGCTGGAGTAGGTGTTCTGCCCCAGCTCCGGATTCCCAAGGATTGTGACACACACCAATGGTCCTTATCAAAGTTATAACATACCAAGAATAAACAAAGTCTGGCAAAGGTTGGCAACCAGCCCAGAAGACAAGATATGATAAGACACTCACTCTCTAATATGCTCTGTAATAATTACACGTTGTTTCCAGCAAGATATTACTAACTGCCTACGACTTAAATAGGCTAAGGGAGTGGTCAATTATCCTCAAATCTTACTCTCGAGGAGACCTCCTCCTCCTGAGTAGCCACTCCTACCTTTTGGCAGCCCTGCGTGCTCGAGCATTGAGGAGAGGCTCCTCCACTTCACTCTCTCCACTTGAAGGAGCCTCTGGAGGTTCTGAAGGCCCAGGCTAAGTCTCTGCTTCTGGCACCACATCCTCTTCAGCCTCCTTGCTGTCCGACGCGAGCGCTGGCTGCGCAGGCTGCCGGCGTGACCCCACACCAGCCTCCTCGTCGTTGGGATCAGCCACGATCCGCGCAGGCCGCTAGCGGGCCACAACAGTAGGTAGTGTGAAAAAGTGCCGCTGTAGCAGGAAAGCGAGGTTGCTAATTAGGAGATATTCAGCCATTAGGAGATATTCAGGTGGCTGAGGGCATCATGGCATTTTCAAGCAAAAACTCCTATGTGAATCTCAACCATATTGAAAGAAACACTTGTGGGCTGAACTCAGAAGTAAAGCAAGTCACGTTTGGATGGGCGAAGACACTTGGGAATTCCAGAGCAATAGACTGGAGCAGTGTTTTTTTCAATCTTAGCTACCTGAAGACTCTGAGGACCTGAAGACTCTGAGGAATTCTGAGAGTTGAAGCCCTCACATCTTTATGTAGCCAAGGTGGAGAAAAACTGGGCTGGACAGAGAAGTCATAAGAATATTCTAGAAGAAGTTGTCAACCAGTTCCAAACATTGTGAGGAACTGCATAGATTCAGTTATCAAAGCTAATCTCAACTGCTTGCAGTCCTCAATTTAAGACCCCAATTGAGCCCAAAATGTATGTTGCTAAGTGAGAAATTTGTTAAGCGAGTCCTGCCCCATTTTATGACTTTTCTTGCCACATTTGTTAAGTGAATCACTGTAATTGTTAAATTAGTAGCACGGTTGTTAAATGAATCTGGTTTCCCTGTTGACTTTGCTTGTCAGAAGGTCGCAAAAGGTGATCCCATGACCCTGGGACCCTGTAATCATCATACATGTGAGTCACTTGTCAAGCATCCTAATGTAAATCACATGACCACGGGGATGCTGCAGTGGTCATAAGTGTGAAAAATGGCCATAAGTCACTTTTTTCAGTGTCATCGTAACTTTGAATGGTCACTAAGCAAACTGTCGTATGTTGAAGATTACCTGTACTAGTCTTTACAGATAGTCTTCCAGTTACAACTGTCATTGAGCCCAGAATTAAGATCCTAAGTTGTGATAATCATTAAGTAAGTCACCATGTGACCTCACCCAATTTTACAGCCTTTTTTGCAGTGGTTGTTAAGCAAATGCCGTGGTTAAGTGGATATTGCAGTCAATAAGCAAGCCCGTTTTTTTTTCAATGGGTGTTTTATCCTGGAAACTGGAAATCAATGGGAAATGTAAAAAAAAAATGCTGAAAATTGCAGTCATGTGATCACAAGACACTGTAAATGGCCATAAATGGGAGCCGATTGCCAAGCACCCAAAATGCAGTCATGTGACCATGATGTTTGTGTGTGTGTGCCAAAACTCCGGAACTGGATCATAAGTAGCTCCGAGGAAGCCCGTCACAATTTTGTACGATTTCTAAGTGACCAGTTGTTAAGTGAGGACTACCCTTGCTTTTTCTTTTTTGGATAAGTGGAAAAAACGAACTGAAATGGTGTGAAATGGCACATTTTGCAATTGCTTTTATATTCAGCCTTTGAAGGGTAGGAAGAGATGACCTCTTCTCTAATGATAGTTTTTGGTGGCAGAACACTGACAGTTGCTTCTGAAGGCTTTCTCAATCCCCTTCCCAAGCGCCCTAGATGTGTCACTTCGTTCGCTGCACGTTGCCATTGTCAAGAATATAAAGCAAGCGGAGGAGGCTGTCTCGCCTCTTCTCTCTTCACTCATTGTTTATATGCTTTAGTGGAAAGAGGCAATTTGACAGCCAAGGGGAGCTTTGGATCAGGATCTCCAAAGTGATGCTGCAGTGTGGGGCTTTCGTGGCACGTTCAGCAATGCTTACACCCTGACGCCATTTCTCCTCAGTGCCACCGATGGGCAGCCATGGCGAGCAATCCTGTGAAATTTACAAAAGGTCTCTAAATTCCTGACAGGTAGCAATTTTAGTTTGTGTCACCAAACCAGCATGTGTTTTGAAGCACCTTTTAAAAGTTGACAGATTGATTGTGGCATGAGCTTTGGGGGAAATCATACTTTTCAGGCTATGTTTTTTCTCCTTCCTCCTGACACTCCTCCTCCTCTCTTTTCCTGAGGAATATGTCAGGATGCTTCTTCACATCTGTTCTCCCCCCCCCCATTCTTGTCATTGGCATAGCTGTGCAAATGAGCATGGGTGTCAAAGGGCAACTCTTAAGTATGTACAAAAGATCCTTGACCCCGTAGGTTAATTCATTCAGATACAGTCCTGGCTGCATTTAAGAACATCTGAGGGGGAAGGAATGAGTCACATAGTGCAGAAATTCTCAGAATCATGCCGGATATCAGGAAACAGCACAATCTTAATCTGAAAATTATTAGAAGTATAGATTTCATGTGTGTTAGTTGTACCTTCATGTTGGATAGATCTCAACTATCAACCTTTGGTATAAAGTAGCCTGTTGCAATGCAATGTGCTCCATCAATAGGAAAACGAAAGAAAGAAAGAAATCTGGATATTCTAATTTTCATTCAAAATTGCAAAATTAGCTTAGTCTTAAGAACTTGGAAAGTACAATACTTAGATACAGTATGCCAACTGATGGGTCATCATTCCTTACCCAACAGTTATCTGTCACATTAGTTATCTATTATCTCTCAAAGAATTAACGATGACACTAGTCACTATTTCCTTTGAAACATTCCTGCTAATAAAAGCAAATTTGCCCACAACCATTGTGATTGTTCTAGTCATTAAGAATTTTATCTTTTGCAGATCACACCACTCCTAGCTAATTTGGGTAATTCCAAAAGTCCTTGTCAACATTCTTTCTACACTAAATCTTGCAAGCACAATTAATTTTTGCCATATTCAGACATTTTCCATTTGTTACTTGTATATATATATATCGATAGTTAGATAGATACTGGGGGATAGGGGGAAGGGGAGGAAGTCCATTAATGTTCCTAACATTTGTTGTTGTTAGTTGTGAAGTTGTGTCCAACCCATCATGACACAATGGACAATGTTCCTCCAGGCCTTCCTGTCCTCTACCATCTTCTGGAGTCTATTTAAGCTCACGCCGACTGCTTCAGTGACTCCATCCATCCACCTCATTCTCTGCCGTCCCCTTCTTCTTTTGCCCTGAACCTTTCCCAGCATTAGGCTCTTCTCCAGTGAGTCCTTCCTTCTCATTAGGTGTCCAAAGTATTTGAGTTTCATCTTTAGGACCTGGACATCCTACCTGCCGTATGTTAAATCAGCAGCCCCCAACCTTTTGGGCACCAGGGACTGGTTCCATGGAGAAAAGTTTTTCTGAGGACTAGAGGGGGCATGGGTTTGCATGCTGCCTGCTTTGCTTGTTTGCACGGCCCCGTTTCTAACATGCTGCAGCCTGGTGCTAGTCCACGGACCAGGAGTTGGGATCCCTGTGTTAAATCCTGCATTGAATTGAGATCTCTGAAAGGAGCCCTCAATCTGTAAGCAATAGCAGAATGTGCAAAAGCACTCTGTACAAAGTAGACCTGTAGAACCATGTCGTTCACACAATGTACTTTTGAACAAATCTGGGTTACAATGGTCCAGAATTTCAATGTGTTTGGCACAATTACTACAATTCTTGAAAAGGCTGAGCTGGCCATCTCTCTTTTTCTGGATAGTAGAGGTTGACTCCTCCCTGCCAAGAGATTCCCAGGAAACAGCACACTGGGTTGTTAGAAACATCTTATTGATTCTGAAAACTGGAAACAAAGTGCATGTGCAACAGGTAGGGGGACCCCCCCTCCTCTCAATTCTGAGAGGATAATTGATACCTGTCAATGAAAATGAAAAAAAAAGTGCTGTGAAATGGGATTTGAAGCCAGATACAGCTTATAATATGGGGAGGTTGACCAGGCAGTCTATGGAGAGTCAACTTCGACATCTCTTGGGGTTTAGTTAGGCTTGGATTGAAGAGCCTTTGAGAACAGCATCACCAGAACCACGTTTTGAGAGCCTATAACATATCAGGTCTTACTGTCTGGGGCTGTTAAGAGTTTATAAGAAATGGCATTTGACAGGCTTATGAGATAGATCATTGTCTTCATGTGACCATCTTTGTAGGGATGTCCAGTGAAAGAGATGATCCAATTTCTGGAGCTACTATATTTTAAACCAGAGAGGGATTGTACACATTCCTTTCATGTGATCATCATGTTATTTGACATAGTACGGTAGCATTTTGAAGGCCTGCTTAACATTAGAAGGAAAGGAGGGAATGAAACAGTGGGAAGAGAAGGCTCTTCTAACAGGCAGCAGTATTTCACCAACAATAGCTGATCTCAAAAAAAAACCCCAAAAAACCCATCACCCTAAACAAAGCTAAAAGTTAAACTTGGAAATCAAGGAAACATATAGAATGGAATAGAATAGAATAGAATAGAATAGAATAGAATAGAATAGAATAGA
>WNWU01000036.1:100883-116434 GCA_012654045.1 Ptyas mucosa
ATCTAAATCTAAATCTAAATCTAAATCTAAATCTAAATCTAAATCTATCAATAAATAAATTTAGAACAGGGGTCCCTAACCCCGAGCCACGGCCTGTCAGAAACTGGGCCACACAAGAAAACAAAGCCCCATCCACAGGATGCAGGCAACACATGAAACCACACACCCCTCCGGCTCATGGAAAAATCTCTCTTTATGGAACTGATCCCTGGTGCCCAAAAAGTTAACAGACCCAGGATAACACAAGACGCCACCACCAATCATCCTCACCAGACTCAAACCCAATCCCATCCCATAGACAAAATGCAACCACCGTCCAGGGGCCGGACCACGATGGCATTGCCAGTTGCTGTGACCCCCCTGATCCCCACACAAAGCAGACTAGCACACGCCATAAGCACATGACAAGACCTCAGACTCGGAGTCAAACCAAAGCCCGGGATGTTGCATCACAGCCATCTGCTCGAGACAATACATCACAGAACTCAGGATGTCACAACACTAGAGCTCAGGATGCTACCACACAACCCATTACCCAGGTTGTTAAAACACAAAAGACTAATGGGCACACAGCTAAGACCTCGCCCACACAGGATGTTACAAAACAGCCAACTAATCTGCATACATCAACTCCATCAACTAATCAAGATGCAACAACACAGCCAACCAACCCGCCTACAGCAACAGAGCCACATCCCCACCAGTATTTATAGAGAGACGGCATCTCCGATCATGCTTTGCTCGCACAGACACGAAGCCGAAGATACCAGCCTGAAGATGACGAGTGGGACCTCGCGAAGATACTCTCAATCTTACACAGGAAAAGATCCGAATATGCCAAGACTTGCATACCTGTACCCGTGAATATCTATGAATATATATATATATGTGTGTGTGTGTGTGTGTGTGTGTGTGTGTGTCTTTGGTTCCTTTGCTCCTGGAAGCACGAAGCCGAGAACACCAGCCTGAAGATGACGAATGAGACTTCGTCGAAACGTCGCCAAGACACTTCCAATTTTACGTGGGAGAAAACCTGAATAACCAAAGACCTACATACAAACACCCGCGAAAACCTCAGAAAACGTGTGTGTGTGTGTGTGTGTGTGTGTGTGTGTATGTATATGTATGTATATATGTATATATTATATATATTTTGTCCTGCCTTTATTGTTTTTACAAATAACTCAAGACGGTGAACATATCCAACTCATCTTCCTCCTTCTATTTCCCCCACCACAACAACCCTGTAAGGTAGGTTGGCCTGAGGGACAGTGACTGGCCCAAAATCATCCAATTGGCTTTCAGAATTTAAAATAACAATAAATCCATAACAGAATTAAAAGTAACTGAAGAAAAGTAGAAAAAAACAAGAAGAAATGAGAATGCACAGACAAAAAAGAATACAATATAGCAGAATCTTTGTGATGTGAAAACAATACTCAGTATTTCTATTCAAGCACATTTGTACCTGCAAAGGCAACATTTTAGGGAAAGCATTAATAATACATTGTAACTAATAAATGGTCTTGAGTACATTTAGTCTTAATTGTGGGAGGTTTCAACGTTCTTTGTGTGTTGTGCCAATTTTAAAATCAGAGCAACTTCCCTTACTTTTAAATACTTCTTTTCCAATGAAACGTGAATTTTAATTCTCCAGTTTTTGCGTTATTAGATTTGGCAGTTAACAACAGGAAGTGAATTAATTTCTTATGCTACACTGACTTTTATTTGAAAAATTTATACAACATTAAAAATGTGAACAATAAAGCAACAGCAGCAGGGCTCATTATAAAAGCTTGTTGGGTGAGTTTCTTAATTTCTTTACAAGCCAAATGGACTAACTGGGCATTGCCAGAGAAGAGGGTAATATGCACCAATTAAGTTACAATGTTGTCAACAAAATATAGTGCAATTTTGCTGAACTGGAGTCCTGCCTATGGCTTGTCTTCCTGATCTATTCCTGATGACTTGCTGAAATAGAATCGAAAGGAATTCTGTGCCATAAAGAGTTCCAATGAAATCAAAGTCTTTACCATCTTCCCTAAATTTTTAATTTTCAAGAGACTCTGACGTTCTCAGTATAACTAATAAAATTGTTTTCCTGGTGGCATACTGATGCTTGGGGACTCACAGGCCAGCTGGTATTCACAAGCAACAAATTTCATAAGCTGTGATTGGAGGATTCTACTCATGTTGGTCCCACTTCAGAGAATGTTAATTGTGCCTAAAATCTAACTGTGGTCTCTAATCCTGGGGCTGGGGGTTCAATTTAAACATTACTATGGAGATCAATGCTCTTGTCTGTTGTCAGGGCAAGTAACTATATGCAATAGTAAGCCGGGAGCTACAGAACTAGACAGTCCTCCAGACCAAAGCCAGAATCCCAAGACAAACTAGAAAGGTTGGATGTGAGAGTGAGCCAAGAATCTAGATTGAAGAATAATGGGAGATAGAAGCATTAGAAGAAAGCAAGACATTCCATATAGTTTCCATAATGTTTGCTTTATCCAGGCTGCAGATCTGTTTCCAAATTATAAACCTAGCCATGCATTTCTCCAAACATGTATTCTTTTTGTCATGTCCTAGTTTATTTCCCATGTGATTTTTCTTTAGCATTGCACTTTGGGCATTAGGTTCATTTATATGCACTTACAAGAAAGATTGTACAGCAATTCTCAGGAGAGTGCGATGAATAAGTTGTTTTTAATGGAAATGCGGTGAATTTCTCCTTCATCTACATAAGAACACATCAAGATGCTAAAACTCAGCTGCAACGCCTAGTCCCAGCTTTCCTCCTTTGTACTCTTCCCTGGGAGATGAAAACACAGGGCCATGAGAGGCCCATAAGAAAATTGTGCCAACAATTGTATTCTTGTCCTAAAAGATAGGTGACTGTCCCAAGTATTAAACCTGGCTTGAAGGCACCTTTACTTTTTACTCTGGATCATTGTGGTGTGAACAGCAATTAGGCCTTGGTAGGAATTGCCATGGAGAGAGAAAATGTGTGTGGATCGTTGGATGCCTCTTCACATTTGGGGGCTTGACATTGTGCATTCTTACCTATGTAGTTGGTATTGGCTGCCATGCTGGTTGCTGAGCATGGGAGAGAGAGGGGGGGGTAGTGATGAGCACCAGTAGGAAAGATATTTAATATCACAGTTGATTTACTCTTCCTGGATAAAGTGAACTAGTAGCATGGCCCAAGGCCCAGTCTCAGACAAAGTATTGAGAGTTTCATTTTTAACAGAATTGGTTTTGTTAAAAGGGATTATTTTTTCTGACTGTTCTCATGCCCTTGTATTTGGCTAATTGCTCAATTATTCATAAACATTAGATTGTGCCCCTTGTCTTTTGTATTTCCAACACAATTCTGAACCATGTCATTAGTGTTGCAAGAAAGCCAAGGGTCAAACACAGTCGCACTCCAGGTTGCTGAGACTTTCCATTGTGTAATTAGCATTTTCCCGCTTTACATAATTATCTTTTTTTAAAGGACTTTTTTATTAACTAAATACAAAGAAAAAGAATGCACATAATTATAAAAGAACAGTAACAAAGGTGAAAAAAGAAGCAAAAGCCTACAGTGTATATTTACAGACATCAATAAATTGAAACCATGATTCATTATGATTATCCATTGCTGATCTATATGAATCAATTTTGCAAACAACTGAATAGTTGGAGTCATGTGCTTGTCTTTCTGATGCCGAATAGTAAATCTTTGGACTTATAAGTCAATTTTGTTTGACCAGAATTGAAAATATTAAATCTCAGTTAATGTATGTACCTGTGCCTTATCAAAATGGAACAACATTCACTGCTCAAAAAAATAAAGGGAACACAAGCAGAAGACACCCGAGATTTGAATGAATGAAATAGCCTTATTAAATACTTTGTTCATTACATACAGTAGTTTTGTGTTCCCTTTAGTTGTTTGAGCAGTGTATAAACTACTGTATGTAAAGAACAAAGTATTTAATAAGGCTATTTCATTTTTTGTGAGCAGTATATTTAAATAAAGCAATAATTTCACTGCACCTCCAACAACATAAATGTAATGAAATCATTTCTAAAATATTATTTCTTGTTGAAAAGGATGTAATCTAAAAATCTATTGAAATTTTTGGTTTTACGCAATTATCATCAGTGTCTGGTACCTGTCAGGCTCAATTAAGCAGGAAAAAGAGTTGAGTTCAAAGAACTAAACGTTTGTTATATGCTACCTATGGACAAGAATCTGGGCTACTAATTGATCAGGGCAAATTGGCGCTAGATAAAAGTCACCAGAATTCACCGGGGGTGGGGGTGGACTTAGGTCTCTTGTGACTGCGTAAGGATTCCAAACTAATGACTCATTTGACCTCACCTTCAGGCTCCGCCTGGTCATCTACAGTACCCATTATCATTTTGTGCTCGTCATTTTTAAAGGCATATAGGGATTGCTGGTCAAACGTACATCTTGGATGGATCCACTAAAACCAGAAAGGGGCAGATAGTCTGGCCTTCCACAGAAATATTTCCTTGGTATGTTTTGTGTAGTTCCCATTATCCCATTGGCTTTGCCAGAAGTAATTGCTGGCAGCTGTAGTTCAAGGGGTCCATGGGTTGAGAAAAGTGGGGTGGCCGCTAGCCTAGTCTGATGTAATGGACTGCGAGAATAACCTTGGGAGGCAGGAAGAAGAGGTATAATCTAGACAATGGTCTGATAACAGAGATCTGAGTCCAAAGGAGGGATGGGGTGGAGAAAGCATTTCAGAAGGAACCCTCCCAAGTTCTCAGGAAAATAAAGGCAATGGAGGGGGAAAGTGTTTTCAGACTGGAAAAACAAACCATACTGTGGATTATTGTGGTAACCTGATTTGCAGAACATACTAAGTGGATGTTGGAGTTTCTTCAAAGCTTTAGATTCCAAATACCAACTGTGCAGACTGAGAAAGGTGACAGAGAGAGAGAGAGAGAGAGAGAGAGAGAGAGAGAGAGGGAGGGAGGGAGGGAGGGAGGGGGAGAGAGAGAGGGAGAGATCCTTTGCCAAGGTGACAAGGTGCAAAACTACACTTTGAAAGATGAAGGAAACATGCAAAAAATTCAGGCAGAACCTCCCCAATTCATACTAGTATATGGGTGGGAGTGAGTGAAGTCTGTTACTTTTTTTTCCTCTTCCATTTAATCACATCCAGTTCCCAGAAACAGCTTGGGCAACTTCTGCAGGTTTCTCAACAAGGTTTTTCAGAAGTGGATTGCCATTGTTTTCTTCCTAGGGCTGGAAAAAAGTGACTATTACCTAAGGTCACCCAGCTAGCTTTGTGTCTTAGGCACAACTAGAACTCACCGTTCCCCTGGTTTTTAGCCTGATGCCTTAACCACTACATCAAACTGCTAAAAAGAAACACACCCCAGAATTTCAGCCTTCGTGTAAGTTGATGTCTTGGTTTGGTCTACATCAGCGGCCCCCAACCTTTTGGACACCAGGACAGCTTCTATGGAGAAAGGTTTTTCCATGGATCGGAGGAGGCCTGATTTGTGTGCGGCCTGCATCTTGTGAATGGGGCTTCACTTGTTTATGCACCCCGGTTGTAGCATGCTGCGGACTGGTGCCGGTCCTCAAATGGGGGGGTTCGGGACCCCTGGTCTAGATAGAGAGACTAACACCAACTTCATTTTAGTCTGGCATGCAGTTCAGCCAGAGAATCTTCAATTGATCTGTTGCTGATAGAGGAGTGTTCAAATAAAAGAGATGTGTTAAGCCTAGTTCTGAGTTCAAATTAATAGTTCAGGTACTACTTTGCAAATAGGTGCCTTTATTGAGAGAGACAAAGCGACAAGATTCCTTATCACTCACGGGAGGGGAAAAGTACCAATTATCAGGGGCAACAACCCTTCAAGCATGCTTTTTGGGGTTGTGATTCCCCATTTTTTCAAAAACTTACCGTATTTTTCGGAGTATAAGACACACCTTAGTTTTTGGGGAGGAAAATAAGAAAAAAGCTGATTGGCAAGTGGATTGGCCTCCCAGAATACCCCTAATCAGCTGTTCCCAGAGGTAAATTTTAGCAACAGGTTCCTTGGTTGTGAGCTCTGTGCCTTGATTTTTTTGATTTTTTTCCCTGCCTCTAAAATGTCTCAAATTCCATTTTAGAAAAAACTTTTTTTCCTGCCTCTGAAAGCCTCCAAAACGGAGCTTCAGAAAAAAAGCCTCTGAAGCTCTGTTTGGGGGCACTTTTCTCTGAAGCTCTGTTTGGGGGCTTCTTTTCTGAAGCTTCGTTTCTGATGCTTTTTTCAGCTTCTGAAACCTCCGTTTGAGAAGCCAGGCGGGGCTCCTAGAAGACGCACCTAGATTTTCTCCCTCTTTTTGGGGGGAAAAAGGTGTGTCTTATACTCCGGAAAATACGGTAACTAGGTGTCACCACTAATGATCATGGAGAGGTAAAGTTCACCCAACACTTGATCGGTCTTATCCTCCCTCCCCTCCCCCCATGCTACTAATAATATCTCGTGCAGCTGTTCATTCACTTTTTTTAAAAAAAAGAAAGAAAATCTGGACTTTTGAGCTGAAATATTGATTCTTGACAAAACATATGGGCTAATTACATGCCATAAATTTGGACGCTTGGGGAATGACTGCACTTATTTATAATCTCCTGCATTAGGTGGAGAACCAGATTCCCCCATTTGCCAGCTTCCCTGAATGCAGAGGCATTATTAATAGCTGTAACATAGTACACTTCATCTCCAAAGCATGAGAGAAAGAGAGAGAGAGAAAGAGAGAGAGGAGGGGCGAGGGAGGGCATAATTAATTAATCATTTAATGCTTAACAGCACTTAACTCCATGCTGCTCTCTACACAGAAAGAAAGAGCGAGTGTGTACACCGTAGACATTAAGCACTTCAGTGTATTTAACTCTCTGATCGTATCAAGTGCAGCCTGGAGCCAGCAGGGAGATGCTGGAGGAACTTCAGCAACCTGAGCTCCTGTTCAGGGCTAAGTATTTCATCCTGCTGCAAAGGACTCGGGAGGAAGCAACCTACCTTCCTCCAAAACTACGACGTTCAGTAGCCCTGGCAGCTAGCCAGCATTGAGAGAGACTATGGACTTGGGGACATCTAGATGATATTGTGGTCTGCCAGCAGCCTGCGGAGCTGGCAGCAGAGTCGGACAGTGAGGAGGCCGGGAAGGAACATGGGCCAGTCCTGGAGTCTGGGGAAGGCTCAGACGAGGGCTCTGTGTCAGAGGCAGAGAAAGAGCCATCTGGAAGATTCGTGCTGCCTCTGGAGCCTCCAGAGTCGGACCTCAGCGAGGCAGAGGAACAGGAGGAGCCTGTTTCCAGTGCGCGCATGCGCAGAGCTGCCAGAAGGCAAGAACAGTTAAAACAAAAGTGACGACTCGGGAGTAGGGCTTGGAGATGATCGCCCCCTTCCATAAGACTTAAAAGAGGAGCAAAGGCACATGGGCCTTTGCAGGAAGCAGCATTGTTAATTCTGTGCAATTTAAAGTCTGAAGCTCTGTTTGATTCTGGACTCTGTGTGGCTTTGCCAATTAGGTCTTTGGCAGCGTGTCAAGGGAGATAAAGGTGGGTTATCCCGAAGGACTCTTTACAACTATTTGGGACTCATCTGTGAATGAAGAGAATTCACAGCTGTTAAAATAAAACAGGTTTTTGGGACTACTCATGTGTTTTACTGACTCAGGAAGCCTAGGTCAGAACAGATGAACATGTATTGGCTGTCCACAATGACTCAGTCCTTAAATATTTCAGGTGCAAGACTGACTTATATAGTGATTGGGTTGGAGACATTGTATAAGCCATAATTGGCTGGAAGAGGTAATAGCTGACGGAGGGCAACTGATCTCACATTTGTTGGGATGGCATTGCACAAATGACATGCATTGTCAACGTGCATTTTTTGCATCCAATGATGTCATTACTTAATTTTGATGCCACTGTAGCTTCAGTGTTGGCTGGGTTCCCACTGAAGGGCTGAACTACCTGCCACAGCTGGCAAGCAGTCATGGCTAGATTCACGCAAGTCCAAAGTCCAAATTAGACAAACCATCTTAAAGCTGAGATCACCCAAGATACTGCACCAAGTCAGATACAAAGGTAACATCTGCATTTGCACTCCATTCCAAGTCTGATTAGTTTTGATAACGTTTTGTTTGTTCACTTGGCAGTGAACAAACTCTTTTTCTCTTTTTGGCAGCTTAATGATTTTTTTTTTTTTTGTGAACCCAGGTCATCTAGTTAAAATATGGGTCAATGCATTATGTAATCAGCCCTCCTCCCACTGGATAAATTCACTAACCTGCTTAAGCATATTGTGTGAATCCATCCTATGGTTTATTCTGAACTGGGAATCCAGCCAGTGATATTTTGTTGGCTTGGGTCCATGCCGCATCTCTGCCTTCTTAAATTCCATTTCCCTTTTTGTTATATTCTCCAAAGGACATACAGCTCTCCAGTGCATGCACTTTACTCTTTCCAACCCAACAGAATGTGGCAAAGAGATTATGTAAAGAGGCTGGGGGGGCGGGCTCTCTTTTTATATCTGTCAGTATACTAATTCTCTGAAAATTGAACAGAACAGGCACAAAGTTGGTGTGGCAAAAGAACAAGGAAAAAGAAAATTCAAATTCAAAAATGGACCAGGAGCAAAAAAAATCCCCCATTGCATCCCAATGGGAAAGGCAGATGGGTAGCTGACTGCTCTGTTCAATTTGTTCAAAGCTCCCCTTCCAAATTCTTTCCTGTGCTCACGTGTCCCTGAGCAGAACGTATGTAAACCACCTTGTGCTTCCCAGTCCACATATATATGTACACACGTATTCAGAAAAACATAAACACAATATGTTACTCTGTTACGCAGATAAAAGTACAGATGCCTGCCTATGGATTACTAATGATGGTGGAGTTGGAGACAACTTCAGAAGCTAAGCTCTGTGTAGCCTCCCAATCTTAATTTGCTAATAACTTTAGGATTTGCATGGAACAAGCTTGATCCCCATCATCTACACGCCTGGGACTTATCTCATACTTTAGGCGCAGGGGTCTCAAACTGGCGGCCCGCGGGCCAGATTTGTCACACAAAGGCCACCCCCACCTCAGCTCCCCGAATGAGAAAAATGTTTCAAAACATCATGTGATAGCAATGTAACATAGCGAGTTTGACACCTGTGCTTTAGGGCATGCTTTTAGAAAGTCAGGTTTCTTGGAGATTAGGAGAGATTTTGTGCAAATTCAGTTAGCCCTGGGAAAGGTAGGTTCTACCTGCTTTTATTTAAACAAAATAATAATAATAATTCTTACGGTCCATTAATGTCTCGAGTTCTATCATAAGCAACCAGTTAGACCTCAAAGTACTGCAAGATTGCTAGTATGTCTATCGCATGCTACACACAGCCATCCCTTTGAAGATCTCTTAGTTCATGGCCCTAGAATGTTTGTGCAGCATTTGCAATTCAGCTGCTGCTGATTTTTAAGTAGGTTAAAATGAAGCTAAGCAATGCTAATAGCAATGATGAGTCAGGAGAGGTGGACGGGGAAAGAGAGACAACTGGTGAATTAAAAGGTAAAGAAAAGGTAAATCTTTTTCTGCTTGCTACACCCATTTTCCCCTGACCCACACCTCCGCTCCTCCTGGTATATTCTACCAGGCTGACTTATGGCTGCTAATTTTTCATTCATTCTGAACTTGGGCATTCAGATATTTGGTTATTGCATGCTAGGCTATTGCAACCTTTTTCTTTTTCTTTTCTTTTCTTTTTAAAGCTAATCCTAACACTAGCTGGCTTTGCAAGACTCAGCAGCTCATGTTACGATTGGCACTAGTTAACCAAACAGGTGACTTCCCTTTTTTTGCAACTCCTTCACTGGCTCCTAGGTTTCAAATGCTAGTGGAAAATGCTGGGTGCTGCCTAGCAAGGCACTAAATAGCTCACAACCATGCCAAGATATCTAATTGCTTTTCTCTGCTCATATGAATCTACTTGGACATTTGGTACTGCAGGAGGCATGCCTATCAACCTCTGAGCTGCACATGGCTGAGAGGTGGAGAGTGTTTTCTGTAATCACCATTAACCCATTAAATTCCTCTCTTGTCTTTCCCTGGTTGCCCTTAGAAACTGGTGGCAATAACCCTTCACCCCTGCAATCATCTAGTTTCTTGAATTTCATGTTTTAAGAGCCCACTCTTGAATTAATTCTCTCTCTTTTCATTTATCTCTTTATCTTTCATCTCACATTTTACAAAGCATGGTTCTTTTTTCCACTTCTTTCATGCTCCAGCTTGAATTTTCAAAGAAGTTCATGTAATTAATAAAACCGTTCAATTACATGAATACTTGTAAAAAAAAACTA
Source organism: Ptyas mucosa (assembly GCA_012654045.1). Lineage (NCBI taxonomy): Eukaryota > Metazoa > Chordata > Lepidosauria > Squamata > Colubridae > Ptyas > Ptyas mucosa. The sequence continues at coordinate 111,236 of WNWU01000036.1, forward strand.
TGCCTCGTCTATTTATTTTTTTTAAAAAAATCAGCTTTTAACCATTCTGATTCAATTCCAAGAAATATTGACATCTGTAAGATATGTGTTACACAATACCACAAATGTGTATATTTTGGTAAAAATATCGGCTCTCCGGGAAGCATCTCACTATGATAGAATAATGCACAGAAAGGATTTCAGGTAACTCTAGATTTTTTTGGGGGGAGGAGAGCTCTGAGGTTCTTCAAGATCATGCTATTTAAGTTAGGGGACAGTCAAATAATGGTACCTTGTTTTTCAATCAGTTCAGGGAGGATGATTAAAACAGGTGTGATTAAACTTTGGATAAGCTTACAATAACAATGAAAGATGCCTCTTTTTCAATGTAATGGATTGGCAAAGCTTTAGCTTGATTGATCAGACCTACTAATAAAATGATACAGCTTTTGGTTGTTCAGGGCCTCTTCTCGCTAACCTTGGTTGATCTGCTCTAGTCACTGAAAGCAAAAGTTTAAAGGGAATTGTTGTTCTCGCTCTTGCAAGCATAAACAAAATGTACACATCAGCGGTGGGTTCTACTTACCTTTACTACCGGTTCGCAATAGGGCCGCGCTCGTGCGTTTGCTTTGCTCACTTGTATGTGCGCTCTTCTGCGCATGCGCAGAAGCGTTCTGATGACGTCGGGCTCCGTGGGCAGAGCCTCCCTCCAGTTTTACTACTGGTTCTATAGAACTGGTCCAAACCGGGGGCAACCCACCACTGGTACATATTTAAGACATAAACGTAAGAGAGGTTTGGGTCATGAGGGTGTTGATGGAGAAGCTCAGAAAAACAGGACAGTTCAGTTTCCCCAAATCCCTCTTCATTGATGTCATTTGCCTATAATTAATCGTTCTTCCCCATTCCCCCCCCCCTTCCCCAGGTATTTTCCCATATGCAGAAACTAGCTTGAATCAGAACTAATCTAAGTAGAGCAAAGCCAGTGCTCATTTTTTATATTTCTCTCTCCTGGCAATCTCCTTACAATTCAGTCATTCACTCTTCAAAAATTCTCTTGATCATTTGGGGAATCTTTTTGAGCGGGGTACCCAGGACAGGAACAAGAGGCCTGAAAGTCCCAGCCATGCCCATTCCAACCATGCCCCCCCTTCCCCCACCCCGAGGTCAAACACAACCCTGATGCGGCCCTCAATGAAATTGAGTTTGACACCCCTGGAATAGGTTATGACGGAATATTATTTCTTTCTTTCTTTCTTTTTTTTGCTTTATCTTTAATTAACATCAGCATTTTTAACTGATACCTGCATTTTTAATTAAGGCTTTCAGGGGCACAGCCCAACAAGGTCCCTGCATGGGAGCGTGATCAGTGTTCAGGAAGCTTTTGGTGGCCCTTCCGAATAGGAGCAGTTGCTCTACTCTGTGCCAAGGGACTCTAGTGGCTAGCATAATCTAGCTGGAAGCATCCCCCACTGCCTGTTAATAATGAGGATAACAGCTGGCAACTGGGGATCCCTCCAAAAGCGGCAGCTGCCTAAACAAAATCTGTCAAAACGTCATTACACAACGGAGGCTGCTCTACATGTGCTAAGCTTCTAGTGGGGGGGGGAGCCTGTCCCCCTCCCCAAAAATATGGCAATAAGCACATGGCCAGCTGGAAATCCTTCCTTAATGGAAAAGCTACCCTGGGAAGGATCTCCCCTGTGTTAGCTGCCATTTTACTCTTTTGCTACCTTTCCAGTGCCAGATAGCTATTTTCTGCCAATAGTAAGGAGAACCTGCCATACCAACAGAAGGGAGGGAAGAAAAATGTATTTCACCCTGACTTCTGTTGTTCAGTTTTCCATGACCAAACAGAGTGGGATCCTTCAGGCTGGAGGACATGCAGGTCATATAACTTCAGTAGTTTATACTGTAATTATCAGTCCTTTTTTGTTTTCAGGAAGAACTCAAGATCATTGCTCTGTGTAGGGGTTCATAACCAATTGAAGCCTAGTGTTTGGGAAGACTTAGAGCAGGAGGGGAGGGAACTATGGCCCTTTTATAACTTGTGGACTTCAACTCCCAGAATTTTGGGAGTTGAAGTCCACAAGTCATAAAAGAGCCATAGTTCCCCACCTCTGACTTAGAGGGCCCGTAAGCATCCATAGCTTTAAAATGGGAGAAGTTAGGCACCCCTTTCCATTGGAATATGGAAGCTTTTATGTTCCCCACCCAAAATCAGCGACAGAGAAACCCAAGTGGAAACGACCTCGCCTCAATTTCAGCCCATCAGCAGCCCCAGCAAGAAGATTCGGACTCGATGAAGACTGAAAGCAGGATGAACTATATTTTTGGCATGAGGTCTGCAGTTAGTCTGATTGAGATGCATGAAAAATAGATGTGGCTATGTGGGAAATAGGAGGAGGGGGAAGGGGCTGGAGCTATGAATATTTCATCAATTAATTGTGTGTATGCCCCATATTTTTATTCCATCCCTGCCTGTGGATCACGCATCCCATAAAAGATGTGAGGCTTTTTGGCAGCAAAGACTTCATCGTCCCCCTCTCCTCCTTCCTCTGCCATCCTCCTTCAGATATTTGGTTGCAGGTAAGACTGCACCGAATGTCTGTGCAGCAGCTTCCTAAAAAAGGAAACGGTGGAGCTAAAAATATACACGGTGAGCAAACCAGTAACATAATAAAGCAATAAACACTTCAGTCCTGTAGTACATTTGGGGCATAGCATCAATGCAGCCTCAGCCACAGCACTTTAAAAAAAGATCAAATCAAAATATCTGCACAGATGTTTGAAATATAAAAGAGGTCACCCTGGGAATATGGTAGAAGCGGGGCCACTATCAAAAAGGATTTCTGCTGTTCCAATTATGGCTGGGTGTGTGTGGATGTATTCCATAGAGGGCCATTGATGTTAATGAAGTGCTCTTGTTTATTTATCTATTTTTTTTTCCAAACGTAGTATATCCAATATAGCAAACACACCCAATAATAAACCAAAATGCTTCACAAGGGCTAGAAACCAGAGGCTTAAAACCGCAGCTAAAAGCAGCAATTACGGATTGAACAATATCGAGCTGAAAATACTTAAAATTGGAAAGAAGTGCAAAGCACTTACTGATTTCTCAGGTTGGAATCGAAAGAGATGTTTTTCCCTGGTCCTTGAAGGACATTGGAGAGGCTCCTACCCACACACAGACTAGGCAAACTTTAACACAACTGGGATGTGTTAAAAACTGGTCAGAGGAATTCGTAGCAGCACCTTTCTTCCGGTAATTCTCCAAGACAAAAAATAATTATGAAAAAGTGAAATTCTTCATTGTTGAAGAAAGCACGGTGATGCTATGGTCATCACTGCCCGATACCCCCAATTTGCTTAACGAGGGAGTTCTTAGCTATTCTATCCAAAACTTTTTCCTTCAGCTCAGAGGTATTATCTCAATAGCCAGCAACTGATATGCCTCCTAGTTCATCACCCCCGAAGTGGCTGAACTGAGTGAGAGGAAGAAGGACTTCAAACATGGTGTCTTCCTTAACGGATATGAGAGTGACAGCATCACTGGGCTGTCTGGAGATTGGAGGTAGTTGCAATCTAAGAAGAAGTGCTGAAATGTAAATATATTGTGATGTGTATTGGGCTGCAAAAATAATCTTGGGAGAAAGGAGTAAGAGCCACAGCCTAGGCCTGTGATGGCGAACCTATGGCACGCGTGCCACAGGTGGCACACAGAGCCGTCTTTGCAGGCCTGCCAGCTGTTGCCCAGCCCAGCTTCACTGCGCATGGGCGCATGCCTCCCACCAGCCAGATGGTCTTCAGGTGTCTGCCATGCATGCCCCCCCCTGCACCCCATTTTGGGCCTGGAAAGCCACCTGCACCAACCTGGAAGCCAAAATAAGGTGTGGGGCACATGCGCGAGGGATGCGCATGCATGCACGAGGAGCTTGGCGCATGCACGGGGGCACTCGCATTACATTTTGGGGGTCCGTGCATGTGCATTTGCACCCGTGTGTACATGCTTTGGGCACTCGGCACCAAAAAGGTTAACCATCACTGGCCTAGGCAGTAGTCAGATAAGAGAAATCTGAGTCCCAAGGAGTGATGAGAGTGAAGAAAACGTCTCAGAAGCAATCCTCTCTTAGAGCTTTGGAAGTTAAAGTGATTTCAGACACTTCAAACAGCAGGTTGCTGTTACTGTATCTTTACAATAAAAGTAGGATTAATACTCATAATTTGGTTTCCTGTCTGGACTATCTCGTGTTCCCAAGGATTAAATCTCACCTTTGTGAGAAAGGTTTGTTTTGTTCAACCTGGTTTGCTCAAAATGATTCTGTTAATTCTATTCATGCTATTTGTGGTTGTCTGTGGTGATGATAGCTCTATCAAGGTTTTTTTTTACTCCATTGTCAAATAATTGGGAAAAAACACCACCAGCATAATGGGTGGGGAATATAGGTGCTCAAATCTCTTTGATGTCTATTTCCCATCCGTGTTGCCTTTATGGACAGAAATAATGAAACAACGGTTCAGCATGTCCATCAGATACCCAGTCCGAGATAACTCCGTTCTCATAGTACTTTGCAATGACTGTGTCTTTTAGAGAATTACCGTCTAAAAAACATCTGTACAAAAACATTGGTAGTGTTGCCAATCTCTAGTGTGCCATCTACCATAAAGAACTGTCTTTAGAGTTGCTGACAAATAACAGTCCGTCTCTTCCGCCTGCGGTTTTTTTGGACATTTAGAATAAGTTCCTTACAAGCAGTTACTGTAATTAATCTCTCTTTGCCTACAGATCCGAAGGCGTCGTCCAACTCCTGCCACATTGGTCTTGAGCAGCGACCAATCATCACCTGGTGAGAGCAGATGCATGACTTGATTAAATGCAAATTGGCCCTCCCTCTGATTCCCCAGAATAGCATGCTGCTTATTCAGTAGGTCCTGGAAAGAATTTGAACAGTTCTATGCGAGACAGCAAAGGCTTTGAATCAGGGATGGGGGAGATACGTAGCCATCCGGCTATTACTGAAATATCTTCTCAGCAGCTGCAGCCAATATTGTTCAATATCTAAATCTAATACAGGTAGTCCTCAATTTACAACCATTTGTTTAGTGACCATTCAAAGTTACAACAGCATTGAAAAAAGTAACCAATGACCATTTTTCCCACTTATGACCATTGATTTGATTTGATTTGATTTGATTTGATTTGATTTGATTTGATTT
>WNWU01000036.1:128954-144699 GCA_012654045.1 Ptyas mucosa
GAATTAGAATTAGAATTAGAATTAGAATTAGAATTAGAATTAGAATTCTTTATTGGCCAAGTGTGATTAGACTCACAAGGAATTTGTCTCCGGTGCATAAGCTGTCAGTATACATACAACAATAGTGATAGATCATTATCATAGTCAGTGGTGGGTTGCTACCGGTTCTCCCTGATTCGGGCGAGCCGGTAGTGGAGATGGTGAAGTGAGAGCAAACTAGTTCTCTCCGATCATCAGTTGGGCCCTCCCGCCCGTCCCTGCGCTATACTTACCTATATTTGTTCGTTTTTAGTCCAGCTGATAGGCGCGGCAGAGCGGATTGCAGTGCCTCAGCTTTTCTGAAATTCAGTGCGCTTGCATGAAGCGAACCAGTGGTAACACTGGTTGAAATCCACCACTGATCATAGTCATTGTAAAAATACATTCATCATAAAACATTAGATGCAACACTTAATGATAGTCATGGATACTAAATAACCAATCAACATAAATCATACTAGGATACTAAGTAATATTTATTACGGTTGCAGTATCCCAGGGTCATCTGATCACCTTTTGCGACCTTCTAATCTGATCACCTTTTGCGACTAAGCAAAGTCAATGGGTGAAGCCAGATTCATGTGTTACTAGCTTAACAACTGCAGCGATTCAACTTAACAACCGTGGCAAGGAAGGGGGAAAATTCACTTAACAAATGTCTCACTTAGCAACAGAAATTTTAGGTTCAGTTGTGGTTGTAAATTGAGGACTATCTGTATTCTATTTTGGAATGGATTTGAGGAATGCATTTTGACTGCAAGATTGGACTGGACACTCAGGTCATTAATATTGGTTGGTTGGAAGGGGGAAACAATAAAGAAGGGGGAGCCATTCCTTCAGAAGCTCCAGGAGAGAAAATGGAAATGTCAATAAGGAACAAATCATTTGCATTGCTGATGAACCATCAGCCCAGCTTAAATTGTGTCCATAGTTGCCTTTCCATACTGGAATGAAAAATGGGCTCAATGGGTTTGCATTCAGCAGAAGTTAATGTTATTCAACTTTTTTTAAAAAAAATTATCCTTCCGGCTGCATAAATTAACATCTTTTTATCCCATGGTTAAGCTTTATTCCCTAGAGCTGACAGGTGAGTTCCGCTTATTTTACAATAATTGTTCCCTTTCTTTAGTCACCCTAATATCCTTTCAGAAACACAATAGAAAAGAATCTTTAATCAGTCCCCCTCCCTTCCTCTCTCAAATCTCCTGGCATGGAAAGCTTCTGTCTTCCAGTCACTGCAGTTGCAGATGTATTTTATTAGGAAGGAGCAAGAGCCTCCATGGATAGATGAGAAGTAACAAGGAGAGAGTGTGAATCGGTGGGGTTACAGTCTCCTCAATGGCCCTTTCTGTCTCCCCTTCATTATGGGATTGCAGTGTTCTGGATATCACCTGAAGCTGATTCCTGCTGGAATAGGTTTCCTGCCCATCTCGTACCCTTGCTTAACAACAATAGCAATAGCATTTATATACTGCTTCATAATGCTTTAAAGCAGGGGTGTCAAACTCAAGGCCAGTGGGCCAGATCTGGCCCATGGGGTGCTTAGATCCAGCCCGTAGGGCCACCCTGGAAACAGCAAAGGACCAGCCCATGGTACCTCTGCCAGTGAAAACAGAGTTTGGGAGGGTCGTGCACATCCCTCAGTGGCTCCGTTTTCAGCCGCGACATCCTCCTGCAGCCCTCTGCCAGCAAAAATTGAGCCCGGGTCGGCCAAGTGATAGCGAGCTGGCCACATCTACCCTGGCCACGCCCCCCCAAGGTCAAACACAACCCTGATGTGGCCCTCAATGAAATCAAGTTTGACACCCCTGCTTTACAGCATTCTCAAAGCAGTTTACAGTCAGCCTATTGCCCCCAACAATCTGGGTCCTCATTTTACCGATCTCGGAAGGATGGAAGTTTGAGTCAACGTTGAGCCAGTCAGGACCAAACTCCTGGCAGTGGAGAGAATTAGCCTGTAATACTGCATTCTGACCACTATGCTGCCGGGGCTAAATTATCTCTCGTGCTCTGAAGTAAAACCAATCACTTTAATGCACATTTTAATACAAGTAGTCCTTGACTTACAACCACAATTGAGCCAAAATCTTTGTTGCTGAGACAGTTATTAAGTGAATTTTGTGCCATTTTACCACCTTACTTTGCCATGGATGTTAAATGAATCACTGCAGTTGTTAAGTTAGTAACACAGCTGTTAAGTGAATCTGACTTCCCCATTGACTTTGCTTGTCAGAAGGTTGCAAAAAGTGATCACATGACCCTGGGCCACAGCAATAAGAGCCTGGTGGCGCAGTGGACTAAACTACTGTTAAAGTAGTATTTAGCTGCCAGCTGCCTGCAATTACTGCGAGTTCAATTTTCACCAGGTTCAAGGTTGACTCAGCCTTCCATCCTTCCAAGGTAGGTAAAATGAGGACCCAGTTTGTGGGGGCAATAAGCTAACTTTGTATAAAATGCATTTTATGACTTTGCTTAATGCATTGTAAGCCTCCCTGAGTCTCCAGAGAAGGGCGGCATATAAATATAAATAAATAAATAAAATAAATGAATGAATGAATGAATGAATGAATGAATGAATGAATGAATGAACGAACACCACTCAGGGGGGCCAAAAGCCCTACTAAGCAGGTATATACAAAAGTATGAAGGCTATTGCTTAAAAGCATTGTAAGCCGCCCTGAGTCTCCGGAAAAGGGCGGCATATAAATCAAACTAATAATAATAAATAATAATAAATAATAATAGTCATAAATGTGAATCGGTTGCCAAGCTCCTGAATTTTGATCACATGATCATGGGGATGCGGCAATGGTCATTAGTGGGGGAAACAGTCATGTCACTTTTTTCAGTATCGTTGTAACCTCTGGTCTGGAGAAGAACCTCTCTCCATGGAACCAGTCCCTGGTGCCTAAAATGTTGGGGGCCGTTGATCTACTTTATGGCCCATTTGTGCCTTTGATCCCACAAGGTGTCACAACCCTTGCCAAAGGAAGACACCTGCAATTCTGCAGCAGACAGGATTGTATCAGTAGAAGAGATGGGAATAAAGATAAGACTAATGGATAAAAAAATATCTCTCCTAAGAGGAAAGCTGACTGTAGATATATTTTTATCCTCAGACAGTTCTGGCTTTCAAATGGAATTTTGGAATGGTGCCACCGTGATAAGTAAATTGCTTGATGCTCAGACTGCAGAATAACACTTCCACCACCTACTCACACCTACCTTTCCCCAGTGATTTGATTCCAGGTTGCGTTTAGATCTGGGCATTTAGTCTTTTAACTGAAGTGATATCTCTGTCATTTCCTTACCTAGAAAAACTAGCTGAGCGTGTAACAATCTAACAGTTCTAATCATTTCTGAATGCTCTGGTCTCCCAACATCTGTGGTCTACTCTAGCTATTGGGTAAGATTACAATCACACTAGGTGGTACAATTCTGAACTTTATAAGGGGAAGGGGAATCTTGGTTGTGGTTTTTGACATCACAGATCATCTTTTCCCAAAGAAGCACCCTCCAGTCCAGACCTGTAGGTTTACAATTACCATCATTCCCAGCATTGGGAATGGGAACCCACAGTGAGGAGAAATGATAGTAGCTGAAAAGCTGAAAGAGGATGGCTTTTGGGTGAAGGACCTATGATGCCAAGAAATCTGCAGTTGTTAGGTGGCAAGGAAGTTCTAACTTTAGCATCAGAGGGTGTGCTAAGATACCTGAAGTCATACTTCTGTCAATCTGTCAGGATGATAAGAAGGTACTTCTAAAAATCTGTTTCTAAGTCACCTGACGTTTCTCATGTTGGGAGCTACAGTATATCCAGAGACTGGGGGTGGGGGGTGGGAGTTATTATCTTGTTCATCTAAACTCAGTTTAATGGTTAAAGGTGATCTAAAGCCAGCATAGTGGTTAAGGTTGCTGAGTTAGCAATCTCCATCATATTTATTTATTTATTTATTTATTTAAATTTATATACCACCCTTCTCCTGCTGGACTCAGGGTGGTGCACAGCCAGAAATAAAAAACATTCCAATACAAAATTTAAAAATTTAAAAATAATTATAAACTTTGGCCAAAAATTTAAAAACCTCCCAACTAATACCCATTAGACCAGTGGTTCTCAACCTTCCTAATGCCGCGACCCTTTAATACAGTTCCTCGTGTTGTGGTGACCCCCAACCATAAAATTATTTTCGTTGCTACTTCATAACTGTAATTTTTACTACCGGTTCTGTGGGCGTGGCTTATTTTGTGGGCGTGGCTTGGAGGCCATGTGACCGGGTGGGCATGGCTAGCTGGGCATGTGACCGGATGGCCATGGCTATGTGTATAGGGACTTGTGTATAGGGACTACTCAGAGGGCTGAAAAAAGTCATTTCTGACAGGTCCTTGCACTTTTGACTGGTCCTCACACTTATGACCATCCTCACATTTATGACGGTGCAGCATTCTTAACAACCATGTCACTCATTTCACAACTGCTTCTCTTCACCATGGTGATAAGATAGGGCAAAAACGTAAAATGTGAGGACAGTCGTAAATTCAAGGCCTGGTCAAAAGTGCGAGGACCCGTCAAAAATAACTTTTTCAGCCCTCTGAGTAGAAAAGAGAGAGGTGGTAGGTTTGAGGAGAAAGATTGCTGTACAATAAAAAAGATGAAAGGGAAGAAAACCAACCCCAAACAAATATAAAGATATTAAGATAAAGAATGAATTGTTAAACTTTAAAGAATAAAAGAGAACAAATATGAATAAATAGCAATAATTAGAAACACACATACAAACATACAATGTATTTTCTTTGAACAGAGTATTTGGCCGGTTCACAAATTTAAACAGTGTTTAGTCATTTCAGTTAAATTTACAATTTCTATATTTCCTTTTTGCCATATTTATTCCTCATCTATTTTTTAAAAAAACCAATATTACCCTTCATCCTCATCTCTAATCTTAACCAATTTCAATTTTTCCCTTCTATTCTATATTATACCCCTTCCCATTGTCATCTATTTTTATATCCATCCTCACATTGGTTAATTATGTAATTATGTAATACAGTTGTTTAATACAAATTCAACATTTTAATATAAATCAATTAATTATATAACTATCTTTTTTGTATATTAATCAATATGAACATGAATATTCCAATTATTTCCATGCAGTCCAATTTCTTACAAATCAATTAATTATATTTACCAATAATAATAAACTAAATAATTTCCCCCATATATTCCTCCAAACCACAATTTAACCATTTCTGCTTTCAACCCAACATACAATTAATAGTATCTCAATTACTACAATTCCCTAGTTAAATAGATAATTTTTTTCTTTGGTGTTTTAAAATCTTGAACTCTCCTCTTTTGCCCTAAATTTCCCATTGTTTGCAGTTTTCCACCTACCTTTTTTGCATGCGCAGATCAACCATGATGATGTCGTGGTGGGTGGGCGGAGCCTCCCGACGATTTTACTACCAGTTCTATAGAACTGGATTGAACCAGGAGCAATCCACCGTTGTTTGCTAGCATTTTTATATACTAGTGGCTTGCCTTGTCAGTTTTGATGGGGGTAGTGTTGGTAGTTCCTTGCTTAGGCTGTTGTTTACTTTTAGCTTGTTTGTTTGCTCTTGGTAGCAACTTGATTATTTACTTCTTGATTGCTGGTCTAGGTGTTAATCTCTGCTCATCTGCGTATTGATTGCTGGCGAGGAGGTGTTTAACTAATTCTAAGCATTTCAATTCTAAGCATTGGCTGTCCTGTCATCTCAACATTTTTCCATTTCTTTTACTTATTTCTTTTTATATTTAGATCTTCACTAAGTTTTAATGTAACCGTGTTAGCTTCTTCTGTTATCCTCTCCCCCCACCCCCTCTATTTGCCTTTCTGTTTCCTTTTTTAGGAGATCTCATCCATCTTGAGTTCCTTTTCTCATCAGCCTCTCCTTCTATGGGGATCTTACTGATCATTGCTTTGAGTTGATTAAAATCTACTTGTTCGATATCAAAAATACGCATTTGACATCATTCAGTTTTACTTTTCCTTAAAAAAAGGAAGAACTCCAGCATTTTACGGTCCTTTTCTCCAACGTTCTTCTTAACACCTACTGATTTAATTAAATCTTTCCTTTTGATTAGTATCACATCTAGAATAGCTGATTCCCTTCTGCCTTACTCCAGCCAGTTAGAGGAAGTTGTTAGGGAGGGAAATCATGACTTCCTTGGAAGGACCATGCTTGTTTCTCAAATTGTTTCTCAAAAGCTGATGGAGTGAATTTTTCCTCCACTATATCCTTTTATGTCTCTTTGAAAGATCTGAATTTTGTGTTTTGGAAGGCATAGTTCCATTTTCTTGGCTGGCTGGGTGAGAGTTCACACTAGTTACATCAATGCTTTTGTTTGCTTTTCCAATTATTTTAAGACAGAAACTATTTACAACATTGTTTCATTCATCTGAATTTCTGAGCAGGAAAAGGTGTTTTTAACATGCCGTAACACAACAATCCTCCTATCTTTCCATTGTCATTGCTCCTTTGGAAGAAACCATATCCTTAGTGATCATATTCCAGTTAAGGGAATAGGATGTCATCCTACCAGGTCCTTATTATAACTATTGAATCTTATTTCTCTTCCTGTACAAAAGACTGAAACTCATAGTTATTTCCCATAATTTTAATATTAATGTAAAGACAAGGCCGTGAACCTCCTGAGCCATTCCTGATTCTTCATTGAGTGGTTTAAGATGTCCCATATCAGCAATATCCCCACTTTTTACAGAGCACAAATCTTGATCTGAGGCCCTTAGCTCACAATTTTCATTCACAGATGCCTACCAGGATTCAGACTAGAGCCCTCTTAATTAACCTTGCCATAATTTTGCCAACATGTTTTTATCCTTGGACGTAAAATCCCATTTTATGTCAGCAGTTCATCATCTAGATAGGGTGAACCATGGTCCCAGAAACCAGATCTCTCTAATCAATACCAGGTACAGGTAGTCCTCGACTTATGAGTGCAATTGAGCCCAACATTTCCATTGCTAAGCGAGACATTTGTTAAGCGAGTTCTGCCCCATTTTACGACCTTTCTTGGCACAGTTGTTAAGTGAATCGCTGCCGTTGTTAAGTTTGTAACATGGTTGTAAAGTGAATCTGGCTTCCCCTTTGATTTTGCTTGTTAAAAAGTTTCAAAAAGTGATCACATGACCCCAGAACACTGCAGTCGTCGTAAATATGAGTCAATTGCCAAGCATCTGAATTTTGATCGCATGATCGTGGGGATGCCTCAATGGCCATAAGTGTGAAAAATGATCATGTGTCACTTTTTTCAGTATCTTTTGAAAAGTCACTAAATGAACTGTTGTATGTTGAGAACTACCTGTACTAACTCTGAGATATTCGACTTCCTTTTCTGGTCCTGTTCCATGTAGTGAAAGGTTGGACAAGAACACCATCTAAACCTCTAGATCAGGGGTATCAAACTGGCAGCCCGCAGGCCGGATGCATAATGTGCAGGCCACGGCTACCCTGACTCCACAAAGGCAAAAATGTTGCGATACATCATGTGACATCACATGACGCGATCGTGTTTGACACCCATGCTCTAGAGCCGTGATGGCGAACCTATGGCACGCAGAGCCCTTTCAGCGGGCACGCCAGCCATCGCCCCAGCCCAGCTCCACCGCATATGCACACACCTCCCATCAGCCAGCTGGTCTTCAGGTCTCTGCCGCGCATGCACGGAGGCAGGGCCTTCCCTGATCTCTGCAGGTTCCACCCTCTGCAGGTGCCTCTCCGTGGCAGGAAGGCAGGAGAAAGCTAGGACGCGATGGGAGGAGAAACTTTGGAGTTCGGGGAAGGCAGGAGGCAGCTAGGATTTGATGGGGTTGACCTGGAAACCAAAACGGGGACCCAGAGCACATGCGCGGGGAGGGGGGCACATGCGCAGGGAATATGCATGCATGCACAGAGTGTATGCGTGGGGGCACTCACATTGCATTTTGGGGGTTGTGGCACACGCACGTGCATTCATGCGTGCGCGCGCATGCTTTGGGCACTCAGCACCAAAAAGGTTAACTATCACTGCTCTAGAGCCTTGAGCATCCTTCCAAGATTTTCAAACTCTTTGGTAGCTGTCCCTTTTTGTAACATCTGTTCCAGCTTGGATTATCTGAGAAAAGTCATTGTTAGTGGACCAGATAAGTATTCCATTGTTTTTTCATTCCTAGTCCTGCCAGGCAGTACAGATAGTCCTCAACCTACGACCACAATTGAGGCCAACATTTCTGTTGCTAAGTGAAACATTTGTTAAGTGAGTCTTGTCCCATTTTACGACCTTTCTCACTAGAGTTGTAAAAGTGAATCACTGCAGTTTTTAAGTTAGTAGCATGGTTGTTAAGTGAATCTGACTTCCCCATTGACTTTGCTTGTCAGAAGATCGCAGAAGGGGATCACATGACACTGCAACCATCATAAATATGAATCAGTGGCCCAGTATCCAAATTTTGATCACGTGACCAAGGCGACATGCAACAGTTCAACATAAGTGTGAAAAATGGTCACAAGTCATTTTTTTCAGAGCCGTTGTAACTACGAACAGTCATTAAACAAACTGGTAGTAAGTCAAGGTAACTACCTGTACGCTTCATGAGAGAATGGGTCTGGTCAGAATACATTTATTTTCATTCCTCATCGTTGTCCCAGAGGTGCTTTTTTTCAAGAGGCAACTGGATTTTCTGGTTTTTCTTTGATGACGTTTCACTTCTCATCCAAGAAGCTTCTTCAGCTCTGATTGGATGGTGGGGAATGGAAGGATTTATAACTGTCCTTGCAGACAGTTGGTCATTTGCATTCTTTTAGCAGATCATTGAGGCCACCTGGAGGTTTATCTGTGTCATCAGGGTCCCCTGAGTGGTGCAAATGGGTGTGGAGCCTTCTTGGAACTGTTGAAAGGACTGTGTTGTAGACTGCAGATAGATGATGTCGTATCCTTCCCCCTCCGTTGAGAGAGGGCTGTTCAATTTTGACATACCGTATTTTCTGGCGTATAAGACTACTTTTTAACACAGGAAAATCTTCTCAAAAGTCGGGGGTCGTCTTATATGTCGGGTATAAGCCTACTGACGCTCCAACTTCCCCAGCTGACCCCCAGTGATGGTGAGCCCCAGCTGTCTGGGGAAGTCGGAGTGTCGGTAATATCCACCTAGATGCCTGGGACAGTGGGGGAAGCTCCACGCAGCAACCAGCTGGGTCCAGCATTCAGCGGCATGCAGCCTTGACGAGATCGGCACAGCTTCCCGAATCTGAGTTGCCGGCGCTGACTGATGATGCTACAGGAGCACCAACAACATTGAGGGGTAGTCTTATACGGCAAGTATAGCCCAAACCCTATATTTTAATAGGAAAAGTAGGGGGTCGTCTTATACGCCCAGTCGTCTTATACGCCGGAAAATACGGTAGATAAATGGTGGGTTCCTCCCGGTTCGGCCTGGTTTGGCCAAGCCGGTATCGGTGATGATATGACGTCACTGAACCGGTTCTCTTTGTTCGGGAGCTGGGCCCTCCCGCCCCGACCCCCACGTTATTCTTACCTTTTATTTGGCCCCGCCCCCAATCTATTCGCTGCCTCCCGAAAGCCAGTTGATCGGCTAGGAGGAAAAAAACTGTTTAAACTCTTGCCGCGGGGCTTCAAAGGGCTGCCTTACAGCTGATCAGTGTTAAAAGGCAGTGTGGTGGTAGACCAGTGTGCTCCAAAAACAAATGGGTAGACTGGAGCCTCCAAAAACAAATGGGTAGACCGGTGCCTCCAAAAATAAATGGGTAGACCGGAATGCTCCAAGAACAAATGGGTAGACGGGTACAGGTCTGCAAGCAGTTAAAAGCCTGGTAGACCAGTACCTCTGCTAAATCCTAAAGAATTGTCACATGACCATCAAACCACACCCACAAAATAAGCCACACCCACAGAACCGGTAGTAAAAAAATTTAGAACCCACCCCTGACATAGATGGCCTCTTTTTCAAACTCTTTTCCAATTGCCTCTTGAAAAAAACATCTTTGGGGATAACCATGACCTGGATGACTGAGAATCTCCATAGACATTCCTCATGGTTGTGAGTCGTCTACTACCATAACCACCTACCCCAAAAACTCTGAGAGGAAATAAAGGTGCTGATACATTTACAGCGCATGTCACTGGCAACAGCATTGAAAGGAGCCAGCACAAGTCCTGTATGCACATTTTGAAAGTGATATTGTCCTTATTTTAATCATTTAAATGCAGGGCTGCCTAACAAACGGCTATAAACAGTATTTTTCATCCTAGAAGAAATGCCCTTTTGAGAACAAAATTCCGAGGGTTGACTGAGGCCGTATTCAAAACCCAGCTACCATTTAGGTTATGCCTGCTGGGCAATCTATCTGTCACGCATCTGAAGCCCAACTCTTTGTGCTGTGCACAACAGGCTGCCAGAGGGGGAAAAAAACACAACAACATGGCTCTCCCACCTGCAAACAACACAGGCATCGGTATCATACTCCAATTACAGTTTCAGCGAGTGGGCTTTTTTTTTTTCCCCTTTTCTTTTTTTAACTTACTGCCTGACACACACACATCCCGCCTCCTTCTGCCAGCAGGCACCTGTGTTTGATCTTTAAATGGAGCAGAGATCATTTGAGAGCCATTCCAGACTCTCTCTTCCACTGCTCCCGGCCCCTCCCGCCTTCGCCCCCACCATATTGCCATGATGTAAAGGCAATAGGTCTCTTTTTCGGCAAGCAATAACCTAAAGCTGAAGTCAGATTCCTGATTATTCCTTGGAATAAAAGAATAACAGGCAAGAACTATTTGCAAGATTTGGAGACGTTCCATTATTGCCCTTATTATCACTTGTATATGTCTGTGTGTGTGTGTGTGTGTGTGTGTGTAGTCACACACATACATATAATTTTTTCCTCCTTTGCCCAGGGAGTGGCAGGATAGTTGTATTAAAAGAAAGAGCGGGAGAGGGCGACAAATCTGCAGAAGTTCGTTCTTGTCCTGCCTTAGAGATCAAAAATTAGCTGGGTGATTTGGGCCCAGCTGGTCTCTCGCAGCCCAGCCCACCTCATAGGGTTGTTGTGGGGAAAATAGGAGGGGGAAGGAATAGTAGTCATGTTTGCCACCTTGAGGTTAAAATAATAAAGGCAGGATAAAAAAATGCATTAAAAAATACAAAATTGGCTGCTTCTTATGACGTCAGCAAATGTCTTCTCTTCCAACCTGTCCTTCTCAGAGCAAATCTACAACTTTAAAAAAAATGATTTTTTAAATAACATTGAAATATTAAAACATACAGGCACATCCACCACCACCCCTAACCCAAACACATGTACCTGAAATATAACAAATAAAGAAGAGAGATTCCCTGAAATATCGGGATAGTGGGCTCCTACCAGATCTTTTTACACACTTGTCATCGTTGTTACTGTTCAGCTAAACACGATCTGTGGATCTGGTGTTCAAAAGAAGAAGCGGCGTTGAGAAAAGACGTGGAATGTCCGAAGAGGCAGGATTAAACCTGTTGGAGTCGCTCTGTACTTAAAAGATCCCCCCCCCACACACACACACACCATTTCTTGTTCCAGTACTAAATCTATAAATGATCAAGCAGGATACAGGAAAGATCATCCCTGTGGATAGATTTGTCTATAAATCTTGGGGAAAGGAGAACTAGAGTATGTCCTCCCATTCTGATCTTTGCCTGCTATTTACTTTTTAAAAGAGGGTCCCCTGAGGAAAGAGGGAGGAGGAGGAGGAGGAGGAGGAGGAGAACAAGAAAAAGAACAACAAGAAGAAGAACAAGAAGAACAAGAAGAACAAGAAGAACAAGAAGAACAACAAGAAGAACAACAAGAAGAAGAAGGTTTTAATTATTAATGTTTTTATAATGGGTTTTTTTTTTTAATGCATTGTAAGCCGCCCTGAGTCTCCGGAGAAAGGCGGCATATAAATTGAATTAATAAATAAAATAAATAAAGAAGAAGCAGCTAATGACCAGATGACTGCAAAGAAATATGATCCTTCCAACACTCTCCCCGATCCTGTCAGAATTAATCTTTTCATCACCCCCACCATCCTGCCAAAACTGATGAAAGCTTCTTGGACGTGAAACAAAATTTCTTCTTCGTCTTCCTCAGGACAACAACCCCGCGCCCCCAATCTAGTTACCTTTTGAAAAAGCACTTTTGAGACAACCTGGATGACTGAGAATCTCCACAGACATTTTTTTAAAGAAGGTGTGCAAACTGCATTTCGCTTTGATTTTTTTTTCAGTTTTGCCCACACTGCCCCTTCAGGTGCTGCTTCTATTACCCTTGGCATGTTTTAAAAGACTTTTTAAAGATGTTTTTGCCATAGCAGGTGGCGGCACCTAGCCAAACTTGACTGCTTAAAAAAAAAAAAAAGCAAAAGCTAAGCAGAACACCAGGAAACTCCAAAACTGTAGACTAGATTGGGAAGTCAAAACAAACCTCTTGGAAGAAAAAAATGGAAGACTACTTCCACCTTGTTCCCCCACCTCCACCCCCCCCCCCCCAAAAAACCCTCCGTGGTTGAATGCATCCATGTAAGTTGCCAAAAGGCAAAATTGATGTTCTACCATGCTTGGTTGAAGGTCACAGAAGAATGTGGTCAGGGGGACAGTGTCACAATATACTGAAGCTCCTGCTGACTTTGAACTGATTCTGAAATTTTACAAGGCTGGATTGTTAAGCGTGTATATCTTATTGTTAAAACGGATGATTGCAACTCCCAAAGATTACATTTGATGATAGTCTCCTCAGTTATCCTTCTTGCCCCAAGTTCCACCCTTTCTATTAATTTAGTATATTGCCCACCAGACTGATTTACTTAAAAGTGGCATTTGGCGCTAGGAACTACTAGCTGCTTTTGGAAGAGTCAAGAAGGGGGAGCCTGGCAGTCCGGCAGAATTCTAGTTCCCATGGTAACATCCTGGTATGTTTCCTGGGTGACAGAGATGCTCCAAATTACGTACCTTTTAGATAGTGTAGAATATGTCATGTTGTGTTTCACTGTTTGCTGCTTAGCTTTTTAGAGCAGAAGAAGACTTTTGAGGAGGAAAACTTCTCAACCATCATCATCACTCCTTTAAACAACAAAAGCCCATTTTTGTTTTTAAGGCATTTCAGATACTGTATTATTTGGACTTTTGTCTGCTTCTTTGGCTCAGTTAAAAAAACCCAAAACCCTAGGTCAGTGATGGCTAACCTTTTTGCCATCATGTGCCAAAAGTGGGGGGAGTGCAAGAGAGTCACACGCGCATGTGCCCACACCCATAATTCTATGCGCCCCACCCCCTGCACATGCGTGTGCGACACCCCTGCGCTTCCCGCATTTTTGGCATGTGATGGCCTGGTGGGCACGGTAGGCCCATTTTTTTTGCCTCCAGAGGCTTTCTAGGAGCCTGGGGAGGACATAAACGGCCTTCCCTACCCCGCTCCAGAGGCCTGAAACGGCCCATTTGCTGACTTCCGGTGGGACCGAAGGCCCAAAAATCAGTTGTCTGGCACACTCATGGGCGCCGGAGCTGTGCTCGCGTGCCCACTGATATGGCTCCATGTGCCACCTGTGGCACACATGCCATAGGTTCGCCACCACGGGCCTAGGTCATCATCTTCCTGGGAAAAGTCATATCAGGGGGTCTTCATATCAGGTCATGATGTTAACAAGATGACATTGTGGTGATTCATAATCAGACAAGATGTCTGTGGGTTGATGTCACCAAGGACAAGTGAAATAGCTTTCAGAAGCTTTATTATTTCTACAAATAGCTCAAGACGACGAATATATCCTCCTGTTTTCTCCCACAACAACAACCCTGTGAGGTGAGTTTGGCTGAGAGAGAGATCACCCAGCTATCTTCTCACTGTACACATATGATATTTATCTTCACATTGAGCTTTAAGAGAGTTTTTGGAATATTTTTTTGCTGTTGATGTAGCAAGTGGACAGCTATGGAGATCTTTTCAGTAACCATTATTTTATATACCAAAAATTCCTTCAATGTCCATCAGAGTATTCGTGGGGTGTCTGTGCGTCAAAATATGATTTTATGAGTCCATACACAAGGCATATAAAATCAAAGCCCACCCTTTTTACGTGAGACATTCATAAAATGCACATAAAAAGGGGTAGGATTTTGATCATACAGTCAGAAACTTCGTCTTGACTTCTCCCTCTCTCTCTCTCTCTTTCTCTCTCTCTCTCCCCCTCCCTCCCTCTCCCTCTCCCCCTCCCCCTCTTTCTCTCTCTCACACATATATCCTCTCTTCCTCTCTCTCTCCTCTTTCTCTCTCTCACACACATATTATTTCTGTGTATGTGTGAGAGAGAAAGACACACACACACACATTTTCTCTCTCTTTCTCTCCCTCCTGCTCTCTCTCTCCCACTCCCTCCCTCCCTCTCCCTCTTTCTCTCTCACACACATATTCTCTCTTCCTCTCTCTCTCCTTCTCTCTTTGTCTCTCATACATACACATATTATTTCTCTCTCTCACACACACACTCACACACGTTTTTTCTCTCTCCCACTCCCTCCCTCTCTCTCTCCCTCTGTCTCCCTCTGTCTCTCTCTCTCCCTCTCTCTCTCACACACACACACACACATACAGAGAGAGAGAGAGCACTGCAGCTGCCCCTGAAGTTCCTAGGATTTCAGGCTGTTTTACATTATTTAACTGGGGGCACAATTATAAATTATAACAATTTCTCCCTGTGGGTAAATAAAATGGTAGTTACCTAGTTTATCAAGAAACACTGCTTCTTCCTGCAGTGGTTTGGAAAAAACAAAAGAAGAAGAAACAAAAGGGTTTTTTTAGAAATAAATGAATAATACAACAAAAGAGGACTATTGTATACTATTTATGTACTACTGCAACTCCCTTGTCTGTTTGTCACCTTCAACTGAATGAAGGTGACAATTTTTGAACCCAGGTATACCTCAAATATGCTAACTTAACATTAACCATGTCCCAAAACCATTAATCCCACAAGATTGAAACTTCAAGGATCTTTAGGCCAGTTGCAGTGGCAAAGTTGTGGCCATTGCCATGCCATCACGTCACCCTACGATACTGGGTTTTTTGTTTTTTGTTTTGTTTTTTTAGCAGTGATTGCATGAATCTAATTTCCAGCGCTCGGCGGGAGATCAGAACTTGCTTCTGCTCTCACTGGTTTTTTTTTAATACCCGACCGTAGTTAATCTGTGCCTCTGTTTAGATAAGGGAATATCTCTGAAGCAATGAGCCAAGGGGTCAGGGGTTGCCGAGTCAAATCGAAACCTGATTACGTATTATAAAACGTAGGAGAGGGAATTATGCAAACTCCTACTACTGTCAAACTAACCCTAATACAAGAGGCGTAATTCTGTCTCCAACATTTTGAGAACATGGTCTCGGTTGGGGCTTCCAGATCTGGGCTGCATAGACCACCAGATGATCACAAAGAGATACAGACAATAACCCCCTGCTGCAGTATGGTAGTCATCCAGATTTTGACTGCCAGATAGCAATAACAATAGCACTTAGACTTATATATCACTTTCCAGTGCTTTCTAGCCCTCTCTAAGCGGCTTACAGAGTCAACATATTGCCCACAAAAACCAGATGGGATGGGATGGGATGGGATGGGATGGGATGGGATGGGATGGGA
>WNWU01000036.1:148417-161613 GCA_012654045.1 Ptyas mucosa
ATATATATATATATATATATATATATATATATATATATATATATATAAATAAATAAATCTGGCCGACGCAGGACCATGAGGCTGCCCCGCCCACCCTTTGGCCAAGCGCAGGACTTAAACTCTGCGAACCCCGAGGGCTGGAACTGAAAGATAAAGCCAACAATTTTGGCCTGCAGAGACGTTCTGGAGGTGGGAGAGGCGAAAAACAGGGCGCACAGATGCTCCAGGAGGCCAAAAAACAGGCAAAAATGGCCCATTTTTGGCCAAAAATTGAGCCGTCTTGGCCTGGTTTTGGCCTGCAGAATGCTGCTGGAGGCGGGGGAAGTGAAAAATAAAACTCACCCAGGCAGGACCAAAACAAATTAAATTTTAAATTTGTGTGCATTTTTAATGGGCTGTTAAATTGGCCATGCCCACCCAGTCACATGACCACCTAGCCACGGCCCCCCAGCCAGTCCAGCCCCCCCAACAGTCTGAGGGACTGTGAATTGACCCCCTGTTTAAAAAGTTTGAAGACCCCTGGTTTACTGAGATGGGGCAAACATCAAGATTGTAGGGTTATTTTGTTATTGTTAAGTCGGGTGGGAAACAGCCACAGTTGGCATTTCATGGTGGCCGACAGCTGCAAAGAGGAACAACATCAAGTATACAGGCTAAGGCTTGGATTAGGGGAAGATTCTTGGGGTTGTCTTAAAGGTGGTGTGTGCCTATTTGAGGGCTTACACACCGGGTCTATGACAATTCGCCGCGGCCAACTTGCCACGGCCATCTCACTATGGCTATCTCCCCATAGGACAACTCACTGCTGGACAAGAGCTACACTAATACCAAAGAAATGGTGGAACAAAATCATTAAAGAAAGGGTGCAAAAGGAGGGACAGAATGAAATGTGAATGGCAAAAATTAAAATAATTTTTATTTATTTTAAATAATTAAATATAATTTTTAAATTATCCCACAGTGAGTTGTCCTGCAGCAAGTTGGCCATGGCAAGTTGGCCATGGTGAGTTGGCTACAGCAAGTTGGCTGTGTCAAGTTGTCCCATTCCTTTACAGAGCAGCTGACATCTGTCTCCAAGTGGCAGGAAGGCTGGCCATCAGCTTTCAGTTGTCCTAATCAGGAGGAGTCTTAAGGACCATAGAAAGGGTCTTTGCCTGGTGGTAGCTTTGAGCCTCTAGATGGTCTGTCCTTGCTTACTGTAGTCACAGATTCAGGATACAGTATAGCCCAGGGGTCTGCAACCTTAAACACTCAAAAGAGCCATTTGGACCCATTTCCCACTGAAAAGAAAACACCGGGAGCCACAAAACCCTTCCTGTGCCTGACTATTTCTTGAGCGGCCACAAAACTGGCATATGTAGTTGAATTAAACGTTCTGTTTTCTTCTGAATTTTTTCTTTTCTTGGATTTATCCATGGTTGGCCTACGGGGGGTTGAAAAGCTCAATGAATCGCGTGCCGGCAGGTGTTGCACATTGTGATGCATATTTTGAGTGATGGAGCCGCAGCAGAGGGGTGAAAGAGCCACATGCGGCTCCAGAGCCACGGGTTGCTGACCCCTGGTATAGCCTTACCCTTTACCCTTATTATCATTCCAGAGGTGTTTCCCCCCCATATTTATAAAATAAATATGTCTTATTTATCTTAACAATTGCACAGAAAGAACTAATCAAACAGAGAGAGACAGACAGACTGAGTAGATGACAAAAATGCCAAATCCAGTCTAAACATCTGGCTGTCTGGGTGATCAACCCTAATAATAATAGAAATATATGAAAACTACAAAAAGAGAAAAAAAAGCTACTTAAGTTAACCAGTGAACTCTCCAGCAAGGTTGAATCTTAGCAATGTTGCTTAATGATTAATCAACGGGATGGGTGGTCCAGCACATTGAAGGGCCCCAGGAAATGCAGAGAGAAGCACAAAGGAGAAGTGCAGAAGTTGGAGCTAGCCCTCTCATGCACTCCTTGAGTCACATATGGGAACAGCCTCTGTCTACTCTGTACTGTAACAAGAAGTGCATTGCACATCAGGCTAGAAACCGAGAGATTGTGATTTCTAGTCCTGCCTTAGCTGTGAAAGCCATCTCTGGGTGACCTCTCTCTCAGCCAAACTCACCTCTCAGGGTTGTTGTTGTGGGGGGGGGGGAAACAGGAGGATATATTCGCCGCCTTGAGCTATTTGTAGAAATAATAAAGATGGAATACCAATAAATAAAATTCAGGGAGACAGTGAAAAGATATTTCTATTGCAAAAATAGCCCAGAGTTCTGAGATTTGGTGTGTTGGCTTTACCATGCCTTTAACTTATTGTTCTTCCTGTCTTTTCCCTCTCTGTCTCTATTTTTTCCCCTAGAAATCGATGAAGACCGGATCCCCAACCCTCTTCTGAAGGTATATATTCCTGCTGTTCTCAGACTTGAACAATGGAGTCAATTTATGCATTTAACAGAATAATATTGTGATACATGAAAGCCATCCAGGATGATGATAGGGGAATACATTTCATGTTTGAATGTACACACTTCCCATAAAAAATATTTACTAAGAAGTAAAAGTGAAAGACGAAATTTCAGAATGCCAGGAAGACCAAAGCGTGAGTGCCACACACAAGGCCTTCATTGGACTGGAGTGAGTTTTATTGTCATTGCTCTAATTAATAAGCTTTAATCATGGGAAAAGATGGAATTAATTTTACGGCTACTTAAAGTCTCCCAACGAACACCAGCTGGCAGCAAAGTAGTAAAGGAAATCTAGCCCTTTGTTGCCCCCCTGTGGTTGTCTAGATTTTCCCAACACTGATTTGTAGCCTCAATTGTGTTTCTGAGATGATCTGCAGTTCCGATTCTGAAGGGACAAGAGGTCAAATGAGACAAAAACCTTATGCTCTTTACCCTATGTTTTTTCCCCATTGTTCCATGGGAATGGGGAGAATTATAGACCTCTGCAAACTTGAAAAAAGGGAATACAAGCAAAGAATCAGGCTTCGGCTGATTCTAGCTTGCCAACCCAAAGGCACAAGCCAAGAAAATGGTAATCACCAGATTATATGCCCATCACAAAGGAGAAGCTGGAACTCCAGATCTTCAAGGACTTTTCTCACTCATTCTTGTTTCATTCTGTAAGTAGCAAGAGCTAGATGCAACACATGGCTAGAAGATTATACATTGTACCTGAATGTTGGCATTTTGTATCTCTTAGGACTTTCTCTTTCTTCTCTTTGCAGCCAGGATTGTCAATGTCCCCAAGGCAGAGGAAGAAGGTCTCTCGCACCACTCCCACCATGAAAGGTAACTGGTCCAGAAGCCATGTTGTGGCTGTATTGAAGGATGGAATCCATCATGGCAACTACAGTGCCTAGGAAGCAGCAACAAGATAGTTTACTGCTTTCTGAGCCTCAGAAGGGCTCACTGTTATGTCCAGCAGTTTATTTTTATTTATTTATTTATTGGTTCGATTTATATGCCGCCCTTCTCCGGAGACTCTGGGCGGCTTACAACACTTTAAGCAATAGCCTTCATACTTTTGTATATACCTGCTTAGTAGGGCTTTCGGGGCCCCTAAGCGGTATTCTTTTTTATACAAAGTCAGCTTATTGCCCCCACAATCCGGGTCCTCATTTTACCTACCTTGGAAGGATGGAAGGCTGAGTCAACCTTGAGCCTGGTGAGATTCGAACTTGCAGTAATTGCAGGCAGCTGGTGCTACTTAACAGCACTTTAGTCTGCTGCTCTTTCCTTGCCCTTCTTGAAATGATAGGGAGAAAGAAGATTGGAAATTTGGAAAGGTCGTCTCACAAAATTTTGGTGGCTTTTCTTCCCACTCAGCCTTCTTGCATGCCCAAATCACAATCTGACCTCACCCCAATCCCCTATCCAATTCTCCAAACATGAAGTGAGGGTGAGGTCAGTAGTAAGTCAAATGCTTGCCAGCTCTCTGTAGAACAGAGCTTGAAATAACATCTTGTTGCTAAAATGGAAGCTCCACAGGCTGATGGTGGGTTTTTAAAGGTATACACAGATCGTCTTTTTTTGCTATGCGTGCTAAATCAGACATTGCATCCTGTGATACTCATTAAAAGAGCATAGGGTTTATTTTTGGATGAGTGTCACCACCTTGTATATAATGTATTCCCCATTAGCTTGCAGTATTCAGAACTTGCCAGTCAGTGCTAAGATTCCTTTAGCCTTTCCCTGGTTTTGTAAAGTCTTTTCTTCTCCCCCCATCCCTCTGTTCCCTCTCCCCCTCCCCCCCCCCGTAACTTTTCACACATCCTGCCTAATCCCTGCCAGGATCATTTTTCATTAATTTTGCATTAAAGCATTTTATCTCTTTGTATTGGTCCTCTGCATTCTCTCCAATTACCAGCCTTCTCCTACTTCGTCTTTGCCTCCGAAGCGTTGCAGTGCCTCATATAATGCAGGATGCAATTGTCAGGCTGGGGTGGGACTGCAGCAGCCACTGCAGAGGAGTGCAGAGATCAGCATTAAAAACCTGTCCGAAGTTTCTAAATTAGAACGTGTGACTACAAGAAAAGGGGAAATTTCACAATCCAGGACACAGATACAAGAGTTATCCTTGGCATTCAAGGTTCAAGGTCAACCAGTGAATGCCTATTAGGAATACTGTATTATTAGTCCGAAGCCTAGGTAGTAGGAATGTGTAGAGAAGCAAAGATTTTCTTACAATAAAATAATCCTGTCCCAATGATGCATTCCACCTACAATGGTTTCCAAATCATCAGTGAATAGCTATCTTCGGGAACCTGTTTACGTAAGTATGGCCCAATTTCCCATACTCTCTAGCCATCAGAGGCATTTGTGAAGCTGAAGTTCACAAATTCCAATATCTAAGGGACTGCCACAAAAGAAGAGGGGGTCAACCAGTGGTGAAATTCAATTTTTTATACTACCGGTTCTGTTGGCATGGCTTGGTGGGCATGGTGCTGCTTGGTGAGTGTGGCTTGGTGGGCATGGCAGGAGAAGGATACTGCAAAATCTCCATTCCCACCTTGCTCCAGGGGAAAGATACTGCAAAATCCCCATTCCCTTCCGACTCCTGGGGGAAGGATATTGCAAAATCTCCATTCCCACCCCATTCTGGGGCCAGCCAGAGGTGGTATTTGCCGGTTCTCCGAACTACTCAAAATTTCCACTACCGGTTCTACAGGATTTGCTGAATTTCACCTTTGGGGTTAACCAATTCTCCAAAACATCTGAAAGTAGAACAAGAAACAATGGATGGAAACTAATCAAGGAGAGATACAACCTAGAACTAAGGAGAAATTTTCTGATGGTTAGAACAATTAATCAATTGTGGAATTGTTTGCCTCCAGAAGTAGTGGGTGCATGGGACAACCATTTGTCTGAAACAGTGTAGGGTTTCCTGTTCAAGCAGGGGGTTGGACTAGAAGACCCCCAAGGTCCCTTCCAACTCTGTTATTCTGTTAAAACTGCAGGCCACTTAAACTGGGTGAGATTAACCAATAGATATGTTCCTTAATGCACGAGAATAATTTGCTGTTTTCAGCAGAGACTTTAAAAAAGGAAACCTTTCCATTAAGAATCAAGTCATCCTGAGATCACAGTTTACATGAATTCTGTCCATCCCTACTTTTCAGAGCTCCAGCTGATGGTCGAACACCATCTTTGCAAGCAGCAGAGAGATGAAGAGGAAGAAGACAGTGCTGAAGTACAGGAGTCACACAGTCCAAGCTGCTGCCCTCATGCCAACATAGAACCGACCCACAGTCCCGAAAGTTGCCCTTTGGCCCAAGCCCACGCCCAGCTGGAATCCCAGGAAAAACCACACTCTGGTCTTGAAGAACGTGAGTATGATCCTATCAATGTAGGGCAAGCTAGCCTTCCTTAGAGCATCTCGCTTTTACCCACTTCCAATGAAGAAGGAATCCTGTCTAGATTGCTTCATGTCTTGACCCCAACCTGACCAGATATATGCTTTCTTCAAAGGAGATAGTCCAAGCCTAGTAAGGAACCTGAAGCT
Organism: Ptyas mucosa; assembly: GCA_012654045.1. NCBI lineage: Eukaryota > Metazoa > Chordata > Lepidosauria > Squamata > Colubridae > Ptyas > Ptyas mucosa. The sequence continues at coordinate 154,419 of WNWU01000036.1, forward strand.
CTCCAGATGTTACTGAATCACAGTTCCCAACAGGCCTGGCCTGTGTGACAACATTTGAGAGCCACAGATTTTCCAGCTCTACCAAAATCTAGGAAAAAAGAACCCCTCCTTTAAATTCACTCTTCTTTCATGAGGGAAATTCATTTTCCATGGAACAGGAAAATACTTAATAAAACGGTCCCTGAGGCATACTGCTTTTGGAAAATATGTACTTTTTGTTTGTTTGTTTGTTTTGTTTTGTTTACCCAGTGCATGCTCTTTTCATTCATGCCCTAATATTATAATTAGCAAAGGCCCTTCCAAGCCATCAGCTCTGGGAGGAAGGATCAGGGTCCCAAGTTTAGGCTTTGATTTATTTATTTTTTTCCTTCAGAAATGAAGGACCACAATCGAGAGAAGTTTTTTGTTTAAAAGGACTTAGCAACACCAGTGGGACAATAAGAACACAGAGCAGGATTTGATCCTGGCTAATTTCATGCCCTGATCCATGCCGCCCAGACTGACACACACATTAGACTAAGCTCATTCTTCAGAATTTGCACTTCTTTGAATATTGCCCTGCCCATTTTGGCTCAAAGGAGAAAATACTCTTCAAAGCTGTACCTATTTCAAAGGAAATGTATGCTGCGTTGGATAGATTTTTTTAAATGCATATGTACGTGTCTGTACTTGTCTATGGTGCATATCTGGGTGTCTAAATAGAGGTTTTATGCAGATTTTTAAAAATTGCCAATCCAAGGCAGGACCATTAATCCATTAATATCCATTAATAGATCCATTAATATATGCATGGCAAGTTAGAGCAGGCCCAGAAAATAATTGATCTGTCCAAAACTCATTCTAGGAAGTCACAGTATTCAGATTTCTTCAGTTTCCAGTGGTGACCTAAATTATTATGTTACCTTATTCCCACACCCCACCCCAAAGCCGAGAAATAGGCCTTTCCTGCCTGTGGAATCCAGCTCAGTCATTCAAGGAATGTGACCTTGGCTCTCCATATTGACACAATGGTACCATAAGATGGGTTCCAATTTGGAACTTCCAGCTTCTTTCCCTCATGGCCAGGCAGGCTGTTGATGCTGTGCATTGTAGCTCCGCAGCCTGGGAGAGCTGCAATTTATAAGCCAGTGCGATATAAGCCAGTGTTTCATCCAGATGCATGTTAAAATCGTGTTGCTGCAGATCCCTTTGATCAGCTGCGCAGGTGGCAGAAGCACATATACTCTTTATCTATGCCAACGCACCCTGGATTCTGTGATGCCTCATACAATCTACTTTTGCTTAATAAGTCAGGGAAACAGTGGCCTCCAGTGGCCAAAGGCTAATGTGACAGCCAAGTTGGTTTTGGCCATACTCAACTACAGGTAGTCCTCAGCTTACAACAGTTCATTTAGTGACCGTTCAAAGTTACAACGGCACTGAAAAGAGTGGCGTATGACCGTTTTTCACAGTGACGACCAGTGGTGGGTTCCGCCCGGTTCCGCCGAGGCGGTAGCAGTGACAATATGACGTCACCAAACCGGTTCTGCCCCCCTGCCCCTGTTATTCATACCTTTTATTTGGCCCCACCCCCAATTTATTGCTGCCTCCTGAGTCCCAGCTGATGGGCTATAAGGAAAAAAAACTGTTTAAATTCTTGCCGCGTGGCTTCAAAGGGCCGCCCTACAGCTGATCAGTGGTAAAAGGCAGTTTGGTGGTAGACCGATGCCTCCAAAAACAAATGAGTAGACTGGTGCCTGCGAAAATAAATGGGTAGACCAGTGCCTGCAAAAATACATGAGTAGACCGGTACAGCTCTGCAAGCAGTTAAAAGCCTGGTAGACCAGGACCTCTGCTAAATCCTAAAGAATTGTCACATGACCATCAAGCCATGCCCACAGGACCAGTAGTAAAAAAATTTAGAACCCACCCCTGGTGACGACCATTGCAGCATCCCCATGATCATGTGATCAAAATTCAGATGCTTGGACAAACTGGTTCATACTTTATGACCGTTTGCTGTGTCCCAAGGTCATGTGATCCCCTTTTTTGTGACCGTCTGACAAGCAAGGTCAATGGGGAAGCCAGATTCTCTCAACGACTGGATTATAATTTAACGACAGTGATTCACTTAATAATCGTGGCAAGAAAGGTCATAAAATGGGGCCAAACGCACTTAGCAAATGTCAACAACAGAAATGTTGGGCTCGATTGTGGCCATAAGTCGAGGACTACCTGTATTTGAGAGAGTAAAATTAAGCCATTCTAAGCTCATCCCTTGCCCCAGGGGTCTTGCGTTGTTTGCACCCAGGAGGGGAGGATTTTGATCCGTTGCTATCCCCATAAATAATGCATTAAGAATGTTCTTTTTTAATCAGTCTGAAATCCCTTACCAAATTCTCACAGCACGAGCTGGCTCTACAATGTGGTGTCCCTGGAAAATGAGCATCAAACGATCGCAGCAGAAATAGCAATAGCATACCAATGGCCTTTAAGTTTATATACCTCCCCAGAGGGCTTTACAGGACTCTTTGGGTGGTTTACAATGTAAGCATTATTTGTATATTGTCCCCAACAATCTGGGTCCTCTTTGTACCGACCTTGGAAGAATAGAAGGCTGAGTCAACCTTAAACCCCATCAGGATCAAACTCAGGGGTGGGCTGCTGGAGGTTCGCAGGGGTTTGAGAGAACCTCTAGCTAAGATTCTGTGCAGTTCGGAGAACCCCCAAATCTCACTCCTGGCTGGCCTGTTTTAGATGCAGGTAAGTGCAGGACTCGCGTGGAGGCTCAGGGAAGGCAAAAAACAGGCCTACTGGAAGTTCAGGAAGGCCAGAAATGGCCTGGGGAGGGCGTTTTCGCCCTCCCAGAGGCTCGAGGAAAGCCTCCAGAGCCTGGGGAGGGCAAAAACGCCCCCACCACCACCACCATGGTGCAGCAGGCCAAGTAGGCCACGCCCACCATGGCCACGCCCATCCAGCAACTGGGCAGAGAACCCCTTGCTAAAATTTTTGAAGCCCATCCCTGATCAAACTCCACGCTGTGGGCAGAGTTGCCAGCAATACTATACTTTAACCACTGAGCCACCAGGGCAGCACGTCCTTTGACCTTTCAAAGAGGAAGGAAGTTGCAGTTCAAGGAGAAATATCAGTCACTAAAAGAGTACAGTCTGGGCTTATCCAGTCATAGAAGTAGGCTAAGTAACTTTCTGGTGCATCAGTAACCTAGGGGTGCCTGTGCCCCAGTTGTTCACCCATCTTTTAAGAGGCCCACATCTTTGGAGAAAGCACACTATTGGCAGAAAGTCAGCAGTTCGTGGACGCTCAGTATTTTCCTACATTTCACAAGATGTAATCAGGCGCCATTGTATTTTTTTCAGCCACCCACAATTCAAATATAAAAACACCTATTCGAGCAAAAGCATTGATTGGCGTGTGATCATTTGACTCTTTGAAATGATTAAATGGACTTTCAGCATTGAAGAGTGGGTGTGTGCACGAGTAAAGGAGAGCATATGCAAAAAACGTTCTTATTTGGTTTGTTTTATTCCTTCATTCATGGATTAGGGCTTGCATTTATGTTCTCCTTTTTCTCCAGGAAATATACATCACACTTCCTTCCCATTCAGTTTTGTTGTCACAAATGACCCTGTGAGATGGGTTAGCGAAAGAGGATGGAGAGACTGTCCCCAAGTCATTAAATGGGATTCATGGCTAAGTAGGGATTTGAGCCTGGATCCATTCAGTACTTTGATCACACCAGATTGTGGTAATGTCATTCCAGTGGATGAGTAGGTGGGTGGGTAGGTTACTGAATATACTGAGGCAAATGGGTTTTTCCTCTAGTCTATGCATCTTGCTTCTGCACCTCCAGGTAAATCAAAACCTTTTTTTAATTATTATATTTTTGTCCCTTTGAATTAGTCTTGACTGCTGGTCAGTCAGTGCCTCTGCAGTTTTCTTCACAAGAAAAGAACATTTTTCAAACATTGTTTGCCCTTGCCTGCTTTCCAGGGCTGAGAGGGAGTGACTGGCCCAAGGTCACCCAGCTGGCTTCATGTCTAAGGCAGGACTAGAACTCACAGTCTTTCAGTTTCTAGCCTGCTACCTTAACCACTGCACTAAACCGGCTGTCATCAAAGGCTTAGACAGACCGTTTTAATTTAGTACTCAACAGATTCTGGATGGCTGAATTGCAAATGTAATGAAGAGAATTTTAGGAGTGGTAGGAAAGATGGACACCCCACCCCCACTCCCCCCACTGCCATGTGTTTGAATGGGCAGCATAGTGGATCTAATTGATATGAATAATGGGTTGCCAAAAAATGTGGCAGAAAGATTTAATCTAGGTTTTAAAAGACTGTACAAGTTCATTTAAAAAGTCAGAAATGCAAATAAGAAACAAGTAATCGTGTTCACTCCTATAATTTAATGTGACAGTATTCTGAAGTTAGGCTACGAGACATAAGGCAGACAGTGTAAAATGTTGATTTGCTTGAGGCAGGGGAAAAAAATCAGGCTGGCTCTGCAGAACACAATCTGGGTCAGAAACTATTAGCTGCATACAGTAAAAGAAAACACAAAAATAAATTAGCACATGGGTATCTTGCAATAGCATGAAAAAGGTTCAGAGATGTTACCATTCCCTTAAAAATAAAAATACTAGTATTTGTGCCTTATGGAATTGCTTCCAGAGTAACTCAAGGAAATAAGTACAGAGGTTTACTGCAGATACTTCAATAGTTGCACCTCGTCCACCACCACTTTTCTTGGTTTTTCTCTCATTTTCAAGTGTTTTTTTAAAAAACCTCCTAGTTCACCTCTCCCATAGCTTCTAGATCTAGTTCCATTAAAGGTTCCCTCGCACATATGTGCTAGTCGTTCCCGACTCTAGAGGGCAGTGCTAATCTCCGTTTCAAAGCCAAAGAGCCAGTGCTGTCCAAAGACGTCTCTGTGGTCATGTGGCCGGCATGACTAAATGCCAAAGACACACAGAATGCTGTTACCTTCCCACCAAAAGTGGTCCCTATTTTTCTACTTGCATTTTTTATGTGCTTTCGAACCGCTAGGTTGGCAGAAGCTGCCATATTTCCAGATCAGGTCACTGTTCTTTATCCAAACCTTATACTGTACATGGTTCTTTCAACTACAGCCCCTATCCCACATTTTCACAAATGGAAAGCAAGCTGCATGGGCCTTCCCAAAACAATTTTTTCTTCAAACTTGTTCCACTAATATGGAGCCTCCGTAAGTGGACTTTCCCCTTTTGAGACTAGAATGAATGTGAGGATTCTCCTGAAGGACTAACCTCCACGCAGGTAGCTGGGGTATCTGCGTCTCTCTTCCAACAACAATTTGCATAGATGCAAGATGGATTGGGTGGAAGAGTCAGCTGATGGGCATGGCTAATGAGAGATCCTGAGGAGCTCTCCCCTGTTCTTCAGGTCCCACTGTTGATCCCACAGAACTGTCAGGGAAAAGAGACATCTGCAGCAGTACCTAAGGAGAACAACTTCAAGGAAAATGGCTAATTAAACAACAGCTCTTAGTAGGAGGAGCCCGGAGAGAAAGAAGGCAAGCAATTTTATAGCTTGCATGCTCTTAGCAAGATTTTCTGTTGCATTGGCATCAGGAGCAAGACAGGCAGGAAACAGGAAAGTCATCTGTTTCTCAAATACTATTAATGTATAAAAATACAAGCTGCAGCCATTTATCTTCTTGCTTACAGAAACGTGTCTTAGGGGTGGGGGATTTGTTTTCTTTCTCCAAGCTGATTGGCATCGTTGCCATTTTGGCACAGCAGTAAAGCATAAAACCCTCTTCCTGATATTTGCAGCCAGCAATATTGCAAAGTCAGCCCCAAAGCAGGTATACTTAAAGCAGGTGTCTCCAACCTTGGCAACTTTAAGACTGGCGGACTTCAACTCCCAGAATTCCCCAGCCAGATTTGCTGGCTGGGGAATTTTGGGAGTTGAAGTCCTCCAGGCTTAAAGTCGCCAAGGTTGGAGACCCCTGACTTAAAGGACGTTTAGCCTCGAATCCTTTCCCAACTCTTCCCTCTGTTTCCTTTCCCCATCCAAGGATTTGATAAACTAGGAGGGAACAGGGAAGTCCTTATATTACAGCTGATAGATGGAATGAGTGTATAATGTTTAGGTCACCACTAGTATTATACTAGAATAATACGGTAGTATTATACATACCTAAAAAGAAAGAAAGCTGGGATCAAAAACTCTATTCTAAAAAGTGACTCCTTCCATGCTCAATTTAATTTTTTAAAAAAACCATTTTACTCTCTGCTCTTTCTTTTCAAAGTTGGAAAGCTCTACCCACTGAAGCATTTCTCCCTAAAAGAAACCGTTAACACTGAATTATTTGAGACTCTGACCTCCCTGCCGAGTATGGGAAGTCAATTATTCTGCTAATATATGCAGACCTAGTTATCTCTTGTAAGCCACCTTTATTCTGAAAGGCAGCGTCTAGATACTTTAAATAAATAATGTTACACGGTAGATTTAATTAGCGACAGGGGTGTTTTTCTGATTTGTTTTGCTAGCATTTACGCTCTTGGAGTGCTCCCAGATTTTTCTCCTTGCTTTTTTTGGGGGGGGGGCAGTGGGCAGCACCACAAAAGTGCTCTCGCCTGAAATTTGCCTCCATCCACTGACTTAAACGAAGAGGGTGCATCCTGTCCAAAGTCTGAGCATCCACAAGCTGGTGTGGATTGATTTGTTTTGGTTTGTTTCCAGTTACTTGTAGGGCTGCCTCCTTAATCAATTGTAGGGATGGGGATTGATGGTCACGGCCCGCTAGTGACGGGTTTTAATTGCCGTCTACCCAATCCCCTTCCAACAGCTACAAGCCATCTGGAACCCATCTATACATACCTACCCAGGATGTTATGCACATCAGTGCCTGCTTATTAACAGTGCATCTCATTTGGCATTTCTTTTCTCAGTGACCTAGTTTTGAAGAGATTTCCCAGAAACTTGACAGCTTTCTTGTCTTGTCTTGTTTTTTGTTTCTTTGAATTCTATATCCTTTCGTGTTATCTACTAAGATTGCCATTTCCCAGTTTCTCCCCTCCTCCTGCTCCTTTACGAATGAAAGAAAAATCCCCCCCTGCTCTTTTCTGCTGATCTCCCCATGGAGATATAGATATAGATATAGATATATAGATATAGATATAGATATAGATATAGATATAGATATAGATATA
>WNWU01000036.1:161623-230170 GCA_012654045.1 Ptyas mucosa
ATATAGATATAGATATAGATATAGATATAGATATAGATATAGATATAGATATAGATATAGATATATATTTGGAGCATATTTTTTGTTTGTTTGTTTTGAACAGAGGGAAGAGTCACTGTAGCATGCGGTGCAGGGAGCTCTGACAAAACGAGGTCTCACTTGTGCTCAGAAAAGCAAGGGATTCATATATCACCGGAAACCCCCGTGGAGAAGGACAGGCTGCCCAAGGAGTAGGTATATAACCACGTATCGGGGTGGAGGTGAGTGAGGGTGGGGCTGTATTCAGACATTTCACCAAACTGTACTTGGTTTTGTTGAACAAACGATACTTCTACGTGAACAAAATAATTGCAGGTTGGCCAGCCAAATTTTGAGGGTCAGGACATCCCAAACTCATGACTTGATCATGGAGATAATCCGTGGATTTTTGACTAGGAGTGACTTGATGGCACACAGTCATATAATCAATCAATAATCAATCAGTTAGTCTTGACTTGTATCCCTGATCAGAGCCTTGACCAAGAAAGAAAAGCAAGTAGGAATAAGCCAGGAAATGGCATTCTCATGAACACATGACATAAAGCCAAAGTAGGGTACAAAGATCATTTGTACCCTATGACTATCATTAAGTGTTGTACCTTATGATTCTTGATGAACGTATCTTTTCTTTTATGTACAGAGAGTGTATGCACCAAGACAAATTCCTTGTGTGTCCAATCACATTTGGCCAATAAAAAATTCTATTCTATTCTACCACATAGTAAGCCAACACAGTCTGGAACTGTGGTTTTTTTTGTCTTAAATGCTAACCATGGTTTAGTCACTGACCAACCTCCCTGATTCATCCAGCACACTAAATTAAAAACAAAACACACAACCAGTTGTGGGCAAACAGCAGTGTGACAACCCCGTGGTCAGTTTTTCACAAAAGAGTCAGGTCATCGGGCAAAACCCCACCAAGATAAGTTCTTGATAGGTTTTCAGCTGCCAAGTTACAAAAACTGTCGCAGCCACTGAATCATTTCAAAATTGTGACTCGGTGGGCAGTGAATTGAATTCAAACAATCCTGGCTCCTGATAACAATTATTATTATCTCCTGCTTGTTACTTCTCAGCTAGCACCGCAGATAACCAGGGCTTGGATGCAGTGCAGGAAACCAACACCCGCAAGCTTGGAAAGAATAAAATCCTGAGCGTGCTATGTGTCAGCCAGCAAAAGATGCATCACTTTCCTTTGGGGAACCACCCATGATTATGACAGTCAATTCTCCTTTCAGCTTGGATTAACTCAGCTGCAATCAAACCAGAGAACGATTACACTGTGCTGCCACGCTCATAAATTAGACTAATCCAAACTGAAAGTCGCTTATTTCTCAGATGGAGGTAGGGTTTAGAGAAGCAGGCTTCATAGGAAGCCTGGGCCTTCATGGGGCCCTTCCAACCCGATACCCAGCCTAAAGCCACATACATCTCATAAAGCTCTCCAAAAATCCTTGGGAGAGGATAAAGCTGGCTCAAAGATGTCCCTGAAACTCAGGGCAGCCCTCTGATCTCTTGGGGGAGAGAAAGAAGAGACATAGTCTTACTGGGTACAGCTAATCAGTGGATTCCTCTCCACTGGAGGAAAGGGATCAATTCCTCCCTCTAGGCAGCAATTGACAATTTTAAATATATGCCTACAATTGGCTATTGAGAGGGGGTCAGTGGAGAAAGTGGGCTACAGGCAGAAGAAGAGTTTCCTCCCCACATCTGTTTGTTGGAGCAGTAGGAGCTTCTTCTGTCTGTCCATCCATCCATCCTGTTTCACATTCAACTAATGGGGGAACAGATTCTATGCAAGCCGAAGGAAACTTTGTTCATACCTTTTGGTTAGCCCAAGAAACAAGGAGAAGTCTTATCAACATGCCTTGGTTTGGAATGTGGCATCCTGAAAATGCCCCCTCCCTTTTCAGTAAATCCCTATGGTTTTGTTGCAAAGAGTGTGTCTGTAACTTTTTTTCTCTCTCTCTCTCTTGTTTTTTATCTTTCCCTTTAGGTGATTCTCTGCTGGAGGCACAGAGTTACAGCTGGACACAGGGCTCATGCATACCTGAGGAATATCACACAACTCTTCCTTCCTTCCTTCCTTCCTTCCTTCCTTCCTTCCTTCCTTCCTTCCTTCCTTCCTTCCTTCCTTCCTTCCCTCCCTTCCCTTCCCTTCTTTCCTTCCTTCTTCCTCCTTCCTTCCTTCTTTCCTTCCTTCCTTCCTTCCTTCCTTTTAAATGATTGTGGGTTTTTTTAAAAAAAGATTTCAATGACTAGGTCATATATTTGTAATGGTCCCATCTTATTTTTTTTAAGTGAAAAAACCCAAAACACTTTTTCACTGTTTTGAGTTTTGTGGCCAGACAACAGTAGGGATTTAGCCTAGAGCACTAGGCAGATTTTGATCAGAGATGGAAAAGCCTCTGCATTTGGCCCTGAGTGGCGGCCTAGATCTCCCAAGCAACAGATGTGAGGCTGATAAAGGCCTTTAGGAAATTCTCTACCTGGTTGGATTATGACCCCTATCACTCCGAGCCACACTGGACGGAGGTAATGAAATTGGTAATCTAGCATATGTGAAGGCAGACAAGATGGGAAGGTAAGCTTAAGCCTAAAGCTGGACTACTATAGACTCCAAGGGTGAGGCCCTGACTGAATTTCCTGCTGTGCATTCCCCTGCCTCCGGCCTACTCTGTGTATGTGTGAAAAAAGAACCAGGAATTCTACCTCCTGATGGGCCACTCTTTGTGTTGTTCCGTAGACAATCATTAGACGTTTCTCCTTGCCAACCTGATATAGTATGGCTCAAACGCCAATTCATCTTTTCTCTCCTCTGCTGTTGAATAGAACTAGGAGAATTTTCTGTAATATTTTACTCCTTTGGCCAGTTTTTCTGTCCAAAGCTATCGCCCTCCAAAGTTGCTTGAGATTTCATCTCCCCAGGTTTGCAGTCTATGTGGCCAAAAATCTGGTCCGAGGAAGGTTTCTCTAGGCCTTGTTTTCTACACTGTATGATATTTTGATAGCTGTCTATTGTTTTCTGAACCTTGTATTGCTTTCTGCTCTAGCATAGTTTTTATGTATGCTGGGGCCTCTTATAGCTCCCTCTGAGCATGCATCACAAGGCAGCAAAAATGCGTACAGCAGATTTAGGGTGATAAACAAGATGGACTGCATGCACTAGGCCTGTGTGCAACTGTGCATTACACCACAAAAGCAACACTTTTCATCTAGTCAGGTGAGAAGACAATGTGATTCTTGTCATGGCACTGTGCCTCACCTCAAAGCCTCCTCTGGCCACTCCAATAGCTGGAAGATGAGTAGAAGAGTCTGGGAGCTTCTGCATGTGTGTGTCATGTGGGCAGAATGCACTTGTGACTCCTGGAACTGTTAGCAAAGCGATGGGAAGCAAAGGATTTGGAGATGGGACACGTTGCTTCGGGATGCATGGTGTAAACCTTCATCGAAAAGAGCCAAGCCCACCTTGGAAGCTCTGCACGGCCCCAGTATACTCACAGGTGGGCCATACAGTTACCAACCTGGATCTGAATAAGAGAATTTTCTCTTCTGGTGTTGTGGGGCAGGGCCCCTTTAGCTGTCTTCAAGCCCATCTCTTGGTTCCAGTTCTATTCTGCTGAATCCTGCCTCATTAGGTAAGGAAAACTGGGCAGCTCTGGTCCTTTCTGACACCTCTCAATTCCCCTTCTAGTGGAGGTACACCAACAGTACCATCCAGCAGTGCCTTCCGAGAACAAACCAGCATTTCTGCTGTCACACCTACAGGCCTCTGTTGCACGTATGTGCAAAACCTCCAAGAGTTGCCATGCAAGTATTACAAGATCATGAGTACTGGGATACTTTTTTTTTTTAAAATGATAAGGTGTGTTTGCAATAGCTGCCCATTTTCCCCTTCTCATTTTAGATGTATTACCAGTGTTTTAAACTTTTAAAAGCGAAAAACCAGCAGCCCTTCTAATGATGTTGAACTACGGTTTGCAGCCTTCTCTTCCCCTTTGATGGTGCTGGTGGCCAGGCTGCTAGAAAGCGTAGTTTGACAGCATCCGAAGGGCTACATAATCCATTCAATTACAAAATACATTCAAGGCTGCCATGTCTTAATAAGGGAATTAGTTGAACATAGCCTAGATGAGAAGTAGACTACACATAGTTGGGCAATGACGTTTGGGGAGGGGGGGCTTTCCTTATATTATTGTTCGCAACATAATCCCACCCAACATGATGAGGTGGCTGCAATCGGGAACCGTGTGAAAGATCAGAGCAAACTGCCTGCTTGGGAGTGTCCTAAGTCCTACATTGCTGTATCCCTGAGTTGGTTTTACGTATCTGGACTACAATGCTGGACTCTGCATCCTCACTCCCCCACCTGTGAATCCTGCTTCTTTATTAAATGGGTCATCTTTGCTTGTTTTGTGAGTCCTTAATCACTGGATTTGCCAATCTGTTTTGCGTAGTGTTTAAACCCACATGGATGCAGCATCGTTCGGCATCAACATTCAGAATTCCGTCGATAACCCTTTTCTCTTGACTTACAAGACTGGTCCTTGGTCCCAAATATTGATACTACTGATTCTGCCCTGATTACAAAGGAAGTTAAATCCTTCTGTGATCAGAAAATTCCTTACAAAGAGCACAAACTTCTAAGAGGAAGCTCACACTAAACTCAGGCTGCACGAATTGAAAAACATATAACAAAAAGCATTTGAAAGCTCCATCTGAGGGATTTGCCTATTGATCATGGCCTAGAGTTGCCTGCTCGTGATATACCCAACTTTATACCTAACTATTGGAAATACAAATTTCCCTATTGCCATCTTGAAGCTTAACAAATGCATATAGCAGTGGTGGGTTCTGCCTGGTTCCGCCGAGCCGGTAGCGGTGATGATACGATGTCACTGAATCGGTTCGCCCCCCCACCCGCCCCCCCACCCGCATTATTCTTACCTTTTATTTGGCCCCACCCCCAATCTATTGCTGTCTCCTGAGTCCCATCTGATTGGCTTTAAGGAAAAAAAAACTGTTTAACTTCTTGCCGCGGGGCTTCAAAGGGCCGCCCTACAGCTGATCTGTGTTAAAAGGCACTGTGGTGGTAGACTGGTGCCTCCAAAAACAAATGAGTAGACTGATATAGCTCTGCAAGCAGTTAAAAGCCTGGTAAACCAGTACCTCTGCTAAATCCTAAAGAATTGTCACATTACTATCAAGCCACACCCACAAAATAAGCCACGCCCACAGAACCGGTAGTAAAAAAATTTAGAACCCACCCCTGATATAGCAGCTATCTCCTGGATGATTTCAAAAGTTGTTTAGCATTCCCTACTTGGAGTTGTATTCAGCTGAGGCTGTAATCCTGTGTATATTTTCATATGAGAGAAATCTATATATTCAGTGCATTTTCAGTTGTTTCCTGAAAAACATATATAGGATTCAGCTATGAAAGCTATAAGGGCAGGGCTGGGTGTGATATTCTGGATCCTGGAACAGGAAGAGGATGAGAAGACTTCACTTTCTCTTTTCAAGGCAATATAATTAATACAGCCCTCTCCTTTACCCTCAAACAAAACAAGGCGATCTCACCCAATGGCTTCAAGAAAGATTTAAACCTGGGTAATCACAACTGCAGTTCACATATTTCTGAGCTTTGAATTTACAGCTCTGGTTATGATGAATGGGACAGATGGAACTTGTAGTGTCTGGAGGGTCAAGGATACCCACAGTCTTATCCAAAAGAGCCTTGTAATTTTGTAGAGGTGGTATTAAAAATGCGTAATCCATTCTCAGAAAAATTACAGGTAATCCTCGTTTAGCAACAATTGAGACCAGCAGTACTATGTAAGAACAATTGGAATGGCTTATCTCTGGAAGTTGTGAGTGCTTCATCACTGGAGGTTTTCAAGAAGAGACTGGACAGCCATTTGATATAGGGCAATGATGGCGAACCTATAGCATGCGTAACAGAAGTGACCTGCAGAGCCATCTCTCCAGGCATGCCAGCTGTCGCCCATTGCTCTTCCAGGTTCCGGCACACACACAGGAGCACCGGAAACTGGAAGAGCAGCTCCCTAGCGCGTATGCGCACACCGGGAAGCTGAGTTTCTGGTGTGTGCATGTGCGCTGGCCAGCTGATCTTCACGCACATGTGCGCGCCTGAAACCAGAAGACCAGGTGACCAGAAGAAACACCAGAAACCGGAAGTTCAGCTTCCCGGTGTACGCATGCACACTGGGGAACTGCTCTTCCAGTCTCTGGCGCTCCTGCGTGTGTGCGCCAGGGAGCTGCTCTTCCAGCTTCCGGCACTTCCATTTCAGCACTCGGTGCCAAAAAGGTTCACTAACACTGATATAGGGTCTCCTGTTTGAGCAGGACTAGAAGACTTCCAAGGTCTTTTCCAACTCAGTTATGCTATGTTCTATCATTAAGCAAAGCTGTCACTAAGTGGGAAATCAGGACCCTCCCCACCCTTTATAATGCTCAATCTGGTACAGTGCCTGGATAGCCGGTGCAACTACTGCCTGTAACTGATCAACTGGTTTCACACCTTTATCTTTTGTTTACCTCCTAACAATTTCACTGCATCTTCCCTTGAGAATTAGAGAATAATTTCCAAGAAGGGATTTAATGTTTGTATTTACATTCATTCCAGAGCAAAGGATTACAAGAGAGTAAGCAGGCACAGAATGGTGAACACACAATGAAACTAATGTTGTGGTGCTAGCAGCTCCCAGCATATTTCACAAACAGCTCAGTTCATTTCGCATTGGATGCCTGCCTGCTCTCTTGTAATCCCTTCCTCTCCAATCTCTCTATTCTGCAAGGGAGGGGGAGAAAAAACACAAGTGATTTCTGTAGGTAATCTTTCCTATACCTGACTTGTTTATTTTTCCCCCCCTCTCTCTCACAAAGAAGAAAGATTGGAGAAGAGGATTACATGAGAGTAAGCAGGCATACAATAGGGAATGCACTGGGCTGCTTGCACAGCATGCCTTGATGGATTGTGTCTATGAAGGGAGAAGTGGCATGATGGACTACAGTGAAGCATAAGTTTCCCAGAAAAGAGGGGGCACATTCCAAGGAAGGGAGACAAGAGACAACATAGCCTGGATCTGGATTGGAAACAGAAGAAATTTAGCAGAGCCACTCCCTAGAATTTCTAAGGGTATATTCATTAGAATTATAGTAATATAGGTTTAGTCTGGCAAGCCTCTGGTTTTGTGGTGTAAGCACATAAAGAAGTGAAGTTTGATTGGATTGTTCTATGCCATTCTTGGGTTGGTCCTGATATGCTCTCTAGTGTCGCCATATTCCTTTCAATATTTATTCCCCATTATATGCCTGCCTACATTTTTGAAATCCTTTACTCTCCACTCAGTTCACTTTGCAAGGGAGAAAAAAAAAGAAAATTCCATCTTTTATCAATGTCAAATTTTGTGGAAGGTTTTGCTCAGCGTACTACTTTATTGCTTATTCCTTGCTCATTTTGTATTGCCTTGGCAGTTCTGTTTTCAAAGCCTGTTGCATAGCATACAATACAGTGGTGAAATCCAATTTTTTTTACTACCGGTTCTGTGGGCGTCGCTTGGTGGACATGGTGTGGTGTGGCTTGGTGGGAGTGGCAGGGAAAAGATACTGCAAAATCTCCATTCCCACCCCACTCCAGGGGAAGGATATTGCAAAATCTCCATTCCCACTCCACTCTGGGGCCAGCCAGAGGTGGCACTTGCCGGTTCTCCAAACTATTCAAAATTTCTGCTGTCGGTTATCCGAACTATTCAAAATTTCCACTACCGGTTCTCCAGAACCTGTCAGAACCTGCTGGATTTCACCCTTGATACAATATCACAGTAATATTGGCAACTTGTATTATTAAGAATGGAATCTTATTTCAGCAATTGACCTAAAGATCCTGACTTTGCTGCTTCACACCAAATTAGCATATTAATTAGTATTATAAGCCCTCTTTTCACCTGCATATCTACTCCAAAAAACTGGTTAATGTCTCTCTTAATCTCTACAATTATATGAAATTATTAAATGTCTGTGGCAACTCAGATACTTTCCCACTAAATTCCTAAATGTTTGAATCTAATTCTATGCTCAAGCACATTTTTAAAAACACTTAAGAGAAACTATGTATATAAATGAGAATCCTTGTGCAGATTTTTAAGCAAAAATTAGAAAATGAGTGTAGCTGTTCAAACTTGCACGAGTATTTGCATAAGAGCTAAAATATTGTATTGACAAGAACCTTTTTTTTAAAAAAAAGAGTTGACCCCACCTCCCTTTTCTATGAAATTTCTGATAAACAAACCAGGAGTCAAAATGCTTGTTTGATTTTCCCCCTCTTTTTATTTTATTCTGCTGTTTATTTGTTTCTTCTTTTTAAAGTTGCTTTTACATGCGCATAATTTGGAATTCTGCATTGGAATATGGAGCTGTGTTATAATAAGAATCTGACTTCAAGAAACAGAACGACAACCAAAAAAAAGTTACTGCATGGTAGAAAAAATTATGTCCGAGGTACAAATACATACAGAGTTCCAAGGACCAAAATGTTTTTGACAAAGAGATATTTACAAAGTTGTGGGACTGAGGGAAGAGGACAAGGAAGATGGAAATGCAAACAGGAAGTTTTGCCCGAGTTGAACACTTGGAGAACTAGCCAAATCAGGACAAAGATAGCTCCAATCCACTATGATCCTTGTTCAACCATGTTGGTCTCCAGGAAAACATTCAGAATGTTAGATTAGGTGGCATAGCTGAAGAAGAAATATAGGGCAAATTTTCAGCTACATCTCCATTTCAAAAGAAGAATCTACTTGGATGAAAGGCGGGAGAGGGGGAACTGAGGCCTGATTCTATTAGTTGTATTGTTGGCCTAACTGCAGAGTCAGGGAGAGTGACGTTCATTGTGAAGAAATGGACACAATATCCATTCCCATCACAGTCACTGTAACGGTACTCTACTTTTATTTATGTATACTGTACTTAAATGGTGGCTTTCCCTGTTATTCAGCCATCTCTGTACAGAACTTCCTCTGGAGCTTATTCAAATATGCTGTTCCCACCCTGAGGCTAATCCGAAAAAATAAAACCCACTTATCCTACCTTCTCCTTTCTTCTTGCAGCATCTGAACTAGCCAGCCAAATGCAAGAAGATAATTTTATCCTGCTGGCTTGATGCTCTGAGCTCCGTAGCTAAAGAAAAGAGACCATTGGCAATGTTGGCCCAACCAACTGATTTTTCATAGAGGATCACCAGTTTGCCTTTTTTTACACTGTTCACAATGAAAAAGCCAACATTTGGGAAGGACCATCTAAAATCAACCTTTGCATTCAGTAAAAGCATCTGAGACAACACACCTAGAACTAACCTCTTGTGCATGCACTTAGCACCCAATCATACCAATCCTGTTCTCCCCAGTTAAGAAGATAAACATCCCTGCACATAGAATACATTCCACTAGTATCCTAGTTTTTTTTTTTTTTAATGGATTGAGAGTCTGATTTGAAGAGATTTTGTGAATTCCTCAGGGTCCTCTTGAGCTGCTCTGTACGTCTCTTCGTGAACTTATATGTCTTGGCTCTCCCTAAGATTTCTCACAGTTGCCCTGTTTTAATTGTGCCCTAAGAAACGCAGGTGCACTTGGAACATGGACTAACCAAATTCCTGCTACAGATCAGCCAATGATGGAGTGTCACACAATTGCTTTGATGCCCAATTGGCCTGTCAAATGACAGCAGTGGTGGGATTCAGCCGGTTCGCACCACTTCGGGAGAACCGGTTGTTAACTTTCTGAGCAGTTTGGTGAACTGGTTGTTGGAAGAAATCATTATGGCAGAGAACCGGTTGTTAAATTACTTGAATCCCACCACTGAATGACAGTCCTCCAAGCCATTTCTCAAGTTGTGGCAGTTTCTTGGCACCTATTACTGCACCCCCAATGCCCTTATCCTGACCGTAGCATTTCTTTGCTGTGTACATTTGCAGTTGTGTGGTATTATATTGGCAGCTCAGACTACTGTAATTTAGCAAACAGAAGTATAAGCGAATGAGTGTGTGCCCAAAATGGGAATTAGCCAAACTCGCTCTTCAATAGTAATGTAATAAGTGTGTCTCAATCTTGTAAAACTTCAAAGAAGTTTCTGCTATGAGTCTCCAGAGTCGTAGAGTCCTACAATTTATCTAATATGGATCCTCAACAAGTCAAAACCATGTCTCTATTCTAATTTGCTGCTAAATGTAAAAGAGGTGCCAGGGCCTAAGTAGCAACCAATCATTACATCTGGAAGACATATCTTCACATTTCAGATCTATGGAATGATCTGCAGCTTGAGAGAAAGATGATCTGCCCTTGGTGACAAGTATGATGTTATTACTTAGCTGAGCCCTAACATTACTCTGTGCTCCTGATTCAGGTTAAATAAACCCTGGTCTTTCGTTCTCTTCTGCTGGTGGGATGGCCTTCTCAGAACTCCCTTTGTCTGCAGGAGATCTCTCTTTTTTTATCTTGATCACAACTATTAAGAGTAACATCCATGTTAGCAGAACACCACAAGGGAGACCTTCAGAGTGCTAGTGACCAGATGACTGCTAAGGAATATAAATCCTTCCACTCTCCACCGTTCCGTCAGAACTGAAGAAGTTTCTGGGATGAGAAGTGAAACGTCTTCAAGGAAAAAACCAAGAAAATTCAGTTGCCTTTTAAAAAAGCACCTTTGGGACAACCATAACCTGGATGGCTGAGAGTTTCCATAGACACAAGAGAGATAGGGTTTCTGTTGATGGAGCATCTAAACCCACAATCACAGTGGGAGAAAAAACCAGATGCTGAAATCCTGATGCACACAGATCAGAGTGATGTCTCTCTCAAAGGACGCACTACTATCCCAGTGGTCCCCAACTGAGTGCCTTCTAAATGAGTTGGACTACAATTCACTTCATTCCCCAGCCAGCCTCCTCTCTCTCCCACCCACCTCTCCCTCGCCACCCCTGTCAATTCTAGATGGCCATGCCGAATAAAAATGGTCAAAAGTTGTAGAGCAACCCATTTGGAGAGCACCAGGTTGGGGAAGGCTGAAATGAAATACTGTGAACTTTATGCTTGTCACATCCTAACAGTTGTGAACTCTCTTGCTGGCCCAAAGCATCCTGGCCTCCATACTGCAAATTCCCAATAGCAGGGATTGAGTCTATGAAGGGGAGAAGGAAATGCGATTGAGTTCCAAGACCAGGGCTGAAGAGCAGCTGCTTCGAAAGAGAGATTACCTTCACTTGCTTATCTCTCTGAAATGCCGTAGTGACTGGTTGGGACAGGGCAACGTTTAATGATGGGGGGGGGGGGAACAGCTGGTGAGGTTCAGCGTTTGGTCACAGTATATAAGCTGTGCCTGAAAAGAGGGACAGGTGATGCATTTAAGATCTGAGTCGCTCTGAGTTAATGCCACAGCATTTGAAAATTGGATGTCCTCAAAACCGGGAAAGGGGAGCGGGGCAGCACAGGAATGACCTTTACCCATGCAAGAGGCTGGATGACAGAGAGACATCAGGATGTTGCCCTACGGGGAGAATTTCATTAGGAGTGGAGGATTGCTGGGATCCAGACACTTGAAGCCTACTCCAGAGGCCATCATGCAGGGATGAGAGTCCCCACCCTCAGACGCATACATGCCTGCCATGCTCAGTTTTAAAAAAAAAAACCCTCCTCATACTCTTCACCTACAGTACAACCACCGCCATTCTTTGTTTAAAAAGGGAGGACAGAAAGTGGTGACAGTTGCCTTGGCAGTCGCTTGGCTGGTTTGGCAGTGAAAAGCCTTACCTGGGCTGTTGGGCACGAAAGGGGATTGTTTGGGTGACCAGTCCCAGTGTTACCTGTGGCCTTTTTGCCCACTTTCACTCAGGGATGGGAGGAAGTTATATGGGGGGAGGAGGGGAGGGAGGGAAGGTCTCAGTCTTTCATTCTCTCTGCAACTCAGGGATGGGGCAGGCAGTGTGTACTGTGTGATGTCGACATCGTTGACTCGGTAACACTTGCATTTATCAGTATTAATATTATTACTAGTAGTATTGATGGTCGCATTCATGTCACACCCTTCTCGAGCTGGGGAGGGGCTCCCTCCCTGTGCGGATGGTGCTGAGTCGATGGTATCGAAGACTTTGGAGTAAACTGTGTTGAAAACCTGCCAGTTAAAAATAGAAACAGAATTAAAGGTGGACCTGGAGAGAGAGAGAGAGAGAGAGAGAGAGAGGGAGGGAGGGAGAGAGAGAGAGAGAGAGGAGAGAGAGAGAGAGAAAATAACTGTATCCTTGCCAGGATAAGTCACTGCAGGTGATTGCTCTTCTCACTTGGAATGAACAGCAACAGGACTTAGTTGCTGCTGATTGCTTTAGAGTAACAGTAACAGAGTTGGAAGGGACCTTGGAGGTCATCTAGTCCAACCTGCTGCTCACATAGGAGACCTATACTAGGGATTCGAACCGCCGAACTGCCGACCTTTCTGATCGACAAGCTCAGTGTCTTAGCCACAGTAGCTTTCCCTCAGATGTATTGGGACTACATCTCCCAGAAGGCCTTGACAGAAAAGTCTGGAAATCAGAAACACACCGGGATAGCAAGATCTTTTTTCAAGTATCCAAAGCTCAGACCTCATCAACAGCAATCAAGCAAGTTTAAGCCAATTTTAGTTCTCCCTTTTGGCAGAGGGGTATTGGAGGTGGTGCTTTTGTGACCTCGGGCTGGTCTTTATCTACATAGCAAACTGCAGGAGGGGTAAGCAAAGAAGAACAGCTCCTATGCTCAGTTCGACATAACATATGGGGAACAAAGTGAGAAGTGGCCTTATGCCTTTGTCTCATGCCTGTGTCTTTCTAGAGCAGCCTTCCTTAACAAGCTGAGGGAAGTAAAGGTTAGATAAGGGAGTCTTTTGATCAGTGAACTCAAAACTGGGAGGTTTCTCTCATCCTCCACAATCATTGGTAGACCCCAGATGCAGGGCCCAGACCAAGTCACTGTAGACCTTAGATATCGTCATAACCCTAGACTTCCAAGTTAGATTCTATACACTGTATAGCTATCATAACATGATCAGCACACAGGCACAATTTTATATTCGTGTCTCTCTCTCTCTCTTTTTTTTTTTTTTTTTTTTTTTTTGAGGCATTGGAGGATTTGTTGAGCCTCAAACCTTTTTCTGGGCTCCAAGATTGATTGGAGTTGTGTATTCTGCCCACGATAATCCAGTTTTGGTGGACTCCCATTATCCCAGGACTCTTGCAACCATGCTAAATTCACCAGTGGAACTGAAAGTGAGGTAAAGGTGGAAGTGGCCCCAAAGACAAAGCAGAACGACGTTAACCAGAGATCCAGTGAGAATGCACAATAGATGATATCTTGCGGAATGGTCTTTCCAGTGGCATGACATTTTATCTGCCAGGTTTCTGGCTTGCTACCTGCTTTTAGCTGTCTGTTACGAAAATGCCTTAGATAAGATTGGGTGGAAGACAGTGATGAAATTCAATTTTTTTTACTACTGGTTCGGTGGGTGTGGTGTGGCTTGGTGGGCATGGCAGGGGAGGGATACTGCAAAATCTCCATTTCCACCTCATTCCAGGGGAAGGATACTACAAAATCCCCATTCCCTCCCCACTCCAGGGGAAGGATACTGCAAAATCCCCATTCCCTCCCCACTCTGAGGCCAGCCAGAGGTGGTATTTGCCAGTTCTCTGAACTACTCAAAATTTCTGCTACCGGTTCTCCAGAACTGTCAGAACCTGCTGGATTTCACCCCCGGTGGAAGGAATGTTACGTATTGTGTGTTGTGTTATGTTGTACTGTGTTATGTTATTGTGGTGGAGTGGAATGTTGTCTGGAGCCGCGGGAGGGAGGCACTCTTTCCAAGACAGCAGAACTTGGAATGCTTAGTGGGCAGAAAAGAGCAAGGTCGGACTCTCCCACGGCAAATCAGAGAGTAGATCTATAATTACTGCTTTAGTCTGGCAAGATTCTGTTTGTAAGTGAACAACAATAAAGGAGCTACTCAGAAGTAACTCTATGTGTCATTCATGGTTCTTTGGACCTGAAAGTTATATTGTTTTAATTTTGATTGGGAGCTGCTCAGAGTTTGGACTAAAATGGATAGCTATACAAGTGTTTTAAATAAATCAATAAATAAGGAAGAGTCCTGTATCACAAACACATCACACACAAAATAACCCTTCTCCCTAAAAAAAAAAATCAAGGAGAAGGAAATCTGAATGGGAATAAGAGTCAGAGACTCAATATATGTTCTTCCCGATTCCCTGATTTTCAGCTGAGAATATCAGCACTCTAGTAAGCTAGAGCTGGGAAGCCCTTACCTTGCTCCTCCCATACGCAGCGCTATTCCACATTGCCATTCTGATTGTGCCGGTTTTCAGGTGTGCTGGCCTCCTCCTCGCAAGGTGAGAGCTCATCAATAGATGTCTGGTTGGTGATTCCTAGACCGAGAGGGGATCAATCAGAAGCAGAGCATCACAGGTTAGAGAGATCTAGGTCTACCTACAGATTTAGATGCAGTTCAACGTGGCCCTAGATCTAGATCTACCTTCCCACAGAGCTGAGGAAGCTTCTTGGATGAAAAGCAAAATGTATTCAAAGAAAAACAAAGAAAGTCCAGTTGCCTCTTTAAAAAGTATCTTTGGGACAACCATGACCTGGATGGTTGAGAGTCTCCATAGACATCTACCTACTCATAGTTCTAGATCTATCTGCACATAGATCTAGAGCCATTTACCCCTAGATCCAGCTCTAGACCTATCTATCCATTGATCTAGAAAGATCTGGACAGACCCTGGGTCAGAGAAACCCTTTAGAAGATCAGGTGGCACTGAAGAGGCTGGCAAAGAGACACTGCAGGAATTTATAAGAAAACCAGCCACAGAAAAGGTTCCCAAGGAAAAAGAGCAGTGATGGAATTCAATTTTTTTTACTACCAGCTCTGTAGGTGTGGCTTGGTGGGTGTGGTGTGGTGTGGTGTGGCTTGGTGGGCATGTCAGGGGAAGGATACTGCAAAATCCCCATTCTCAGCCCACTCCTGGGGAAGGATATTGCAAAATCTCCATTCCCACTCCACTCTGGGGACAGCCAGAGGTGGTATTTGCCGGTTCTCTGAACTACTCAAAATTTCCACTACTGGTTTTCCAGAACCTGTCAGAACCTGTTGAATAGCACCCCTGAAAAAGAGGAATAGGCAACCATTTTGCAATCATATACAACACTTGGGTGAAATGAGGGAGAAGACTGGAGGTTATAGTAGTCTAGTGAAGGTCCCAAATGGACTATGTCTCCTATCTTTAGGGTTAGATTAGGATTACTGATATTTATTTTCAAACAACGTTCAGCTAGTGCTAATTGTCTTGTATTTTCTGCTTCAGACCAGAGAGAAACTGCCAATGATTTTTCAGGGATTTGAGGGCTGCCACACAAACATCCCCTCCCCCAATGGGACGGCAGGAAGCTCTATGCCTTGAGCTACCCAGTCTTCTGCTTTAATACACAGAAGAGTATGGTAGGAAGAAGAACTTGGAGGTCTCTCTCTTCTAGAATGGAACTTTGAAGTCCCATCTTGTGAAGGAAAAAAATTAAATTTAATTGAAAAAATATGTGAAGGAACAGGCAGATGTCTATACATATGGGATATATATAGACACCAACAAGTCAGAAACCAGGGCTAATCACCATGTTGACATCTAAAAATTATCCTTTTCTTAACAATTTTAAGAAGGGACAGAAAGCTTTTAAGGGGACCTGAATGGGAGGATTTCTCCAAAGCTCCCTCACTCCATCAGCATTCCCATACCACTGGCAGCTCGTTCCTTCCACTTCTGCTTGTTCTCTTGGATGTACTTGCTCCAGGTGGAACGGAAGCTTTTGATGTCAGCGTTGATGTCCCCCAGCTCAGCATGGTCGTCTACAGAAGTCTGACGCCAGGTGGAACTGTGGGCAGTGGGATACAGTCAGAACATGTACATCCCTTGAGTGGTCAATGAAGGCAGCAAGGAGCAACTGTGAACATTTCCTCTTCTCTCTTCCCTGTGCTGGCTCCTCTTGAGCTCTTCCACTTCACGCCTTGTCATCACTACATCTCTCTCTCTTACATCTCTCTAGCAATGTACTGCCTGGTTACATACTTTTCTAAAGTATGAGTTTGGAGGCCCATTCTCACCTTAAAACACCTGTTTTCCATGCATGAAACATTTTTTGATGGGCAGTAGAATTGTAGATTGTAGAATCTGACATCCATCCACCCCTAAATACAAGAACTTCCATTCCTCATTTGACCATGTTTCCTCACCAATTCAGTAAATTCAGTGACAATGACCCTATATGATATGTCTCTATAGCTATTGAACTTCTGTTTTTTTTACATTAAATTTTCCCACAGGATTCCTTACTGCCATTCAGTATTGACCCCGAGCAATGCTGTACACTCTGCTTTTCACCTAGAGATGCATTGTACCATCCATACAAATGCATTTATTAAATGTATATGCCTCCTCTCAAGCCCAGGAAACCAGGAGCCAAGGTGGTTCAAGTGAATTCAGGTTAATTACATGCTAAAGGTAAAGGTTCCCCTCACACATAAGTGCTAGTCATTCCCAACTCTAGGGGGTGGTGCTCATCTCCGTTTCAAAGCTGAAGAGCCAGCACTGTCCAAAGATGTATCCGTGGTCATGCGGTTGGCATGACTAAACACCAAAGGCGCACGGAATGCTGTTACTTTCCCACCAAAGGTGGTCCCTATTTTTCTACTTGCATTTTTTACGTGCTTTTGGACTGCTAGGTTGGCAGAAGCTGGGACAAGTAACGGGAGCTCACCCCTTTATATGGCACTAGGGTTTCGAACCGCTCAACTGCCGACCTTTCAATCGACAAGCTCAGCATCTTAGTCACTGAGCCACTGCATCCCTAATTATATGCTAGCACTCTATAAAAATCTGAACTACTAATGGTCAAAGCAAATTGGCAGTAGATAAAAGTCAATGGAATTCAAGGTAAGCTGGACTTAGATCCCTTGTGGTTGTGCAGGGACTCAAGACTGATAACGTGCTTGACCCCTCCCTCGGGCTCAGCCTGTCATCTCCTACACTTCCCATCTCATTATCAAGTGAGTTTCATCTGTCAAACCTGGGGCAATCAAGATCATTACTACAGGGCGGGTTTTGCCTTCCTCTGCAGGGAGAGACTTTTTTTGCAGTGGTCCACCATCAGTGGTCCACACCGAAGATCACACCTCCTCTTCCCAGTTAGGAGATAAGGTACTGTCAAGAGATGTAAAAATCTCAAATGCCAGGCTTTGGAGAGCTGCTGTCACTAGTCAGTAAACAATTCCAAGCTAGACAGACAATCCACCTTAAAAATGGCACTTTCTTATATCCAGTCAGGTACACAGGGGCAAATATACTTAAGCATTCCCTGGCTTCTTTCCTCCACCTGATGTGGCACAGCCTGACAATCAAAAAATGCACAGAAGCAAACTCTGGCCACTGTAGCTGAACCAGTTCCAAATAGGCAGAATGGGACAACTCTCTGCAACCAACTCGCCATAGGACAACTTGCTGTGGAACAATTCCACATGAGATAACTCAATGCAATAAAAGTTATCCGCCACTGTTTCTTCAACATTATTTCCATTGACCAAAATGGAAGACATGTAGAAAAAACTGTGGTGGATAACATTTATTGCATTGAGTTATTCCGCTTGGATTCTCCCATGGCGGGTTGGCCATGCTGGGTTGGCCATGGTGAGTTGACTGCAGCAAGTTGTCCTAGACCTCCCAGATAGGTAAGGAGGTGGGTGGCTGCGAAGGACCCATGCCTTCTCCAATCCATTTAGAGAGGAAGGAGTGTATGACTACATACCATCAAATTGTATTATTACAATGGCTGATCACAGTCAGCCAGATGTTCAGGCTCGATTTGACATTTCTATCCAACTATCAAATCCTTCCCAAGGCTGTGATTGTTTTATAAAACCAAAGGTGCCGTTGCGGAATGTGAGCTGTTCCAAGTACAGCTGCCTTTCGCAATTGATTTATTATGCAATTGACATATTATGGCTTGTCATTATTATGGCTTGTCACACAGTCAGCCAGATGTCTAGGCTGGATTTGGCATTTTTAATCCACCTATCGAATCCTTTCCAAGGTTATTGTTATTATTTTCTGCTTCTTTTCAGACACCGGAAGAAGGGGCTTGCAAAAGACCGTGCAGGCAGGGTCAGACCTGCTGTCTGCAGGCAGGGTCAGCTTCCAACTGGAGGATGAAGCTATCCTTCCAGCTGGAGGAGATGTAAAAAAATACTGACTCTGACAGCTAGGCTTAGGCAGAGGAGTTTATTTAGGTATTTATTTGATGCTGCCAGACTCCAAACGTCACAATATACCAGACAGTATAATACAAACAATATCGTGTTCAAAGGCTAGATCAGTCAGAATGCCATCAGGGACCCAGAGAAAAGAGTTTCTGTTAAGAGACAGTAACATTTTTTCCCCCAGAATTGTGAACAGAATTCCACCTGCTGATCTACATTAGGGAGGTCAGATCAGAGAGTTGGAATATTGGAGAAGCAGGACAAAATCCTAGGAAGAACTCATGCCACAAAGCAGTGTTTCTCAACATCGGCAACTTCAAGATGTGTGGACTTCAACTCCCAGAATTCCCCAGGCAGCCATGCCGGCTGAGGAATTCTGGGAGTTGAAGTCCACACATCTTGAAGTTGCCGATGTTGAGAAACGCTGCAATAAAGCACGCCAAACAGGTTCACTCCATTCCCTACGGCTGTATCTCCCTGTCTTCCACAATTCCCAATCCTCACCAGTATCATATTTTTCAGACTATAAGACACTCCAGACTATAAGATGCACCTAGCTTTTGGGGAAGAAAACAAGAAAAAAAATCTGCTTCTACCTTCCAGCAATTTGCCTCCTTGCAGCAAACAGCCTCGTCAACTTCAGCACAGCCTGATTTAGCACAAGCAGCTGATTGGTGGTTGGATCTGCCTCCCGGAATACCACCAATGACCTGTTCCAGACTGAGGGGATTGCCACTGCTCATTGCCACCATCACCATCCATCGCCGCTGCTGCCTATTGCCGCCTCTGTGTGCCCCATTTTCAGCCTCCGCACATCCCGTTTTCGGCCTCCACATGCCCCATTTTTGGCCTTCACGTGTCCCATTTTCAGCCCGTTCCATGTGCTGGAGATAGGCGGTGGTGGCGATCCCCACCGCCCGGAATGGGCTGAAAGTAGGGTGCATGGAGGCCAAAAATGGGGCGCATGGAGGCAGTGATAGGTGGCAGCAACAATGGGTGGCGACTGTGGCAATGGGCGGTGGCAATCCCCACAACCTGGAACAGCTGATCGGCGGTATTCCGGGAGGCCAATCCATCTACCAATCAGCTTCTCGTGCTAAATCAAGATGTGCTAAAGCTGACCAGGCTGTTTGCTATTTGCTGCAAGGAGGCAAATTGCTGGGAGGCAGAGGCCAAAGGGTGAGTGCCGTCGGGTGGATGGAGCTTCGGCAACATTTGCTGCATAAGACGCACAGACATTTCCACCTACATGGGGGGGGGGAGTGCGTCTTATACACCGAAAAATACGGTAAATACAAACCTGCTCTGCTGGCTGGACGATTTGTTCTTGGAACCTTCTTCCACCAATGGGATGACCATTTTCTCCGCTACGTCTGTCAAAACTTGGAAAGTGGGTTCCACAATAAAGTCAATGAAACCTGTGGAAGGAAAAGAGCATTAGAGATAAGCCCATGGGATTCTCTGCTTTCTTCTGAAAGGTTATACACAGAGTGCAATGAGGACAGTTCGCTTTGCTGTCCCTGTGGCAGGAGAAAATAAACCAACGGAGTGGAGGATACATGAGCATCTCTACTACATCGAGGGAGGAAAGGAAGAGGCGGTCAAGAAGAGCTCCACCGTGGCATACAGTCTGGGTTGTTTTCTTTTTTTTACCACTCACCAATCTGTGACTGGGCCACCAGGGTGGATGTGCGATCACACAATGGGGAGAAGGGCAATCCCAGCTCAGCTTCCTTGTCTCCCTATAAAAAACAAGGCAGATAAGAACCAAATCTTGTAGTGTGATGGCTGAGGTGACACGGCATATGTAGCCCGAACAGTTATATTCATGGAAGGTGTTAAACTTGGCTAGTTTTAATTTTATTTGACGGTCCTGTGGTGCAGAAGTCATGCAACCCAGTCTCGGGAGTGCTTCACAATTCAGTGTATGATATAAACCCAGAAAATGGGCTAATTGGATAAACAGGTGTAACATGCAGTGCAAACTCAGCCACGGTTCATGCATGGAATATAATCTTCCCATGAAAACTCTATAGGTTCGGTGCAACTTGATAACCGTGGCTTTGTTTCAAAAAGCAAATGTTTGTGACTACTAGAAAGGTCAGCATGATTTCAGTAGTCCTATCTGACATCCAAGCCCCAACATTATAACCTCCTCCAAGGGAGAATCCTAGGCATACCTGGCGGAAGAACTCTTCCATGAGAGCTTTGGTCCATTTGCAGTGCACCGGCCATTGTTTGGTGGGGTGGCTGATATCAGCTGCATGCAGCAACAAGGAGAGGGCTTTTGATTTGTCGATCCTGGGGAAGCAGCAGTACAAGAATAGCAAGAATGGGGTCAGATCTTGCTCCTGGCATAATGTACCTGCAGTGTCCCAATTGGGACAGGCAGCCTCCTGTTTGCTGTGCTAGGCTCTCACCTTTGCTGCTGTGTAGAAGCCTGATTTAGCAAGTATCAACACCCATCCCATCAAGAAGCAGAATTACCACTACTGTGTACATCCTTTTCCCAGAGACCTCTTTTCCACTGGTGTTTTAAAGCTGATTTTTAAAAATCCAGCTATACTTCTTAGGCAACGGGAGAAACTTCTGCCACTTCTTACTTTATGCTCCACATATATATGTGAAGACCTTGACTTTTTCCCATGCCCTCTGCGCATGCCAGAAGCAGCCAGGAAGGAACCTGGACAACCTCAAAGAACTGTTGACTATTATTCAGACAAGTGTTTCCAGATGTAGCTCAGAAAGTCCTGTCCTACCCATTGTTTCATCTACAATTCTATCCATCTATCTATCTATCTATCTATCTATCTATCTATCTATCTATCTATCTATCTATCATCTATCTATCTATCATCCATCCATCCATCCATCCATCCATCCATCCATCTCTCTGTTTCCCCCCTCCCTCTCTCTGTATATGTGTGTGTGTGTGTGTCTCTCTCTGTGTGTGTGTATCAGTGGTGGGTTGCTCCTGGTTCTGTCCGGTTCTTTAGAACTGGTAAGTAAAAGCGGCAGGAGGCTCCGGATGTCATAATTGACGATCTGCATATACCGAACCGGTAGCAACGATCCTGTTGAGAACCGGTAGTAAAGGTAAGTAGAACCCACCCCCGGTGTGAATGCATATAATCTATTGGTATATATTGATCTAAATATATCTAGTTTATAGTATAGTGTGTGTGTGTGTGTTTGTGTGTGTGTGCAAAAGTCTTGACGTATTCGGGTCTTTTCCTGTGTAAGATTGAGAGTATCTCGGTGAAGTTTCGACGAGGTCCCACTTGTCATCTTCAGGCTGGTGTTTTCGGCTTCGTGTCTTCGTCCCTTTGCTCGCACAGACATGAAGCCGAAGACACCAGTCTGAAGATGACAAGTGGGACCTCGTCGAAACGTCGCCAAGATACTCTCAATCTTACACGTGAAAAGTCTGAATACGCCAAGACTTGCATACCTGTACCCATGAAAATCTATCTCTATCTCTATCTCTATCTCTATCTCTATCTCTCTGTCTCATCTAGTTATCTACCTATCATCTATCATGTATCTCTCTCATCTCTCAATCTCTCTCTCTCTCAACCTCTCTCTCTCTCTCTTCCTCCCTCCCTCCCTTCCCCTCCCCCCATCATCTATCTCTGACTTAGTTGTCAGCATCATCACTAGAAAGCTCCCTGAGGTTAGCTAAAGAGCTTTCTAATGTCTGCAGGTTTAATAATATAAAAGAGCCTTGGTAGTACAGTGGTTTAAAGCACCCTGTTATTAATACCAGCTGCCTGCAATTATTGCAGGTTCAAATCTCACCAAGCTCAAGGTTGACTCAGCCTTCCATCTTTTCTAAGGTAGGTAAATTGAGGAGCCAGTTTGTGGGGGCAATAAGCTGACTTTGTATAAATATACAAAAGTATGAAGGCTATTGCTTAGCGCATTGTAAGCCGCCCTGAGTCTCCAGAGAAGGGCGGCATATAAATCAATTTTTTTTTAAAAAAATGTATCTGCCAACTTTCAATGCTTTTTATGCCTTCAAATCCAGTTTTTCTATTACATATCCAGAGATCATTATAGCTTTTTTAAAAAAATACATGCACGTGCACACACGGCCCTCCTTCTGCCATTTACCGTTCCAGCTGCTGCAGGGAAGTTTTCATGGACTTGACTTGCTGGAAGTGACAGGACATGTCTGTAGCCAGAACCATTTCAATCACCAGTGACCGGAGCTCCCTGCATCCCATGAAATAAAGAAACACAGCTACCATCAAACCCATTCTTCCTTATGTGTTTCAACTTCCCACACAAATACATTCTGCAGAAAAACCCGGAGGAATTGAGCAGGGAGGGGGGGAAACTATCCATTCAGTTACCATGAGTGATCACATTTGAGTTGAAACTCTGCAATCCCAGAAGAAAAATTCTGCACCAAGATGACACAAATATCAAAAACGTTTGAACATCAAATAACATTGTTACCACGTTTAGCTTTTGATATTGTGTTTGATAACGACAGTCATGTCTTTAACCTTTTTTCCTGGGGGGGCTGGAAAGATTCAAATTCCATTAGAGACACACAAACGCTTTCTGTCTGTCTATTCGGGGTATTCCCAAAGGTAATATATCTTCACACTGACTGCTTTGCTGCAGGAAGTCTTTGGAAATCCTATCTTCCCAGCAAGTCTTCTGCAGTTGTAATATGTTTATCAGAAGGAGTCTGCCAACTTTAATTTCATTTTTTTTTTCTGCCTAGGAATGGATTTAATATGTAATCATCTTTGCGGTTGAGCAGCAGAGCTTAAAAATAATTCAGTAGAATTTAAAAGCTTAATTTCACCATGCCTCTAGAATCAAACAAATAACACACACAAATATATGCATCCCGGAAAATTCTAATTTGAAAATCTGTATACATTCCAATGCAAAGTTCACCACAATGAGTGTACTAAATGTACATGAGAGAGGATATTTGTGCCCCGTTTCCTGCCTCCCCTCCCCTTCTCCTCCCCCACAAATCTTATATTTCATCAAATCTAAAGATTTATTGCTCAAGCACCCAAAAAGTGGATTCTCAAACATGATAAGAGGAAAGGGGAGCTGACTGCAAGAAAATTAGACAATTTATCATAATCATTATTTACCAAGCCTCATGGGCCCTCTCAGCTAGGCTGAGGGAATATTGTAACAACAGACATGGGCCTAAAATGAGAACATCTGGTTTGTAAATTGTCTTGAATCTGGAAATAGTTTCAAACTTGGGTGTCAGGCTGAAGCTGTCAATCAAGCCAAGTGAGAGGTGCTGGCATGGTAATGAAGCTCTCGTTCAACCTCTCAAGAATGAAAAGAGGTATGGAAAGGAGGAGAGGCACAGAGCAAGTCTTGCGAACAAATTAGGATGAATGCTGGTAGAACCCAGAGCCCTTGTCATCACTGCTTATTAGTCATTGCAAGATTCCCTGAGTCAGAGATGGTATTCAGCAGGTTCTGACCAGTGCTGGAGAATCGGTAGCAGGAATTTTGAGTAATTCAGAGAGCTGGTAAATACCATCTCTGACTGGCCCCGCCCCCATCTATTCTCTGCCTCCCGAGTCCCAGCTGATTGGGAGGAAATGCGGATTTTGCAGTAACCTTCCTCTGGAGTGGGGTGGAAATGGAGATTTTACAGTATCCTTCCCCTGCCACGCCCACCAAGCCACACCCACAGAACCGGTAGTAAAAAAAATTGAATCCCACCACTGCCCTGAGCAGCTATGTGCGCGCACACAAATACGCACATATGTACACAGCCCCATTAGGAAGTTCCCTGCATCACGCAAGAAGATAATTTGCTACCTTTTGCTAGTAAGCCACTTAGGAAAAACCAAGGATAGGTGATCAGAAGTCTTACCCTCATACCACAAAATGTCTGAACAACAACTGAGAACTTCTAAAGTTTAGAATCTAAACACTACAAACGCACTGCCTAGAAAGGTTTGGCATGTTTGAGTCATTTTAGCTTCAAAATGTCTAAAAATATAATGCCTAAAGAAAAATATTAAAATTATTTCTGCTGCCATCTAAGCAACCTCTGCTATGTACAAGTCGCTGGTTCTGAGATGCTGGGATCTCTTTCCTTCGATCATCTTCGGAAATGTAAGAGTAGTCATGACACTCCAAAGTGGAGATATCCCAAAATGAATGGATATCAAATGGAACTGATTAAAGGCAATTAGGAGTCCCACATAGGAGCAGTTAACGTGATTATAAACCCAAGCCCGCTTAACTAGAGGAAGAAGCTCAACTTAATTGTTGCCCTTTCTCACAACTATGTATAAACACACAGCATTTTGCAGGAAGAGGGCATCGTATTCCAGTTAACCGCAAAGTTGACTGTCAATTGGTTGATTTCTGCCCTACTCCACCCCACAAGGCCTGAAAGCATTTCAGTGAAAGCATGACCCCATTTTTCCTGGTAGCATGGTTCAGTCAAGAATGGGAGGATGAGGGCTCACACAAATTCATCCTTGGCCAGGTTAACAAGTACGTTCATCTCGTCGTCCTGCATCATGCGGAAGACGGCGCTGATGTGGTGGTTCTCCAGAACTGACCGATCATTGTACAAAATGGCTGTATCTGACCTGAAAAAAAGGAAGGAAACCATAAAGCAAACACAATGTCAAGGACAGGGATGAACGATCTTGCTTTTTTTTTTTTTTTTTTTTGAGGAACTTTTCAACATTTTGGTTAACTCCAAATATAGGCAGTCCCTGACTTATGACCACAATTGAGCCCCGCATTTCTGTTGTTGAGTGAAACGTTTGTTAAGTGACTTTTAAGATTTTTCTTGCCACAGTTGTTGAGGGAATCACTGAAATTGTTACCTTAGTAGCCCGGTTGTTAAGTGATTCTGGCTTCCCTATTGACTTTGCATGTCAGAAGGTCGCAGAAACTGATCACATGACACCTGGACACTGCAACCGTCATAAATATGAACCAGTTGCCAAGCATCCCAAATTTTGATCACATGACCATAGGGATACGGCAACTGTCATAAATGTGAAATATGGTCATAACAAGTCACTTTTTTCAATCCCATTGTAACTTGGAATTGTCACTAAATGAACTGTTGTAAGTCAAGGACTACTTGTATACAATGGCCTACCCCGGTTTATCTTTAATTGCGTGGCAAAAAGAGGCCATGGAGGCCTCAAGTAGCCAACACAGTTGACTTACTATTTGTTATTGTACGTTCCAAAAGTCTTCCAGAACTCTTCTTTCCTCTAAACAACAGTGTAAGTTTAACAATGGAATGTCCATACAACCTCTTTGCTTACTTGGTCTGGATGTGGAAGCTGTTGGTGGTACCCGTGTGCTCATAGTCATGGATTGCAGCTGCAAAGATAATGGCCAGGGCCTCAATCTCTGTCAGGCAGTGCTGCAGAGGAAGGAGGAGAGATGATCAGCATCTTTGGGAGTGAAAGGGTAATGTCTGGGAATAACCCCAGAACTTTGCCACCATAAATGGGAGGACAAGTTCTACACTAGAGGGTCTCATCCCTATGACCAAAACGTCCTGATTCCATAATCTTTCTAGATCAGTTGCTGTCCTATCTGTGGAATAAATTTTGACTTAAAACCTACTTTCCTGGAAACGGACACTATAACAATTGCATTTCACATGGCAAGAGGAGAAGCAACAACACGGCACAGATAGATGCCCATCTTACTGTCCTTAGATGCACATGTGTGGCTGAGTCGTGCAAAATAAGATATACAGATATAAACATAAATTTGCTCCCACATAGGACATGTTCCATTTCTCATCTTAGGATTCCTACCGCAAACATGGTTTTGTGTCATTCCAAAGAAAATTTCTGTTCTCTGATATTTAACAGAATAGCAAAGTTGGAAGGGACCTTGGAGGTCTTCTAGTCCAACCCCCTGCTCAGGCAGGGAACCCTATACCATTTCAGACAAATGCTGTCCAATCTCTTCTTAAAAACCTCCAGTAAAGGAGCTCCCACACTTCCAAAGGCAAGCCATTCCACTAATTAATTGTTCTCATGATCAGGAAATTCTTCCTTAGTTCTAGGTTGCTTCTCTCCTTGATTAGTTTCCACCCATTGCTTCTTGTCCTGCCTTCAAGTCCTTTGGAGAAGAGCTTGACTCCTTCTTTGTGACAGCCCCTGAGATACTGGAACACTGCTATCATGTCATCCCTAGTCCTTCCTTTCATTAAACTAGACATACCCAATTCCTGCAACCTCTCAAAGATAATGATTTCTAGGTATGCTGCTGGGAATACAACTACCAACATTTTAAGTGGGCACCATTCTCATGCAGAGCCAACTGCTGACTATGTCCTTCAAAGCCCGAAGAGAAGCATCCTAACTTAATGGCTGTGTTTTCCCCAATAAGTCTGTCCTGGTTTTAAAGATATTGGGAAAAGTACTTCCTTCTGCCTTGCCCTAGTTGGAAGATATTGCTTCCTGCCCTGGGATCTTCCCTCTTCAGAGAGATTTCATTTTCAAGATGTTTTATTCGCTGGAATGCATTTTAGCAGGTCAGATTACTGATTTACTTTAGAGTTTGTTTGGGTTTTTTTACTTGATATGATTTTATATTTTAATTACAACTGCGTATTCATCTTGTAATATAACCTGTAGACTTTTTGCTTAATGCCCTATTTGGGCGTTAATGAGGTTGGGGACAAACACCTCACTTAGCAAACATTTGCTGACTGCAATCAGTTTTCCCAATTCCTGCCTTAGTGCTAAACTGGGGAGACCTCTAGAGGGCACTGTTGTTGTTTGTTTTCACGTATGGCGAATTAGTCTTTGATCAAGAATAATTTGGAAGCAAAACAGTATGTAGGTTGCATTCCTGATATTTGTCCTAGGTACAGCAGTGGTGGGATTCAGCTGGTTCTCTCCAGGTTATGCAAACCGGTAGCGGCAACTGCGGAAGGCTCCACCCACCCGCCCAAACTTAATATGTGACTACTGCGCACTCACATTTGCGAACCAACAGGGAAGGTAAGTGAATCCCATCTCTAAGGTACAGTAATTCATGTCAACCCAGCAGAAATGTAGGCACTAAAACCCAAGATTTGAAAGTTTCTTCAGACCCCAAAAAGCAGAATTAATTTTTTAAGCATGTAATATCAACACTTCCCAGCTGGAGGGTGGACAAATGGGGACATTTGCTGAAGCACTCAGTCTACAGGTTAGCCTTACCACCATGCCCGTGCGAAGCAGGAAGCAATGTACAGTCTGGGTAACATCAGCAGCATGTATCTGATTGTGATAAGGATTCTTATATTTCCCATAACCAGCCTCCAGTGCATCCAGGAAAGTCATGAGGTACACCGTGGGGATCTGAAAAACAACAAAGACAAAGTGATCTTAGGCAAGATCTCAAAACAGTTGCAAGCCTAGATGTCTTCTATTGAGTCTGATAGTTGCTCCACCTGAAGAGCCGAAGTGGCGCAGCGGTTAGAATGCAGTATTGCAGGCTAATTCTGCCGACTGCCAGCAGTTCGATCCTGACCAGCTCAAGGTTGACTCAGCTTGCTATCCTTCCAAGGTCGGTAAAATGAAGACCCAGATGGTGGAATGGGGGGGTGAGGGTTATAGGCTGACTCTGTAAACCGCTTAAAGAGGGCTGTAAAGCACTGTGAAGCGGTATATAAATCTAAGTGCTATTGCTATCTAGTTTGGTGCCACCTGTATTAGTCTTTCCAAGCATGTCTTCCAATTATGAGGGATTATAACTCCTCAGCCAGCATGGAAAGTCTGGCTTGAGATGGTGGGGATTGTAGTCTAACAGGTATGAAATGTATATATAACTTTTATTTACGGTCACAGACCAAAATACAAATATAGTTGCAAAAGAATGTGGGAAAAGTAACATCATAAACAGTTGGCTAGCAGAAGCCTTGGCTGAGAGGAATTACAGCGTTCTCCTCTAATAGTTACAGCTCTTTAAAAAAATGTAGAAACCTGAAAAGTAATGTGTGAGGAGCCATCCCCTAAACAATATAAGGTCAGATTATTAACATTGGAGCCAGAGAGATCTGTTTCTAGGAGAGACAGTAATTTAGTCCTGCCTGCATTATACATAGGGCAGTATAAAAGAACATGCTCCACAGAGGTCTGAAATGTAATCTGCCTAAGTAGTGGGGGATCTCCAGAATTCCAGACAGGAGTTTTTCCCAGTCCAATTTGGAGATGCTGGAGACTGAGCACAAAAACCCTTTTCATACCTTGGCTTCTGTGCAGACTGGGATTCTCGTTTGAGTATACAGTATATGATCTACTGCTGTGTTTTTCAAACTTGGCAAGTTTAAGATGATTCAATTCCCAGAATTCTCCAGCCAGCAACTGGTGATTGGGATCGCAATCAGTCACAGTTTGTTCTCATAATGGTTTGTTGAAAAAGCCAGAGTGACCTAGGTGGTACATACTGGCAAGTCAAATTATGGCTCAGCGTTTGTTAAAAATAGAAGTTTTAAAGGTAGAGCTCAATGACTATAGCCTTATCATGAATATCTTCATCTTCTCTCATCAAAGCAACATCTCATCTCGAAAATGTTGAACTATTTGACTCAGGAGAAGCAGCTGGTCTCCTGCTGAGGTTTTGGATACCCTGTTTCCCCCCAAATAAGACATCCCCTGATAATAAGCCCAATCCGGCTTTTGAGTACATGGCAATAAGGCCAAGCACTTATTTCAGGGTTCAAAAAAATATAAGACAGGGTCTTATTTTTGGGAAAACACGTTATCACTCCCATAATTTTATGCCACTGGCTTTGCCCATGAAGGATGATGAGTGTTCAGGTATATACATCAACCAGGTTTCCATTATTGTAACCTTCCCCCACAAAAAAAGCCCTGGTAATCTAAACAACATATTAAACTTCTGTTGTGTTTTAATGTGAGAAATTACT
Organism: Ptyas mucosa; assembly: GCA_012654045.1. Lineage (NCBI taxonomy): Eukaryota > Metazoa > Chordata > Lepidosauria > Squamata > Colubridae > Ptyas > Ptyas mucosa. The sequence continues at coordinate 190,926 of WNWU01000036.1, forward strand.
ATGATTACTTCGCTGGCATCCTATCAAGTTGCAGCATCTGGCCAACTCTGGCCGATATTTAATAAAAAAAAAAACAGCCAGAAAAGCTAAGTGGGATCAAATCTACTTCCTACAAATCACTTCTGGGGAGATCAGCAAGAGCCATATGTGATTCAAGAGAGTCTTTTTGACTCTGTTGGAAATTTGGCAAAGTAAAAGACGAAGGGGCAGTATCTCAGCCTGCTTTACCCAAAGTGCTCCATCACTAGAGGTTTTCCAAGAAGAGATTGGGCAACCATTTATCTGAACTGGTGTAGGGTTCCCTGCCTGAGCAGAGGTTTGGACTAGAAGACCTCCAAGGTCCCTTTCTAATTCTGTTATTCTGTTAAGTGCTCAGGTTGGAGGGGAAAGGGGAGAAAGAAGAGAAAGGACCCCCCCCACTTCTGACTCTGGATCTGATCACAGATTACTCTGGCTTCAGCCTTTCGCCTGCAGACCCTCCCGAACTGATCACCCCTATAAAAATAGGACCCTCGCCTCAAAAAAGTGCACCCTCTCTTCTACTTTAAAAGCAGCATTATAATGCCGCCCTCCCTAACTTCTCACAATTTGGAATGCCGATTTAATCTGTAGGGATACAACGATTACCTGGATGTGCTCAGACCCATTCGTTGCTTACCTTGAAGCGGCTGTTGAGATTGTGGCGGGTGAGCAGTTCAAAAACAATTGTGCGCAAGGCATGGTCTTCGCTCACCCTGTTCAGTGCAAAGACATCGAAAAACCAGAGGTCAAGAGTCTAGGAAGGAAAACAGAGGTAGACTGGAGAGACGGAACAGGAGAAGAGGGTCAAATCTGATGAAACTATTAAGCAAAGGACTTACATCTGGTGTAGGAAGGGGGAAAATTGGAATAAGGCTCCAAAAGAAAAGGATTTTTTTGGTTTGTTTGTTTTTTTTAAAAAGGGCTATTAGACTGAACTTAATATGAACCAAGAAATCCATTTCTAGGTATTAATCATTTCACTAACAAATAAGTCTATCTATCTGTCTCTCCATCCATTCATCCACCCTTAAAGGTAAAGGTAAAGGTTCCCCTCGCACATACAGTATGTGCTAGTCGTTCCCGACTCTAGGGGCCGGTGCTCATCTCTGTTTCAAAGCCGAAGAGCCAGCGCTGTCCTAAGACGTCTCCGTGGTCATGTGGCCGGCATGACTAAATGCCAAAGGCCCACGGAACACTGTTACCTTCCCACCCTATTTTCTACTTACATTTTTTACGTGCTTTCGGACTGCTAGGTTGGCAGAAGCTGGAATAACTAATGGGAGCTCACCCCATTACGCGGCATTGGGATTTGAACTGCTGAACTGCCAACCTTTCGAGCGACAAGCTCAGTGTCTTAGCCACTGAGCCACTGTGTCCCTTACATACATCCACCCTTACACACACATTATAGGCCCCTTATACACTTACAATTTTACATACTGTCAGGCTCCACAAACCAAGAGAGACACACAGAATTACTTCTAGGCAATTTATGGTTCTTCACCTATAGGCAGAAAACTTGCCAAACTAAAGCAACTACTTGCCTCATTAAAGATATTTAAAGAACTTCTACAGAAGGACTGCCTTGACCCTCTTTCTCCCGACCAAAATATCTAAATTAGCATTTCCGTTCTCTGGAAATGCAGTTCTTCCCTCTTGGGAATCCAGACTGCATTCTACCACACGCACAATCCTATTTCAAATTACTCCAGGTGGTTTATAATACGTATCAAACAGAATTCCTCTAAGCTTCTCCCTTCTGTGGTGATTAATTAGCCCCTACAGTACAGATTATTGATGACTGGTCAGAACTAAGACTTTCGGGAAAGCTTTGCCTCCAGTATCTTTTTTATAGAGCGGATAGTAGGGAATAGCTCGAAAAGTGTGATTCATAAATATTGACCCATGGGTGGCTTGAGGTGATGGGCAAAAGCGGCCTAGAGAATTGGGGTGGGGCAAATGACAGAAGCCACCTCTCAAGCAGGAGAAATCACCGATGCAAAAATTAGGAATTATTACCAGAGTGTAAGGCTCATTACACCCAACAGAGACTTACACAAGTAGCATAGTGTTGTTAAAAAGGTAAAGAGTTGTTACCTTCAGACAATTGATGACCGATTGAGAATAATTGGGTCCCACAGCTGTGTACGTTCGACGGAACATCCTGTGCAGTAGAGGACACAGTCAGACAGTCCCTGGGAGATCTGGCTTACTTTGCAATTAGAAACAGCTTCCAAATCCCATCAAGCATGCAAGGAGCATTCAGCTTTCTCCAGGCAAGGCAATAAATTTCAGGCATGCCGAACTGGAGCCTCTTCTCCAGAGATACTAAGAATCAATAGCCCAGTAGCGTTCCAGACAAATTCCCCAGACTCATGAGACTCACTCTAATTTACTATATTTCATAATACAGATAGTCCTCGGCTTACCGACCACGATCGAGGCCAACATTTCTGTTGTTAAGTGAGACATTTTTAAAGTGGGCTTTGCCCCCATTTTACTATTTTTCTTGCCGCGGTTGTTAAATAAATCACTGCAGTTGACAGGTTAGCAACCTGGCTGTTAGGGGAATCTGGTTTCCCCACTGACTTTTGTCGCAAAAGGTGGATCACATGACCTTAGGACCCAGCAAAGGTCATAAATATGAACCAGTTGCCAAGAGTCTGAATTCGGATCAGTTGATCCTGGGCATGCTGCAAAGGTCGTAACTATGAAAAACGGTCATAAGTCACATTTTTCAGTGCCGTTATAACTTTGAACGGTCACTACACGAACTATTGTAAGTTGAGGACTACCTGTGCAATAATTTTAATTTTAATTTTCATCACTATTATATGCATTTTTATCGATTTCCTCCTTTCCTCTCGCTCCTTTTCATTATCCCTTTTCCTAAACTAGAACTAAGATACATTCCCCCCTGCGCAGTTTCCCCAGAACTAAGTCAGATCCAGGTTGTCCATTTGGTCCCCTTTGCTCCAACCTGATGCCCCCCTAACAAGGCTACACAACCATCACCCCTAACCAGCTGTTGCGGTCCGCCAGCAGCCTGCAGACCTGGCAGCAGAGTCAGACAGTGAGGAGGCTGGGGAGGACAATGGGCCAGTCCTGGAGTCTGGGGAAGGCCCAGACAAGGGCTCTGCGTTGGCGGCAGAGATGAGGCCAGGGCCATCTGGGAGTGATGCACAGACTCCGGAGCCTCCAGAGGCAGACAGCAGAGAGGCAGAGGAACAGGAGGAGCCTGTTCCTAGTGCACGCATGCGAAGAGCTGCCAGAAGGCAAGAGCCGCTGAAGCAAAAAGGACGACTCAGGAGTAAGGCCAGGAGATGACTGGCCACTCCCATAAGGCTTAAAAGAGCAGCAATGAGCCATTGGGTTCTTTGTAGAAAAGCAACGTTGATTCCAGCGCTTGCTGTCAGCATCTTTTGAACTTTGTGGGGTTTTGGCAGGTTGCCATCAACGGTTGATGATAATGCCGTATAAGATTGATTATGAAGAATTTGTTTTGGACTAAGCTGATAATGAATTAATTCTCAGCTGTTTTAATAAAATAAGTTTGTTCAGGACTGAATTGTGTTTGGTAATCACTACGTGGGCTTCGGTCACAACACCAGCATGCCTACCCATGCCAATAGGAGGCCTGGTAAGCTGCAGGACAAGAAATCAGAGATGGGAAATTCTCAGCTGGGAAAAGCTATCTTAGGACAAAGCATTGTCTTTCCTCTGTCATCCCATGTGAAACATTCCTTATTCAATCCCACAAGCATTATCCCTCATCCCTCACACCCTGTTCTGCTCTAATCCCAAGGAGTGGCAAGAAGAACCAAACCTTTCCACAAAGATGCCAGCTTGAACGGCATGCACAATGCTGCGAAACTTGGGTTTCTCCTCCGAACGGCGCCCCTTGGCCCGGGTCTGCTGGGTGAAAGTGGAGGCCAGCCAGTCTCGCACTTCGGAAGGTACAGCATCAGATTTGATCTCTTGAAGTTCATCTTCCGTGTCCAGAATCTTCCTGAAACAGGAATGGTGCCAGTGGGGAGAGGAAGGACAGATGATAAGCAATTCGAGGCAACCTCCATCACAATAGGAGACAAAAGCTGCAATTACATTCCCCCCCCCCCCAAAAAAAATAAAAATAAAAAAGTGCCCACTGAACACTGGCACTTAGCCTGGTTTTCAACACTGATGGATCATCTTTTAAATATTAAAAAGAATTTTGAAAAATAAAATGATGAGATGTTTAAACCAAGTCTCCATAACATTGCGTATACTAGCCTATGAGTTAAGATGACCTTAAAGGTAAAGGTAAAGGTTCCCCTCGCACATATGTGCTAGTCGTTCCTGACTCTAAGGGGTGGTACTCATCTCCATTTCAAAGCCGAAGAGCCAGCGCTGTCCGAAGACGTCTCCGTGGTCATGTGGCCGGCATGACTAAACGCCAAAGGCGCACGGAACACTGTTACCTTCCCACCAAAGGTGGTCCCTTTTTCTTCTACTTGCATTTTTTACGCGCTTTCGAACTGCTACGTTGGCAGAAGCTGGGACAAGTAACGGGAGCTCACCCCGTTACGCAGCACTAGGGATTTGAATCGCTGAACTGCCGACCTTTCGATCGACAAGCTCAGCGTCTTAGCCACTGAACCACCACATCCCCAATTAGATGACCTTAAGTCATACTTATTTGTTCATTTATTCATTCATTCATTTTCTATAGCTACCCATCTCAGTAAATGACTCTGGGTAGTTTACAATTCAGAACATGTCTTACAATTAAAAATTTGAAAAACATTTTAAAACAATAAAAACAATAAAACCAGTAGGAAACATTAAACCATCCAATTCAAAATACACAAGATATTTGGCCTGTTACCAATATAGCCAGGAATGGGGCCCTTGATGCATTCAACAACCCAGGCTCGGGAACATAGCCAGGTTTTTAAGGCCTTACAAAAAACCTAACAGGGTTGGGGGCATCCTAGTCTCCGAAGGGAGGATTTTAGCTGCACCAGTACTAAAGTGGTATGTTTCCCCTTATTCTGAAAGTGCAAGTGCAGCTTCAAGGTGAGTAAAGCTGTAGTTTTTCAAGTATTACTTTAGAGGGAAGTCAGATGACTGATAGAAACTAAAACCAATTAGAATAATGGCCCAATAGGGATCAATAATGAGGACAACAAATTTCACAGATAGTATTGTTTTCTGACAACTTAAGAATGGATGGAGAGCAACTCAGCAATAAGGAAATGCCATTAGTGTTTCTCTGGATCTTGGATAGAGGTGAGGTTTCTTCCAATGTGCCCTAACTGAGGCTTCTCTTAGTGTCTGGGAGAAAGTATTTTCTACAACTTCACTGAAGAATGAGTTTGTAATTTAGGTCAGTGATCCCCAAAATTCTGGCACCGGAGACTGATTTCGTGGAAAACAATTTTTCCACGGATGGGAGGGGGGGAGTTTCCCATGCAACCTAGATCCTATACATGCCCCTGAAGCTTCACCTGCTCACCCGTTGCTTGTGCAGATCGGTTCCTAACAGGCTGTGGACCAATACCAGCCCGCAGCCCGGAGAACTCCTGATTTAGATAACAGCGTATACAGTACTTGACTCACTCTCTGGATTCAGGGCACTCAAGTCTGATGAATTCTTTATTTGTCAGGCTGCCACTAGGGGGAACCACATCCTTTCTTAGTGAACTGAAACATGAACTGAAATTCATAGCAAGGTCCACTCAGTAAGGTTGTTAAAACTCAACGGTTTCTGCCAACATCCAAACCATGACACCAGCCACCGTCTTCAAATTATTGCCAAAACAGTGCTGTTGCTCTAGGAACTTCCCATAATTCAGTTTATCCCAGCTTTCCTCATGCTGGATGCTCTTCAGATGTACGGACCAACTTGCCGAATTTTCAGCAATTCTCAGGGATGTGAAGTCCCTCAGCGTGAGCAGTGCTCGGTCTGGGAGATGGGCAGCTTATCCAGGGGCACTCATTTTGACTTTGGGGAAGGAGGGGGAATCGCATTGGACCAGATAGACACCCAACAAGGCTTCCCAACCCTTCCATCCTCACCTGGTCTCATCAATATAAACTGCTTCAAGCAAAGAAGCTGTATATTCCAAATTCTTCTTCAGCTCCTCAAGATTCACCTCTCCTGTCTCCAGCTGTTTCACCATATACCGCAACCTGCAAATCGAGAGAAAAAAATGAAGAGGAAGGGAATAATTAGACTAGGTAAAACTTCTTTCCTTGGCTCACCTCCTGCCATAGAGCATCTCTCATCACAATCCCACCTGCTCAAGAAAGAGCCAACCAGCAAGAAATCATATTTTATTTATTTTATTTTATATCAAATTTATATACCGCCCTTCTCCCGAAGGACTCAGGGCGGTGTACAGCCGAAATAAAAAACATTAAAATACAAACATTAAAATACAGTTAAAAAGATATATATGTGTTTGGCCCCATAGTTAAAAACAGTGACAAACCAATTAAAAACATTTTAAAAAGTGTTAAGCCAGCCTGGCTTGCTGAAAGAAAAAGGTCTTAAGGGCACAGCAAAAGGCACCGAGGTCTTGGATTCTCCTTATCTCTGGGGGCAGCTGATTCCAGAGGGTAGGTGCCCCCACAGAGAAGGCCCTCCCCCTGGGGGCCACCATTCCAGAGATTTGGCACTGCAGCAAGAGGATAATCTCAAGGAAAGTGGACAGGACTTTCTAGAACTTGCAACCTCTTCAACCATCAACTACATCAAAAATGACTTTAAAAAAAAAGAAAGAAAGAAATGCAGTGTTCTCTTAGAAAACACTTTGCTTTTTTTTCACACCCAAAGGGAAGGGAGGGTTTCAGATGGAAAAACACTACATTTTGGGAAAGAGGTTAATATATCACTGGATGCAGAGTAACAGCATCCACCATCAGACGATATGTTAAATACCATTGGAAGATGAAAATAAGGCAAAAGAAACCCAATGTCCAGCCCGAAACTTATTGGGTGATCATCAACCAGCCACTCTCATCTCCCTTTCAACCTATCTTACTCGCAGGATAAGGGATTTAGAATACCATGCTGAGCCCCTTCAACAAACATCAGGAAGAAAATATAACAAAATGAATAAGCATGTAAGGAATTCCCTTTTTGATCCTGAGCCCAGCAACATAGATAGAAAATAGATAAACCCAGGTTCCTTGCCTACAAACAAAACGATGCTATAGAGCACTGCACACCAGAACTAGACACAAGAAAAGTTTTTTCCCGAACGCCATCACTCTGCTAAACAAATAATTCCCTCAACACTGTCAAACTATTTACTAAGTCTGCACTACTATTAAACTTCTCATCATTTTCACCACCCATCTCCTTCCACTTATGACTGTATGACTGTAATTTTGTTGCCCGTATCCTTACGATTTATATTGATTGTTTCCTAGTATGATTTGATTGCTTATTTATACCTATAACTATATTAAGTGTTGCAGCTTATGATTCTTGACGAATGTATCTTTTCTTTTTATGTACACTGAGAGCATATGCACCAAAGACAAATCCCTTGTGTGTCCAATCACACTTGGCCAATAAAGAATTCTAATCTTCTAATCTAATCTAATCTAATCTAATCTAATCTAATCTAATCTAACAAACCTCCTTTTCTCTTCCCTAGTTGCCCTCAACCAAGAAGTGTTGGGCCTTCTCCATCCACTGCTGAGAGTCTGAGATCAATCAACTGAAAATGGTAAAAAGGATGCTGACTCCTACTCAGCCACTCACCCTCGCGACTGGATTTCATCCCACAAGGGATGTGACAGACCCACACACATTGACAGACATTGTGGAAGATATGAACAACCCCAGGGGTGAAATGCTCCCGGTTCGGACCGGATCGTTCGATCCAGTAGCGATGGCGGCGGGCGGTTCAGAGAACCAGTAGCAAAAATCCCTGTGGACCCCCCCTCCCCCCCATGCCCAGCTGAGCCACACGATCATCAGAGGCTTTTTTTTTTACTTTTAAAAGAATTTTTTCTACAACTTCTTCCACCAAAAAAATGCTTTTAAAGTTAAAAAAAAGCCTCTGATGATCGCGCAGCTCAGCTGGGATGTCAGTGGTTTTTCAAAGCATTTTTTTCTGCAACCTCTTCAGTGGAAGAGGTGGTTTAAAAAATGCTTTGAAAAGGCTCTGACAATCCCAGCTGTGTTCCTGATCGGCAGAGGATTTTCAAAGCATTTTTTTTGCATTTGCAGAAAAAATGCTTTGAAAAGTTAAAAAAAAAAGTTGGCCACACCCACCCAGTCACATTACACACACACACCCCAAAGCCATGCCCACAGAACCGGTAGTAACAAATTTTACATTTCACCCTTGAACAACCCATATAGAAGATGGAACAGCCTGAGGATTATGAATTAAGATTTAGATGATATGGCTATCTATGGTATGACAAGGTTAAAGCAAATGTTGATTTTAATAGCCATTTTGTTAGGCGTGCCATCCTAAAAGTATGGAATAAATATAAAACAAGGTTTTCTGTAAAGATGCCTCTGCGGGTGTCGCCCCAGGAAGCTTTTTTTTTTTTTTAGAAAAGAAATGGTGGTGAAATCAGACTGGTGGTTTTACGGTCAAATAATATCTTTTAACTTTGATGATCCTATCCTTAAGTCCAAGGAGTTAGAATCAGAAGCCTGCCATTGGTTCACATATTTACAATTGAAAGAAAGATTTAAATTAGACAAAAAAGAGTTACGGGTTTGATTTTGTGAAAAACGGCTTAGAAATCCTACTGTGTGGTAGTGATGAACATATTATTGCTAAAGTCTATAAATTGTTATTGAATTTGAATTTGGGACATGAATATGTAAAGCACTGCATGATTCAGTGGGCAAGGAACTTTGGATATAATCAGTGGTGGGATTCAAGTAATTTAACAACCGGTTCTCTGCCCTAATGATTTCTTCCAACAACCAGTTTGCCAAACTGCTCAGAAAGTTAACTACAACCGGTTCTCCCGAAGTGGTGCGAACTGGATGAATCCCATCACTGGATATAATGTAATGCTTGAACAATGGGAGAATATGTGGACAAAAACAGTAGTGGGTTCCACTTATCTTCGCTACTGGTTCAGAACTGTGAGAGCGCATGCGTGCTTGCTTGCTTCACTCGTGCGCAGCGCTTCTGCGCATGAGCAGAACCTTCTGCGCATGTGCAGAGCATCCGTGATGACGTCTGGGCGGGTGGGCGGAGTCTACCACCACCACCACTACCTGTTCACCCAAACTGGGGCAAACTGATAGAAACCACCACTGGACAAAAGGTTTAAAATTTACACTAAATTATAATTTAAAGGAAAATTTCCACAAGATGATGTATCATTGGTATCTAACACCAGATGAGTTGTCAAGAATGTATAAAGATATTTCAGATGAATGCGGGAAATGCAAAAGGAAAGAAGGAACCTTTTATCACTTTTGGTGGACATGTGAGAAAGCAAAGAAATATTGAAGTACAATTTACATCCTAATACAGAAGATTCTCAAATATAAAGATAAAGATAAAATATAAAGATATGAATATAAAGATAGAACCAGAAACTTTTCTTTTGGGCTTAATGGAAAAAGACTTGGGGGGAAAAATTGGAACTTTGATGCTATATTTGTTGATGGCAGCAAGATTTTGTTATGCACAAAAATGGAAGGACACTTCAATCCTCACAATGGATGAATGGCTGCAAAAGTTGATGGAATTAGCAGAGATGAGATGGCTAAACTGACTGCTTTGATTAAAGAAAAAAATACAATTACTTTTGTTTCTATTTGGAAACCACTTCTGGACTTTGTGCTCGAGGTGAACAAAAATTAAACTTTGATTTTGGATTTTATCAATTAGATAGGTTTGTCGTTATAGAAATGGCTAGTTTATACTACTATGTAAAAGTAAAAAGTTGAGGTTGGATGTTATTATTTAATTTATTTATTTTATTTGATTTGATTTATATGTCGCCCTTCTCCGGAGACTCAGGGCGGCTTACAATGTGTTAAGCAATAGCCTTCATACTTTTGTATATTTATACAAAGTCAGCTTATTGCCCCCATAATCTGGGTCCTCATTTTACCTACCTTAGAAAGGATGGAAGGCTGAGTCAACCTTGAGCCTAGTGGGATTTGAACTTGCAATAATTGCAGGCAGCAGATGTAAGTGGATGTTAATAACTGCCTTAGTTCATTGAGCCACCAGAGCTCAGTATCTTATCTTATCCTACTGCACCAAAGGGAGTCAAAGTCAACGCTTTTTCTTTCTTTTTCCCCTTTTTCCTACACTTTTCCTTTTCCTTCCCCTATCTTTCCTACTATATTCTTTTGCATTTTTGCATTTTATGTTATTAATAATAAAAAAATATGGAGCAGGCTGGTCTTCTGCTGTACTATACAGCAAAGGTGGAAGCAAAGATTAGGAGTGATTTCAACTGAATGTCAAGACAGGAAGCAGAATTCAACTGGGGTGGGGGACTTTAGAAAGCCATTTGACAATGGAACCGACTTGGAGATGGTATGCTCTCTTTTCCCTGGGAGGTCTTTGGATAGAGATTGGCTGGTTGTATAACAGCAAAGCAGGAATTTTAAGTTCTGCATTAATGCTGTGCAGTGCTTTGGTCTCAAAAGCTAAAAGGCACTTCAGAACATGTGAGTAAGTGCTTTTAGCTCTTGCCTACAACTCTTTGAAACTAAATACCGTATTTTTCGGAGTATAAGACGCACCTTAGTTTTTGGGGAGGAAAATAAGAAAAAATCTGATTGGCAGGTGGATCGGCCTCCCGGAATACCCCCAATCAGCTGTTCCCAGAGGTGAATTTTAGCAACAGGTTTCTTGGTTGTGAGCTCTGTGCCTTGCTTTTTTTTCCTGCTTTTTTTTCTGCCTTTGAAACTTCTGAAACAGCTTCAGAAAAAAAGCCTCTGAAGCTCTGTTTGGGGGCTTCTTTTCTGAAACTCTGTTTGGGGGGCTTATTTTCTGAAGCTTCTTTTCTGATGCTTTTTTCAGCCTCTGAAACTTCCGTTTGAGAAGCTGCACAGGGCTACATTCGGAGAATAAGATGCATCCAGATTTTCACCCTCTTTTTTGGAGAAAAAAAGGTGCGTCTTATACTCTGAAAAATATGGTACATCTGTCTCCAGGATCATCCTCTCACCTTTAAATCCCAAAGCACAACCCTATTCCGCACTAATTTTCAGGGACTGGACAAGATAGCCTTTCAAGAATCTTCCAAAATTCTTCAGTTTGACATGGATAGTTCTGTATATTGATATAAAGGAGGCCATTTATCTTATTCAACCAGTTCTAATATGCCTGCAGCTTGCCTTGAAGATGGCTTCTACACAAGGAAGATAGAAGGCCTGCAAAGGGTCAATCCTAGCTGTCAACAAGACCCCTTATAACAAATAGGACAGAATTAATCAGCAAGTGCTCTTTAAACTCTTATGACACCTTTGGAGTGTCAACCCTGAAGCTGCCCTGACCGTGGCCATTTGAGGCTTCAATGTTGCCGCACTGGAGCTGAGGGTTGGGGCGGGGATAGAGATAACTGGGGTTTTGTAGCCAAAACAAAATACTTTCTCCTGGGAACCAAGGACATTCCCACAGGTAGTCGGAGAGAGGAAGGGTGAAGTTACCAAGCAACCAGACGACTCCTCGATTGAACCATGTGACTGATTGTTTGGGGAAGGGGGAAAACTTTTAATTAGGTGAAAACCGTGGGAACATTCAGAGTCGGTTTTCACCAGCCTGTCCCAATATGATGTATCCAATAAAATTATCCTCTGAGGAATCTACCTGCCTCGGAGTTCTGTTTGCTAGGGATGTATTACTTGGAAGCCTGACATGGGGTCTGCTTTACTCGCATGTTTAGAGAAACTCTCATTCCCCCGTTCTTCTAGTTACGTATTTCTTCCAGTTTTCAACTTTTCAAACCACAGAAGTTCTTTCAGGTGAGAACAACAAAAGTGGATTTGATTCTCATCTGAATGCCCTTCCTGCAACTTGTTCCACCGATTGTATTTCTCTCGTAACACAATGATCCTACCTGTTCTATGCAGAGAGCGCGCTTATATCAACAACCTAGCCAAAGCAAAAGATAGGTTAGGTCACATAGTTCTGGCCAGTTCTCCGTGTGCTGCTAGTTAATAACAGGCCATCAAGCTCAGCCAGGCGCTTCGTCTGTAATGTTTCACTTCCAATTAATCAGTCCTATTGTAATGCATGAAAGGCAAACAACAAACAGCACTTAATCTTTCCACCGAAACCAGAGGAGCACATCATTAACACATGAGTGTCTTTTGAAGGAAATGGGAAGTGCACACACATTTCTTGGGGACAAAACAAAAACAGCCTGTTAACACCAACACAAAAGAAGCCAGTAAAACAAGAAGCTTTGCGTTGAGTCCCCTCTTTGAACTTAGAGCTTTCCTTATCCAGCATCCTTCAGAGGCATGAGTATTACAGTTCCCAGGATTCCCAGCCAGCATGGCCCAACACTACTGGAGACTCAGTTTAGTTGAGGACTACCTCTGCTTTACTCGCACATTTAGAGAAACTCTCATTCCCCCTTTCTTCTAGTTACGTATTTCTTCCAGTTTTAGGGACTGCTGCTGAAAAACACAGACCAGTTCAAGGCATTTCCTTACGGAAGCCTTATGTTCTATGCTGGAGGAACGGAAGCACAACAGGACAATGACAAAACAATCACATCAGATGCGCTACATGTTACAGGACAGATCAATCTTGCGACGGGGCTGCCATTTTCAGTGACAGCTCAGTGCGTTTCATAATCCACTGCCGGGCCCTCAAAGAATTTTTCATGGCCTCAACTGCTGAATGAGAAATCATCACCCTTCCCCAACCTTTCCTTTTACCATCAGTTGGGGAATAAGGCTTCCGTCTAATTTTTCCCTTGCCTAAATCAATCTGGTGCCAGATGATGTATCAGCAGTGGGAGCTAATGACAGGCAATGGATCGCCCCGTCCTTGAAAAATCTCTCATTTCGGAGAGATTTCACCCCTCGGCTGGAGAAAGGGCGGCACCATAGAGTAGAAGGGAGAATGAAAACAAAACGCATCCACGCAGCTGGAGTTTTTCGGTGACTGGATTACAAAAAGGCAGAGAGTAGCAGACAGAGAAGTGAGGTTTAGCTAGAAATAGATAGAAGGGGGAAGGGGGGTGAAATGTTGGGGCAGGGAATATGAAGGATGCTCTCTAGGGCCCTCAAAGGTGATGAAGGATGCCCCAGTCAACGGGAGGCAAACTTTGAGAGCCCAGGAGATTGAGCTTAATGTTTTTTGAGTGGGCTGAAGACTGCAGTAGGGATTTTCATGTTTTTCTCCCTCTAGATTTTAGTGTGGGTGAGACGCTCATGCTTTTTTGTTTTTTTTAAAAAATGCTATGTAAAGGAAATCACAGAAGGTGGCAGCACTTACCCAGCCTTTGTTGACTGCAAAAAAAAAAAAAGCTAAGCAGGATCTGGATTAAGGTCTGGTTAGTATTGGGATGGAGGGGAGGGGGGGTTATCAGAAAAAAAAACACCTAGGTTTGTAGGGGTAGTTGAAAAACACCCTAGAACAGGGGTCTCCAACCTTGGCAACTATAAGCCTGGCGGACTTCAACTCCCAGAATTCCCCAGCCAGCTGGCTGGGGAATTCTGGGAGTTGAAGTCCGCCAGACTTAAAGTTGCCAAGGTTGCCAAGGTTGCAGACCCCTGCCCTAGAACATAGCAGTGGCTAGTCATTTGCATGCAATTGTCAAGAAGATCACAAAGGTGTCTTTATGTAGTCCACAGGAGCAAATCTCAGTTTGAGAGAGATTTTGTTGATATAAAGTAGGATTGGACAGACCTTAAAAATGATTTCAAAGAAATGTTTCCGGACCTCGTATAAAGTCTTCATGAAAGTGTCTGGCCTTTCTTCGGGGAACCTGAAGTAACCTTTGTGCTATGAATCACTTAAGTGCCTCTTTAAGTAGAGACTCTTAAAGCATATTTTCTCAGGCTTTTGCAGGAAGACACATGTGAAAGGCTGTGCTGACACAACAGTCAAATTAATGTTTCTAAATCATTTTTGAAGCCTGCATAAGCTTGGTGTTTAAATGTATCTCAGATTTAAATTACTGTCTGCTCTACATCACTAAAAGGCCTTTAAAAGGGGGCTCATGTATTTTGTTTACCCCTGCTCTGTATGGACACTATTTTTAAACATGGGCACTATTATAAAGTCACCTCAAATCTCCAGCCCAAAATCTATTAGCACTGCCATTCCAAGTTCTCCCAACCATGGCAATGTCAAGCATCTTCTTATCACAGTATAAGAAACCTGCATTTTTCTTTACATTTGACTGTAGCTTAATTTAAACACGATCTCCTACAGGAAACCAAAATCAATAAACTCAACATGATTGAACAGGGGGTTGGACTGGAAGACCTCCGAGGTCCATTCCAACTCTGTTTTTCTGTATTCCATATTTGAAAGAGGAGCATCGCACAGGAAGTTGAACCCTATCCTTAAACCAGGGCTGAAATCTACTTACCTTCCTTACCGGTTCAGAAGCGCACCTGCCCCGCGTGCACACACCTTCTGCACATGTGCAAAACCTTCTGCGCATACGCAGAAGGTAAAAAAACATAATTCCTGGTTAAAACCAGGAAGTAATGACACCGGATCGCCGAACCACAGGAAAAAATCGCTACCAGATCGAGTGATCCGGTCCAATCCGGGAGCATTTCACCCCTGCCTTAAACCAGAACAGAGAAAGACCGGCATGGGTTTCCAAAGAGAAGCTAGATTAGACTTTTATTAGATTAGAGCAGACAATTTTTACTCTCTATATAGGATTATGTTTCATTTTATGGTTGCTTGCTTGTGAGTACCGTATAGATAAACCACAGGGGCACTAGGTGGGATGGCATTAAGTTTGATGGGAAGAGTATATTGTGCAAGCCTACTTTCAATATGCGTGGTATAGTGTGCTGTCTTTGAAAATTCAATTACCATTAAATAACAACACAAAGACAGCACTCGTGCCACCAAATTATTCAACATCTATTGAGCTTCAAATGCCAAAGGAATTAAATCACTAGATGTAAAAGCAGCAGGGGCTGTGTGCCCGATAACGGGAAACAAGAAAAAATGTCATCATCTATTAAGACACCTTTCCCAAACAGGTGTCTTTCACATGGTGTTGAGATTATTACTCTGAGGAATATCTAATCAGCCTGTCATCTGTAAACACTGATAATGTCAGGCCCCAAACCCAAGGAAGACACGTGGTGATTCTTCCAAGCTTGAGTTCTTTATGGTTCCACACCTACAGACAGAATCTTGCCAAAATGAAGCAGTCTCCTATCTACATCTACCATATGCACTGAGAACTATTAAGGAGTGGGGTCTACGGAGATTCTCAGTCATACAGGTCATGGTTGTCCCAAAGGACATTTAGCTATGCACTTTGGGATGAACGCCCTTTGAATGGTGCGGAATTTGAACGGATTTCCAGAAAAATTGCAGACTACAGGAACCATGTGCGCTTCAGTTTGAGATGCGGACAAGACAGACTCATCCCCAACAGCCTGTGCCTCTGTTCAACAGTGAAGGAACATATGGCAGAAAACATCCTGCAGAAAGCACAGCTCCACAACACAAGGTTCTCCAAGAAGGCTCCACACCCATTTGCATTACTCAGGTGACCCTGAGGACACAGACAAATCTCCAAGTGACCTCAACGACTCTAAAAAGAATGCAAATGACCAGCTGTCTGCCAAGAATAAAAATCCTTCCATTCTCTACCATCCAGTCAGATGGTAGTCAAGAAGAAGCTTCTTAGCTGAGAAGCGAAATGTCTTCAAAGAAAAACAAAAAAGTCCAGTTGCCTCTTGAAAAAGTACCCTTGTAATATAAAGGAGGAGGTACCTCCAACCTCTTTCTGTCACACAAAATATTTGGGTTGATCTGCCTCTTATTCCTCTGGAATGTACACCCTTCCTCCTGGGTGTCCAGCCTACTATATTGCATCACAGAGAAGGGTATTCAAATATATGCATCAGTTTAAGCCCATCCTCGGCTATGGAAGTTTACTGGGATGACTTTGAGCCAGTCATATTGTCTTAGTCCAACCTATCTTGTTGGTTGCTATTTCTGTTGTAGGAAAAAAAATGGGAGGACCTTTACACTTTGAGCTCCTGAACAACACAGGTAGGTAGAAGATATGCAATCCAACTGGACAAATTTATGCCGAAATTTGTTTTTTGTTTTGGGTGCAGACTTGTTTAAAGGTAAATATTCTGTATTACGCTGCAAATGGTTAAACTTTAACATTCTATAAAGGCTGCTTGGCTGCTCTACAACTCTCTAGATTATCAGATAATGTTCTACATAGTGTTTGTTTTTCTCTCTTTAAATAATACTCCCCCCCAAAAAAATTCCCCTGATGGTGATAAGGTGATTGTTTTAAGAACAGTACATCTTTCTGGCCAGCTTCTAAGCAACGTGGCACCCATGGGGTGAAGATATACATTTTATCATTAAATGGTGCTCCTAAAATAACATGTTCCCAAGCAGCTTTTCTTCATTAGTAGAGACAACTGAAATATCCCCCCCCAATGATATATATTGTTTACTACTGAAGCTTTCTCTCTAGAAGATGACAAGTAGAGACCAACAGGTAGGACCAAACGGTCTTTATTAAATTGGGAGGAGGGGGGCTTGGGGGAATATAGGAGGAGAAAGATCTAGGGCTACATGTGACCTACTGGCTGTGGGTTGGACACCCCTGGCCTAGGCCAGGGGTCTGCAACCTTAAACACTCGAAGAGCCATTTGGACCTGTTTCCCATAGGAAAGAAAACACCGGGAGCCACAAAACCCTTCCCGTGCCTGATTATTTCTTGAGTGGCCACAAAACTAGCATATGTAGTTGAATTAAACGTTCTGTTTTCTTCTGAAACTTTTCTTTTCTTGGATTTATTCATGGTTGGCCTACCGGGGTTTGAAAAGCTCAATAAATTGCGTGCTGACGGATGTCACACATTGCTGGTTGTGATGCATATTTTGAGTGACAGGGAGCCGCAGCAGAGTGGTGAAAGAGCCACATGCGGCTCCAGAGCCACAGGTTGCTGACCCCTGGCCTAGGCAGTGAAAGGCACCATGTGGAAGGCACCAAGATCTTGCAGGAGAAAACTGAGCATCAGGTGCAGAGGTGGGATTCACTTATCTTCCCTATCGGTTCGCAAATGTGAGCACGCCTGCATGCTCTTTGCTCACGTATTACGTCCAGGTGGGTGGGCGGAGCCTCCCACCGTCGCCTCTACCGGTTTGCCCAAACCGGACAGAACTGGATGAATCCCACCTCTGAATATGCCCTGCCCTGGACTTCCATCCCCACATTCAATGGACCTTGCTGTCAGAGTTAGCAGAGCAGGTCATCCCATTGTCAATGTTCCCATCTATCATTTTCAGAGAATGACAACTGAAATAACATCCTGAGATAGCCTTCTATAAAAGGACATTGTCTGTACGAGATCATCAGGGCAGACAAAGCCACAGCTTCCTAAGTTGACGTATACAAGTACAATGCTTTGAAAAGAAAGCTGCCATAGCCACAAAAATTGCAAAGAGGGGCCTGCTTCGGACCACAAGATTACAACCTCTATCACTGCAGCACAATCTATATTAGACTGATTTAGCCAAATTTGGACAAGAGCAATCATTACTGAGCAACGAAAAGAAGGAAGGATGACAATCCATGAGATGTTTATTTTTAAAAGAACATTTTTCCCCTAGTTAATGACCAACTATTATCTTTCAAGAAAATAGAAACAGCCATTCATTTCTTTTATGTAGACATGTATTTCAGCTTGAAGACCAGCAATAAAATGTGTTTTCTGAATTATTTACAAAAAGGAATAAAAGCAAATATATAAATAGTAGCCTACAAATAATATTCACAACCAGAATGGAGGGAACATTGGTTCATCCACAGTAGTGGTTGCTAAAATGCAATTCTCAGTACCGTAATTGGATGGCTCACAATGAAGAAGCTGGATGTTGCAATCCAACAACTTTTTCATCTAAATCTATAATTTATTTATTTATTAAATTTATATGTCACCCATCTCAGTATGAAAAGCCTGACTAGGTGGCTCAGTGGCTAAGACACTGAGCTTGTCGATCAGAAAGGTCAGCAGTTCGGCGGTTCGAATCCCTAGTACAGGTCCTGCGTGAGCAGGGGATTGGACTAGATGACCTCCAGGGTCCCTTCCAACTCTGTTACTATTACCAAGAGCGACTCAATAATGGAACTCTGACTTCCAATTACCACTTCATATGAAATCAAGTGGTTTTGAATGCTAAGGTGTGTCTCTCTTTCTTTTCTGCTAGTTTTTTAAAATTATTGATGCTATAATCAAGCCAGGAAAACCACCGGGTGGAATTAGAGAAAAAAAATATGAAGATGTATGCAAGTATAACAAGAGTTTCAGCTGATTACAGTACAGATCTAATCAGCTGCATTTCCTGTTATGCTTTCATAAGTCTTGATTTTTACAATAACAGATTGTATGTTTGGAAGTAGCAATTCCTTACACAGTCGATACGCTAAGGATTTAATCATTTTAAAAGGCTTAAGAAATAATAATGTATTCTACAACAAATCACAGCCATTGTTCTTTTTAAAGTGGAATCTCATCTTTGGACTATACTCCTTTTCACAGAAAGTGGCAGTTCACACAATTTACTATAACTAAAAAAAAAACCTCTACTAAAAAAAAACTAGGCGCCATGGGGGGGGAGGGGAATCTAGTTTAACTTTTTGCCTCTTACGGTAATTTTATCTATAGGACCGCATTCTGCCACCGATTGCCTCCCACCGACTAATACGCTCCCACAGAGAGGGCCTCCTCAGGGTGCCGTCGACCAAGCAATGTAGGCTGGCAACCCCCAGGGGGAGAGCCTTCTCTGTGGGGGCCCCGGCCCTATGGAATGAACTGCCCCCGGACATATGAAGGATCCCCGACCTCCGCGCCTTCTGTCGTGCTCTGAAGACCCTATTATTCCAGCAAGTTGGTCTGACGGGATAAAGGATTTTAAATTGGGTTTTGATAGGGGTTTTAAAATGATTTTAACTGGGTGTTTTAAATTTGGCCAATAATTGAATTATTTTAATAAGTTTTTAATTTTTGTTGTATATTGTTTTTACCATGGCTGTTCACCGCTCTGAGTCCCTCAGGAGAAGGGCGGTATATAAATACAATAAACTAAACTAAACTAATTTTTATGCATCTGTACTCTGAAATAGCTCAGCCCAAACACAGATTTATAATACCTGAAAAAAATAACTTATCAGGAAAATCCAGGCATTACTTAGATACTATTTTCAGTTGCTCCCTAGAATGGATTGGCATGGGAAATGGCCAGGGCAGAGAGCACTAGACTAATTTCTGTTTATTCGCCCTTGAATTAAATGGCTGCTTTGTTTCTTGCAATAGATATATAATTTTCCTCCTCCATTTTCTATCACACATGTGCACATCCACGCCTGTCACAAACATTTTTCTCACCAATTAATGAATCTTTAGCCTCCATCAAGCTGAAGTTTTGTATATTTGAATGTAGGTGAGTTTTAATCTATGAGGTGTTTTTCCCCCCTCTTCCCAGCTGTCTTGATACGCATACCTGTGCTTTCAAAGCACCTCTTCTGAAGGATTTACACAACCCATCCAACTGCTGTGTTATAAAAAGAAATCTGGGGTTTTTGTTTGTTTGTTTGTTTGTTTGTTTTCTTGTTTCTTCAAAGGGCCAGCCCCTGTCATGGGCTACACAAATAATGGAAGACCCTGAGTAATGTTCCAAAGTTTCAGACTTTATGCTGCAGACTAAGCCAAGAAGGGGAAAACATGGAGAAAATAAATGTGACTAGTTTACTTTAGCTTTCAAGTGATCTTGTCATCTTTCAGAGGCCAAAGTGGATGAAGGCAACGTTTTTGTGTCAGTATGGAATTTTGGAATCATGTTGCAGGTACTTTCACAAAATGGATGCCAGAGGAAGTCTGCTTTTTCACATAATGAACGGCAGAATGGATGTTAACAAAACAAAAACCTGATTTACCATCGTCTGGCCCTATGAGAGACAAACCCTCAGGTGGGGAAAGAGAAGGTAGCTTTGAAAAAATTCCGAGAGACAATATGGAGGGAAATCAACCCTGATGCCTGCAAACTTCCGTCCCCGTCCCCACAATTTCAGTCCAGGCAGGAACCAAATGAGAATCGTTCTTCAGTAGTATTTAATTCCAGACTGCTGAGTTTTAGTGCAAGGATTCCATGAGCTCTTCTGGACTTTGCTACCCATATTCTATCGCCATGGCAACACCCCAAGAGACTCAAGATACAGAACAGGGATGGACAGATGTGTTTGCATGTTGGAGGGGGGAGGAGTGATACCACATTCTGAGAATACCCGAGGCTATTAAAACTCATGCTGGCAAACACAGCAGCTAAAAGTAAAGCCTTTTGCAGAACTTTTGAGGTGACCATTCATTGCATCCAATCTCTAGAGGCCTCTCACATCCCGTATTTGCAGGAGATGTTCTGGTTTGGCCTATTTCATAGCCTTGGTATTCAAATCCCCCTTCAACAAAATGCATACTGTCAGTGAGGCCTACCTCAAAAGATTGTTGTGAATACAAATGGGTACAGAGAGCCCATTTTGAGTCCTTGAAAAAGAACAGGATTTTTTTTTAAATAAAGCCTATATATACACACACAGGTAGTTTAATGACCACAGTCAGGACCAGCAACTTGATTGGGTTGCTAAGTGAAACCACAACTGTGCTAATCTTCTTTCTCCAGCTTTCCTTTGCTTTGCAGAACTGCAAAGGTGATAAATGTATGGACTGGTCATAAAGTTACTTTTTCATCACCATCGTAACTGTGAATGGTCATTGTAGGAAGCAGTCGCTAAACAAGGACTACCTGTAATAAAATAAAGCCACTTAGAAGATAATAGGATGGGCATCTGTGTATGGCAGCAACACACACCTGCAAAATCCAGTTTAACCTTCTTTCCTGCAAACAAAACATAGTTCTTATACAAATCTGTGAAGGCATCAGTATTCAGTATTGCTAAGAAAGTTTTACTGTGCTAGAGTTGGTTGGGATTTAGTATAACAACAACAACAACAACAACAACAACAACAACAATATTGTCCATGGCCAGGGCACTGCTGATAGTCAAGGCATAGCTGCTCAGGCTCTCTTTCTTTCTCATTCAAGAGGACAAAAGATGAAGCACTCCTCAATAGCCTAGGACAGGGGTCTCCAAACTTGGCATCTGTCAGGTTTCGGCATAATCTCAAATAAATTTCATTCTCAAACACAAAGTCTTTGATGAATCTCTCATTTATTAAAGAATTTACGATCTGACCTAAACCCATATGCAGCCAAAACTGATTCTCTGAAACCAAACCCCTCCCCTTCTGCCTCACAATATCTCAATGCCCATTGGCCATCTTCCAAGTCAGTCTCTTCTGCCAACTACTTCAGATCACAGGAATGTCCCCCTCCCTTCATCACCTGGGCAACCCTATCTATTAAGGGGGGGGGGGAGAAGAACACTATGTCAAATGCCAAGCACTAAATTTCAAACTGTTACTGCTAGCTCCGGGGTTTTTTTTTTCCTTTTCTCTTTGATTATGGCAGCGATGAAAAAATGCAACTTAGGTCACTGACAGCAACTTTATGACTTGTGGACTTCAACTCCAAGAATTCCTCAACCAGCCAACTTGTGCAGCTGAAGTCCACAAGTCTTAAAGTTGCCAAGTGGAAAGCTTCTGTATTTAAATGCAGATGTGGCACATTCGCATCCTTGTTTTGAACTAGACCGGTTTGCATCCCATCCAAGCACACCTGCAGATATGTCCTATCGCAACACTGGGAGAAGTTTTCTCTCCTCTTTGTGAAGCCAACTGGCTCTGAGTCACTACCCAGCTGAGCCAGCCAATCTGGAGGAAAGGAAAACAAGATGAGATATTCCTCTTCCAATGAACTACCAGCTGAGATATGACCAAGGAGCCCCTAATGCCACCTCAGGGCCTTGTGCATATTAAGCAGCACTTGGCAATGTGGCTTCCAGTGAGGATTAATAGCAATTTGGTATGTCTCACAAGAGCAGAGACAACACCACAGGCTGACTGTCACCTGCTGGATGCCGAACTTCCTCCAGACAAAGGAGGAACTGTGAAATCAACCCACTTGATCTCCGGACGGCTGTTACCCATGAATTAACTGCAAAGACAGAAGTTTTATGGTTAGATTGCAAGAACTTTCTAAAATCTATAAAAGTACTTCAAATTTATGTTGGAAATGTGAGCAACAGGAGGTGGGGTTTTTTTACCATGCTTGTTCCATGTAAAAAGCTTAAAAATGGATTCAAATACACACATTGAATTCAGAAGACTTTAAATATTAATATATGGATGAAAACAGAGATGCTCCTTTTGGGACTAAGGTTTGGGGGAAAAACTCCTAGAACTTTGTTTCCATATTTGATAATAGCAGCGATACTTTATATGCACAAAACTCGAAAGATCTGGGGTTACCTACAATGGAGGAATGGATGGTGAAGCTCAGATGGCGAAATTGATAATTTTGATTAGAGACATTTATCAATTTTAATGCTGATTGGAAACCCTTTTTGGACTTTCTGCATAAAACAGGAAAAAAATGAAAATATGATACATGGATTTGATGAGTAGAATATAATAATAAGGTAAAGGTTCCCCTCACACATATGTGCTAGTCGTTCCTGACTCTAGGGGGCGGTGCTCAGCTCAGTTTTAAAGCCGAAGAGCCAGCGCTGTCCGAAGACGTCTCCATGGTCATGTGACCAGCATGACTGAACACCAAAGGCACATGGAACTCTGTTACCTTCCCACCAAAGGTGGTCCCTATTTTTTCTACTTGCATTTTTTAGAGGCTTTCGAACTGCTAGGTTGGCAGAAGCTGGGACAAGTAACAGGAGCTCACTCCGTTACATGGCACTAGGGATTCAAACTTCTGAACTGCCAACCTTTCAACTGACAAGCTCAGCGTCTTAGCCACTGAACCATCACGTCTGTAGAATATAATAGATAATGGAAAAAAACAAAAGTTACGTTATAAACAAAGTAAGAGATACATGTAAATTTATACTTATAATTATTGCAAAAGAAATTTGGAAGGTTTTTTTTCTTTCATTTTTCCTTTTGCACTTTTGGCTTTGTTTTCTCTTTGCTTCTTTGCTTTCTTCTATTCTCTGTCTTAAATATTAGTTAGGGTTTTTTATTCTTCCATAGTGTTTTATTTATTTAGCATAACATGACAGAAGAGAAGTAAACAAATGCACACAATCCATGTAATTTACTTTTACGGGGTTATGGCAGTGGCCTCATAACTGGATGTCGAATTCAGCTCTCTTCTCTCTACTTCATGCAGATCTTCTAAGGAACCAAAGAACACACGTCGTGGGCAATCTTGCACAATATGTTTAATAGTCTGCATATTAAAAAATATTCCATATTTTTTATATTCCTTTTTTTAAAAAAAAATCTAATTAAAAAAGATTAAATGTGGCAAACTCGTTCAAGGCACAGAAGCTCATCCATTATAGGCATCCAGGTGGAAACCAGTCAGACAGAGTGCAGAGGGACTGGGAGATCAAGAGCAGTAGAGCACATAAATTGCAGTCCAGCGGAAACCAAGTTAGTGAAGGCTGTCAAAGACCAAACCAAACAAGCCCTACATTAACCCTCCTTGCCCTTTTTGATTATGTAAACATTGTTATAGAAGCAGACAAACCTTTAAAAATGAAAGTAACACAAAAGGAAGATCTTGGAATGAATTCACTTATAGGTGTCCAAAAAAAGTCTTTGGTGAAGTGGGACCATTATCGTATCAACCTGATGTCAACCTTCAATGCAATAGGCAGAAGGTAATGATCCATCCAGGGTAAAGGGGGGGGGGGAGATTTTTTCCTGGACTGGGGATTACTTTAGGTTCCATGTAGATAAAAGATTCCATGCTTTATGCCTAATGGGAATTGGGGGAAAGACCAAATTAAAAGCTCATTATGAAGGAGGTGGCTAAGGAAGAATGAAAGAAATAGCATCTAAAATCCCTCTTCTTTGAGCTAACAGTCTAACCCTTGGATAGTACAGTGGTCTAAAGCACCCTGTTATTAACACCAGCTGCCTGCAATTATTACAGGTTCGAATCTCACCAAGGCTCAAGGTTGACTCAGCCTTCCATCCTTTCTAAGGTAGGTAAATTGAGGACCCAGTTTGTGGGGGCAATAAGCTGACTTTGTATAAATATACAAAAGTATGAAGGCTATTGCTTAGAGCATTGTAAGCCGCCCTGAGTCTCTGGAGAAGGGCGGCATATAAATCAAATTAAAAAAAAAAAAAACCCAGCACAGTCCTTCACTCTGCCAACTGTAGGAACTGGATGCAACAATGAATAAAGCAGCAAACAGTAATAGTAAACCACCCAGCAATACTATGCTCTTCATCACAAAGGAGAGAGACTTCATCCTCATTCTCACTACCGTAACCACAAGAGCCAGAAAGTGACTTTCTATTAATATAGTGTGTCTGAGTGAGCATGGATCCATACACTAGCTTCAGTCCTGAGGAGCACATGACATGAATTTTGTAACTTGCTAACTAACATAGTTACTTTGTATTTTAATTTGATTTATTTTTCTCTCTTTTAAAATAATGTTCAGGTTTATTAGCTTTTAACATTCCTAAAGTGATAAACAGGCTGGAGACTAGCTCCAGGTAAGAAAAAGTTTGTTAGTACAAATTGGGGTCTGGTTTATCTCTTTCGTGAACTCCAAACAACCTTTTTTTCCTTACAATTTACGCGTCTTCTGACCTCAAATCAGGGGTGGGTTCTATTTACCGTTACTACCGGTTCACAATGGGGCCGCACGCATACGCAGAAGCGTTCTGATGATGTCAGGGTCAGTGGGCGGAGCCTCCCATTGGTTTTACTACCGGTCCGAACTGGGGGCAACCCACCACTGCCTCAGACCTCATTTTAATGAACATGTGTGATATTATGGGATGCAAATATGTAACATGTTTGACTACATGTAACTGATTTCCTATGCAAAGGGGAGGTTACTTTTATCCTGTCCAATTAACTTTCCTCTTGCATCTTCTTTGTTAACTATATAAAAAGGAGTGAAACATGGGGCTCTCCTTTTTCATAAAGAGATCCCACTTTATCAGGGTACCCTAATAAATTGCTTTCAAATGATCTTCCAACTTGGTTGCTTATTGGGAAAGTGAACTCAGGCAGAACCTAGGGCCAGATTTGGCTATCAGTCCAGACCTTAATTGTCCTAGGAGTTTATTTCACTGTTGTTTTATTTTTTTTTCTCGAATAAAAAGAGAAAGCTTATGAATCTTGATAGGCACTGACTGTATTTTGAAGTTGCTTCCAGCACATTATGTTTTGTATTTTGTTTTTAACATCCCACACTTCCTCCAAAAAGCTTGTTAGTGTGCCAGGTCTTACATACATACACATACATACACATAAACCCAAACACATACACCCCTTCATCCTTACAAGAACACTGAGACAACATTAGGCATTGATAAAGAGAGAAGCAATGGGTATTTCAACAAGTCCACACAGCCCTAGTTTGAAACACTAACAGAAAGAAGCAAAATTGAGGACTGGAGAATTTGCTTTCTTCTTCACTGTAACCTTAAGGTCCACAACCAAGTGAGGTGAAAAAAACCAGTAGGTGTGCAATGGAAAAACATATAGACAAGTAATAAATTGTACAAGAAAAGCCACTGACTAAAATATATTTAGATATCTGCTTAGCACAAAACTAGAACTTAAACATAACTTGTTTATGCATGCATTCATGTACCTTTGGTTATTTTCCCTTTTGTCATCACTAAAATCAGCAATGAAGGATAGGGAAAAAGTTGCTTTTTTCATTATTTTTATTCAGGTTGAAATCTCTTGTTCATCTATTGCAAATCTTATCTTCCTTACAGCTGTGCCCTGACTAACCGACTAACCAACCAACCATCCAACCATCCAACCATCCAGTCAACCATGCTGGTTTCTAGACTCTTCAACTTTATTTCTTTCTGTTACATGCATGAGCACAATGTTATTACTTTTATCCATCTTTGGCAAACAAAGTTCCTAATCATTTCTGAGCCACCAGGTTCTCCAGCTGACCTCTCTCTCTCTCGTCTTTGCCCATTTCCTTCAACGTTGCTGGAGTGAGAATCAAATGGCAAGTAAAACAGATGAATTCTAGTTTGAATGAGTTGGAAGAAATGAAATGAAATATAAATAAATAAAGGTCTCATATTGGTAAGAACACCTCTGGAAGACAGGAGCAAATTTTCATCTAAAATTATATAAGGAAATTGTGTGGGGGGGGGAGGGGGAGAATGCAGAAATAAGCTAAGTTTTAATTTACTATATACATCCAAAAATTCTGAATTTTGCCCATTATCTAAAAACGCTATCCACATGAATATTTTTTTGGCTTCCTCACTTAGCACTCTAGAGACTCCATAGGCAATCATCATTAAGGATATGATATCATTTATTCTTTAGTTCTGTTTCCAAAGCAGAGTGCTGCTGCTGCTGACAACTCGGATTACGGCATCCAAAATACAGACTGCGAATATGCATTATGCATTCACAGTCTGTATTGCTATGCGAATAATAATTACCTTGGACAGACTGGGCGAGGCGGCTTGGGCAACGTCACCCACAGCTGCACTTTCCGGCTTCGCAGACTCATGATTGATTCGTCGGCCAGAGCATCTCCCTTGCTGGCTGTCAACTCAGCCTCCCATCCTGAGCAATTTACACAGCAAGGCTGCAATCTGGATTTGCTATCTTTTCAATTAGCCTAGGAAGGTGGAAGGCAAGCCGTGATGCTGCCAAAGGGGACAAAAAACACAGCAAGTGTTGAAAGTGTTTCAGAGCTGACAGCAAGGGCAAAGTCAAGGAGACATGCTCCATTCAGGAGGAAGATGTCTCCCAATGCACGGACCACCCAAAGTCCTTCTTCCTTTCCCAGCCAGTAAATTCTACTGAGCAGCAGTGCTAAGCATCCAAAGATCTGGTTAGGACCATATTCAGATATCATTAACCGCAGGGAATCAATTTGTAAGGCATTTCTCGCATTGCGGCCAATAGTCTGCAAAAAGCTTCTCCAAAATAACATTTCTCAACCTATCACACCATGGCCTCACATCTCCCTACCAAGGATAACCTGGCTTCTGCAACCATCCCAATTCCATGCAAGTACCGGAAGGGTAGACAAAATTTCAGAAAAACCTTAGCAACTATTAAAAGCATCAGAACCATTGTTTTCTAGGCTTTGTCCTTGTAAAGAGGTACTTGAATGTAAATGAAATCCCTGAAATGCAGGTAGTCCTCGATCGTTCAAAGTTATAACTGCACTGGAAAAAGTGATTTATGACTGCTTTTCACACTTATGACCATTGCAGCATCCCCGTGGTCACATAATCAAAATTCAGAGGCATGGCAACTGACTCGTATTTATGACGGTTGTAGTATCCAGGGGTCATGTGATCAGCTTCTGTGACCTTCTAACAAGCAAAGTCGATGGGGAAGCCAGATTCACTTAATAATCATAACAACTTAACAATTGCATTGATTCACTTAACAACTGTGGTAAGAAAGATTATAAAATGAGGCAAAACTCACTTAACCAATGTTCCACTTAACAACAGAAATTTTAGGCTCAATTGTGGTCATAAGTCGAGGAGTACCTGTGGTGTTGTGTACCTGTCAGGAATCAGTTTTAAATGCAATCATTCAGAAATGTGGAACTGTCAGGGTTATGATGATTTAATAGCTGACCAGATGCTGTAATGCTGTAATACTGTGATGCTATAACGATGATGCAATGGTAGCAATGAGTCAGCAGGGTTATTTGACTGCTATTGCTTTAAGAGGTTCTATATATAAGAGAAGCCCTGTGAGGGGGTCTCTCTTTCTGTGTGTGCTTCCGTGCTGTAGTTGATGATTGATTTCCTGACTTTGTCTAGTACATGTATGTATATATTCCTTGTAGATAAACCACTATTTGAAAGACAAACTTCTGTTTACTGTTATTTATTTATTTATTTACTTACTTACTTACTTATTTATTTATTTACTTTTTATACCACCCTTCTCCCGAAGGACTCAGGGTGGGGAACAGTCATAATAACATACATATAATGTGAAATAAAAATAATTTAAAATAATTAAACAGATTTGGCTCATCAATTAAGATCCTCAGCGTAGAATTTAGATAAACTGAAAATTTATGCCAGTCCGGCTTGGTGAAATAGAAAGGTCTTCAAGGCACAACGGAAAGTACGGAGATCTGGGATCATTCGTATCCCTGGGGGTATCCTGTTCTATAGGGCAGGTGCCCCCACAGAGAAGGCTCTCCTCCTGGGAACCACCAGCCAACATTGCTTTACTGACGGCACCCTGAGGAGGTCCACTCTGTGGGAGCGTATTGGTTGGTGGGAGGTTATCAGTTGCAGAAGGTGGTCTCGTAGGTACCCAAGTCCTAAGCCATGGAGCATTTTAAAGGTAAGAATCAACAACCATTTTGCTCCTGGGTTGTCTCAAAATAGTCACACTATGTGCACTCTGACAGGAACATACTTTTTTTAAAACTTAGTTTCTAGCGTGGGAACCAGGAGACTGTGAGTTCTAGTGTTTCCTTAAGCATAAAAGCTAGCTGGATGAAAATCCCTCTCACAATTTTATTTTTTTTGCATTTACTAAGTCTCCATAAATTAAGTCCTTCTATACAGCTGACATGATTCTCATTAGGATATGCTTTGTTTTTTCTGTATTTGAACTTTCGGTTCTCTGCCCCATCAAAGATTTATTATGCATCTTGTCATGTTCAGCTGTTCCACATAGCCTCTGTTAGCACTTGCCAAATGGAGCCCGCAGCTTCCTACAGCTTAGAGACATTAACCAAGGACAAATCTGGCCCTGGCAGCAGAGATGCCTTTCAGATGTTTGCAATTCTCTCCTCTGCAATCTTTTGCCACTAGTGCTAATTGGGAGGAGGCCAAAACCCACGAGAGGGTACCTGGTTATCCATCGCTCCTAGAGGGGAAGTTCGAGGGGAATTCTTTTTAGTAGGCCTGCACAAGATTGTGCTGTTGATAACATCTGAGAACTGCAGTTATTCATAAAACTGTGTAATGTGCTGGATTTGATTTGGAAGAGATGCTGTAGGAAACATAGGAGTGCAAGTACATTCAGACATTAAATTACATTAAAGGAGCCGCACTTTATACCAGGATTACTGGGATAAAACCAGTACTGGGCTCCAGGGTCTTTACCATACTTCTGAGTCAAGTCTGCAGCAGTCCACTATTTTTGCTGTTAAAATTTATAGTGCTTTTTATACATTTATACCAAAGCTTCGCTAAGAATCCACAATACAGGGAATTGCCTTACAAATCTTGTGTAAAGCATGTCACTCCTATAATCCCCATAAGGCAACTGGGGCTGAGCATGAAAGAAGAGTGAATGTGAAAAGGAAAATTTAAACTGGAGATTCCTAGTCTGCTTTCTGAGCTCTTATGCTCTACAGGTAGTCCTCAAGTTATGACCATAATTGAGTCCAAATTTTCTGTTGCTAAGCAAGGCAGTTGTTAAATGAGTTTTGCCTCGTTTTATGGCCTTTCTTGCCAAAGTTGTTTAGCGAATCACTGCCGATGTTAAGTTAGTAACATGGTTGTTAAGTTTATTTGGCTTCCCCGTTGACTTTGCTTGTCAGAAGGTCCAGGGGTAAAATCTATTTACCTTCCCTACCGGTTCGGAAGTGCATGCACACGCCATTGTCACATCCTATTTTTGACCCTCTGCGCATCCGTGCCCAAAAGGCAATGCGAGTATCCCCCGCACATGCATCCCACCCGTGTGCATGTTTGTGCATCCCCCGTGCATGAGCCCCATCCGCCATGCCCCATTTGGGCCTGGAAAGCCTCCTGCACCAACCTGGAAGCCAAAATGGGGCATGGGGGGGGCACGACACCCCCCCACACACCCCCGTGCCCCATTTTGGGCCTGGAAAGCCTCCTACACCAACCTGCACCCCCCCACACACATGCACCTGCCCCCTGCGCATGTGTCCCCTGCATGCGTCCCGCACTCTGCACATGCACGGCAGAGACCCGAAGACCAGCTCGCTGGCAGGAGGCACAAGCACATGCGTGGTGGAGCTGGGCTGGGGCGACAGCTGACATGCCCACAGAGAGGGCTCTGTGTGCCACCTGTGACACGCGTGCCAAGGTTCGCCATCACGGCCTTAGACCAACATCTAGGGAAAGAGACTGTTTTAAAGAGCATCAGGGAAAGGGCCATCTGAATCTTCGAGGGATTAATGTTCTGTAGGTCAAGCACCGCAACAGAGAAGACAAACCTCCCAGGTCCATCAAGTGACATTGTTTTAGGGAGGGGAACAGAACATGGTCACCCTGTCACATTTTTGTTAGCCCAGTGTAGTAGTCTTGACAAGAAATACAACCAGGAATACCAGCTCCATCTTTATTTTAAAGTTATATTAGCAGAAACTTGCAGGATTCAAAGTATTTCTCCCTCCTTTTCTTTTACTCTAGGGAAAACTAGGCAGCCTGAAACATACCAGATGTTGCCGAATCCTTCAACTTTGGCCAGGTTGCTTAGGACTGCTGGGGATTGGATTTGAAAAAAACATTTGTGCGGGAGAAAAACTTTAGAAAAGCATTTGGGGAGATATAAATTCTCCACTCCAGCTAAAACTATTAGTCTATATGCCCTTCAAGACTAGTAATGCCCTGTTCTTTTACTCTTAACGTGGAATTCTAATGGAACATTAGGCAAAACTTTCTAATAATAGAAGTTTGCAGTGAATCCAATTAGGAGCGGCCCCCACTAGATTTTGCTTGGAGGCAAATGGCATTTCTTGCCGATTCTCCGTTGCTGCTACTTTGTCATGTCACCGTTTGTAGTCGGTCTGTACAATCTTCTTGCAGCAATTAACTAGATGGTCCACTATTTTTTCAGCTTCTTTGCAGAGGCGGCATATGTAATCTATTGTTACCTTCTCAATTCTGGCTTTGTATGCATTATTATTATCATCATCATCATCATTTCTATTTGTAAGCATCTCATCTAAGTGACTTTGTCATGAAGTCTGCATTTCATTACTATCAATCCCCAGGAAGAATGATGTACTTGCATAAACTGAATCCGGGGAACTGGCCATATAATTCTTTTGCACAGGGAAAGATTAGCTATTCCGTAAGAATACAAGAAAGTTTTGTAAATAACCCAATTTATAGTACAGTCTGTCCCGGGGACTACACCAGGAGCACCCACCACCCCAGTGGTACCAATGAAAGAAGAAAGAACAAGGTAAAGAAAGGTTGCAGTGTCTGGAATTATTTCCAATCCATCTCATGTCATGTCTTGCATTTTATCCTGTCTTTTTCATATATAAGCTAGAAAATATACCTGATAGTCTTTCTTCCTCCTAACAACAACCTTGTGAAGTGGGTTGACCGGAGAGACAATGACTGACCCAAAGTCATCCAGATGGCTTACACACTGAAGAGCCTCCTGGTTTCTAGGCTACCATCTTTCTTCATCATTACACCAAACTGGTTCTACATCCAGCAATATGTTGCCTGTTGGAGGATATCTTATGTGTTTGGGCCTATGGCTCTGATTATTTATACTCTCCTGCTTTGTATTTGCATGTCCCTGACTGTAGGCATGCACCTTTTCCTCCCCCCACATGAGTTAATCAGCATGGGTGCATATGCGTTGCTTGGCTTTGTATGTGTTCTTCTTACCCCTCTCCAAACGTTCTACCAGCCTTTGTTCGTATGCATTCACTTTCTCTAAGGGTCTAATCAGGATCTGTAGAGACATGTTGTCTCTTTGGGTTTGTGGAAGAGTGAAATAAGTGAATATGTGTCGTGTCTGTGTGTGTTTCTGTTTTCCCCCATTTGTGGGCACTAAGAAGTGGGTTTTGTAGGTTTTGTAGAGCTCTCTTTAGCAACATATCTGTCCCAGGTCAAAGGTCTAGGAGATAATCCTGCATTCAGTTTTGGTCACCACGATGTAAAAAAGATGTTGGGACTCTAGAAAGAGTGTAGAGAAGAGCAACAAAGACAATTAGGGGACTGGAGGCTAAAACATATGAAGAACAGTTGCAGAAATTGGGTATGTCTAGTTTAATGAAAAGAAGGACTAGGGGAGGCATAACAGCAGTGTTCCACTATCCCAGAGGCTGCCACAAAGAAGAGGGAATCAAGCTATTCTCCAAAGCACCTGAGGGCAGGACAAGAAGCAATGGGTGGAAACTAATCAAGGAGAGAAACAACTTAGAACTAAGGAGAAATTTCCTGACAGTTAGAACAATTAATCAGTGGAACAACTTGCCTGCAGAAGTTGTGAATGCTCCAACATTGGACATTTTTAAGAAGATGTTGGATAACCATTTGTCTGAAGTGGTGTAGGGTTTCCTGCCTGGGCAGAGGGTTGGACTAGAAGACCTCCAAGGTCCCTTCCAACTCAGTCTATTCTATTCTATTCTATTCTATTCTATTCTATTCTATTCTATTCTATTCTATTCTATTCTATTCTATTCTTAGCCAGGACCTAAGAGCCTCTCCCATTGGGAGAACTTTTTTTTTTTGCCAGTTCACCATCAGGCCTACATGCATTTATCTAACTCCACTTGGTCCTGTTCTGTTCCATTTTCAAAACATAATAGAACAGAACTGGCAAACAGAGGTCTGAGTTTCTTTACATAATTTCCTTCCATCATTTGGGAAGAACAGAAAATATCCTGTAACTACCCAGTCATCCCCAACTGGTTTCTCCAAATATGCCGAGACTAGGGTTCTCAGCATGCCAAATCAGATTTTGGCTTTGCTAGCTTCCTGTAGCAAAAGGGGATTCTGAAGTTGCAGCCTCAGTCTTATCTACAAGATGGTATATTTGGGGTTGCTATTGCAACCCAATCCTCATCATATCACTTCCAAAGTAAACCCTACTGTGTTTAATTAGGCTTACTCTTAAATAGGAAGGTACAAGATTTCAGCCTTGATGCATTTGGCAGAGAATATTTTGAAGCAACAATTAATGACATTTATTGTCTGCTGGTGGCGCAGCAGACTAAAGCACTGTTATTAACATCAGCTGCCTGCAATTACTGCAAGTTCAAATCTCACCAGGCTCAAGGTTGACTCAGCCTTCCATCCTTTCTAAGGTAGGTAAAATGAGGACCCAGATTGTGGGGGCAATCAGCTGACTTTGTATAAATATATACAAAAGTATGAAGGCTATTGCTTAACGCATTGTAAGCCGCCCTGAGTCTCCGGAGAAGGGCGGCATATAAATCAAATTAAAAAAAAAATCTAGTGTCACATCTTGAAAACATGAAATAGATTTATCGAATCTATTCATAGAAGCTGGCATTAACGACAAGGCAACTTTAATTTTTATTACTTGATAATGACAGCAAACAAAAGGGGGAGGTTTTTATGACCTGCCCATGAAAGAGTTGTTTAGGAGAACCAATGCCAGACTAGAGGTATTAATAACCATTAAGTATCTTGGGCAACTTTAGCTGATCATCACTTAAAGATACAATAAAGACAGACCACTGAGTCCGGCTACTTTACAGCTATCTTTAAACAGATGGACTGGTAACACTGGCCCTTTCGTTCATTACTTTAAAGCAGCCCTGGAATCCACATCAAGTATCATTGCCACCATTAATAAAAGAAAGCAATCTGGAACCTCAGTGTAGGGGAGGGGAAAGGATAAAAATGGGGAATTGGGCAAACACTGACATCCTCCCATCCGCCCCCAAAGTGGGACAGAACCAGAGAGAGATGTCCACGCTTCTCTCTTGCTCCCAGGGGATTTTGGCAGCGTCTTGGGACTGAAAGATAGAAGGGTTGCATTGGTGATTGAAAGCACTCCGTTAAGTGTCTGTTGTCTACATCTCCTTCCTCGCCCACAAAACAAGGATCTGTCCATTCCTAGGGATACTGAATATGGAAGGAAGATGGGAAAGTGACCCCACATGCATTGCTAAGTCCCACATTTGAAATGTTGCCATGGTGATTCATATTCCCTCCCCGTCGTGTTACTAGGTAACTACTGAAAAGCTGGCTCTGAGCACTGATCCAGCAAGCATGCTTGCCATAAGAAAGAGTGTTTGCTTTGTGTTCATAATGAGCTGCTCATTCCTCCCCACGCCCACCAGGGTCCATGCATTTGTCATCTTTCGGTAGCAGTCTCATCATGTGGGCCACAGTCACGAGTTGATCCGCTATATTGTTCTACCAGAGGGCTGAGGTCAAAAAGTTTACAAGATGCTGCCTCTCAGTTTTTCTCTCCTTAAAGCCGATACCTACTCCGTTCAGTTTTCCACAGTATAAAGTTTCAGACAAGAATTCTCACCTGCAGAAATCCCAAACCTGTAATGGAATGTGTGGGGGACCTTGGGAGACCAGGGGAAGAGATGCTGCCTAGGAATCAAGCAGACAAAGAGGCAGAAGTCCCTAGGGCAGTGTTGGCGAACCTTTTCAGCACCGAATGCCATAATGGGAGTACACGCGCATGCCGGAAACCAGAAAAGCAGCCGCCCGGTGCACATGCGCATGCCAGGAACATGATCTTCCAGTTTCTGGTGCACGCATGCACACCAGCCACCTGGTCTTCCAGTTTCTAGTGCACATACGCATGTGAAGACCAGCTGGCTGGTGCATGTGTGCACATCAGAAACTGGAAGATGATCTTCCCAGGCGGCTACTCTTCCAGTTTCTGGCACTCCCACATGCTTGAAGACCAGCTGGCCAGCGCACTGGAACCTGGAAGAGCAATGGGCGATGGCTCGCGTGGCTGGAGAGATGGCTCTGCGTGCCATTTCCTGCACACGTGTTATAGGTTCACCATCAAAGCCCTAGTAGGTTCATGGTTTTAAAAAAAAGAAACTTAGGAAGGACCCACCCTAATGGATCAAGCAGTTAAAAGTGGCAGTGGGAAGTCTGGTACTTTCAGACTTGCACGATGCAATTAATGTAGCCTTACAATAAAGTAGAATTAGTTTATCTAGTCATGCATCCTGTCTGGTTTACTTGGAAGGGCTGACAAAACCACAGAACCATTTACAATAGTGTCAACATCCTATCAAAATTCCTGATTTGGGTTCTATTTATTTCATTTTATTTTTTTTTATTTTTTTTTTTATTTAACGTTAAAACATACAAAACATAAAAAACAAACAAACAGTAACATATAGACATAAACAACAAAAATACAACCATTCCCTCCACCTACACCACTCGTACTACATATACATATACATATTTGTTGTCAGTCTATTTATTTCATTTTAGCATGGAAAGAAAATTCCAACCCTGCTGGGAGTTGATTTAAATCAAGAACAAGGAAAGAATTGAGACGTTTGGGTCCTTCCTCAAAAAAAGGAGGAAGGCTCTTACAGGCAGAATCTAGAGGGACCAGAGAGAAAGCCAAACACACAACTGTCTCTTTGACAACTAGCTTTCTGTTTGCACACTTTGAAATGATATGTTCCAGAACTCTCTTTTTGACATGTTGTTTTATGATGTGTTTTTCTGCCATCCTAAACAGGCAAAATGTGAAACCTTAGCCAAGCGGAGAAGGGACAAAGATATTTCAAGGCACTGATCTCTGTTTACTTAGGGAAACCTTCCCCAACTTCCACAGAATCTCTAGATATTGCTGGACTACAACATCCATCACTCCTGGCCACAGGGCATATTTGCCTGGAATAATGAGATTGGTCATTTAGTGCAGGGGTCTCCAACCTTGGCAACTTTAAGCCTGGAGGACTTCAACTCCAAGAATTGTTGAATTGGGAGTCGAAGTCCACCAGTCTTAAAGTTGCCAAGATTGGAGAGCCCTGATCTAATGTACATCTAGACAGCTAAGATGGGGAAAGGCATCTGTAAGTCAATATAAAATAAGATAAAAACAAAACAATAGCACAGAGCAACCTGGTGCTCCTGAATGCTGTGGACCATAAATGCCATCATCCTCAGCATAGCCAATAACTGGAGTTGAAATTTGTCTGCCCCTATGCTATAGTTAGGCATATTGTGTATTTGTGGTGACTCACACCTGTTTTTCAGGAAGGTTCTGCTGCTCCACTGAAATTATATGAATATATACTAATAAAACATAGCCCAGCAGCAATGGTTGAAATCCCTGCACGCGTAAAATTAGCTTGATTTTTTTTTTTGCAAAGCCATCATAACCTTTTGACAAAGCTCCAAGAACCTAAAGCAAATTTATGCATGAACTTCAGTGCTACAGCAACTTGCACTTCTTTGAAGAAATGTAACAAAATAGACTCAGCCTGAAGGCAAAGAGGTAGCAGGGTCCTAGCATTTTAAAATCTCCCCACAGTCCATTTCAGAATATTTTTATAGTGAGCAGGAGGCAAAAAATTGCCAAGCAATTCATATACATAACATTTTATAACATTCCATTGATTTGAAGTATTTCATGATTTGTGATTAGGAAAGGATGATTACAGTCCTGTGCAAGCTTATTCATCAGTAAGCTTAGCTGACTTAACAGGACTTACTTGCATATAGATCTGCCTGTCAATCATTCCCGAAGTAAGTCCTTTTGACACTTTATTACACATTTGCTGTCAAGTTTAATTAATTTCTCTTAATTTATCTGATGAAATAATTACACTGCACTGATATTTTACAGTTTCAGATACTTCTTGTAAAAAAAAAATAAATCTGTTATCTAATTCATGTAAAACATATATGTAACCTCTCCTCCTAGTTTTCAATGCTTCTGGTCTTATCACTAAATTTACAACACTGCGAAGACTTATAGTTTTTCAGGTATTTCTTTTCTGGTAGTTTGGTATTCTGTAATTTTCCTATTTCTTTCCTGAAAACGTGTTACAAACAAATACAATACATAAATAAGAATATTTTTAAAGCATGCATTATCTTAAAATGAAAGTTATGGGCAGATTTGCAAATCCTTCCCGCACTCATCAGACCCTTTCTGGGAACATGGGAACAATGCATTTTGCATTTCTGTGAATTTGGGAGGGGAATTAAGGAACAATTTGGGCTAGTTACCTTCCCAGTGGCTAAGACACTGAGCTTGTCGATCAGAAAGGTCGGCAGTTCAGTGGTTCGAATCCCTAGTACAGGTCTCCCGTGTGAGCAGGGGGTTGGACCAGGTGACCTCCAAGATCCCTTCCAACTCTGTTACTGTTCAATTCTCTCTGCTCAACCCATCTCACAGGGTTGTTACGGGGAGGGAAGGAGATGGGAGAAGTAGATCCTAACACTCCCTTGAGTTAACAAAAATAATGGCAGGATAAATCGGATGGATAGAGATAGAAGTGGAGGTGGAGATGGAAGTGGAGAGACATATAGACATGGACATGGACATGGACATGGACATGGACATGGACATAGACATAGACATAGACATAGACATAGACATAGACATAGACATAGACATAGACATAGACATAGACAGGGAAGGAGGGAATGGAGGGAGATGGATGAGAAGCTTAAAGCACCCTTCATCCCTTAAAACTCATAGAAGTGCCCAAAAATGAACCTATTGTCACCTTTCAGCTAACACAAGTACACAGTCTCCTCTTGAACCAATAAAGCAATGAGGACCTGGAATCCTTTCAGATCTTGATGGACTACAGCTCCATCACCACTGATCATGCTGACATGACTGATGGGAAATGAAACTCCCCAAAAGGATAGAATATATCAAGCCTTTTGTACAATTCCCACCCCCAGTGTTAATTTAGTGTCCTTCCTAGGCAGATCGCGAAAAAACTTTTTTAAAATGCACAAATGCTGCAGACGACAAAGTTTTTGCCTTTGTCTTCAATGACAGCCAATCTCTGCCCCCAGGAATAAAACTGTAAGGTGGCATTTTCAGAGACACTGATGAATGGGACAGATTTGTCAATAGAAACCCTTAACAAGCAGCTGCCAAGCAACTACAGAGATTCTCTTATCAAAAATAAATAGGACATTTATAGTTGATTCCCTAAGAAATGCTATTTTCCAGTGGGAAAGCAAAGTTAGTTTGTTGGAAAAATAACAAGCCACTTTTTTTCCCAAATCTTAAAAAGGAAGATTTTTAATATCAAATCTTAGGAGTCTGAGCCTGCTTTGGTGTGCTGTGATCCTCTCAAATTAGGATTGGATTATCACTACCTAAAGGTTGCACATGCCACCCTAGTTCCCAGTTTGCAGTGCCCAATCCCAAGACTGCACTCTCAAAATTTAAATGAACATGGTTAATTTCCAACAGCTTGCTTAGGTTTTAATCCAGCAAATTAAAAAGGTAAATAGATGATACCAGCACAAAATATACAGTAACTATTTTTTCATTTATTGCCTCCCTCTATTTGTTCTGGGGGAAAAAAAGCTCTAAATCAGGGCATGCCAGAAACCAGGCCATGCAAACAAGCGAAGCCCCATCTGCAGAATGCAGGCACAAACCTCTCTCCATGGAACTGGTCCCTGGTGCTCAAAAGATTGGAGGCCACTGCTCTAAATTATCTGTCCTGCCCAATTGATGATGTCATTAGGGCTTGCCCTTTAAGTCCTTGGAGGAGAAAGCATCATATACTAGCTGGATCCCGTGCTTCGCTACGAAACTATGTGATCGGGCTTGATAAATCGACACTTACAGCTTGAATCCTCCCCTATCCTACCCCCTCCTCTCCCTCAGCCTTGCCCCACAGAAACGTCTCCTATCCTATCCCCTTCTCTCCCTCAGGCTTTCTAGCCGCTTCTCTCCCTCAGGCTTGCCCCACAGAAGCCTGTCCTATGCTATCCCATTGTCTCCAGAGTTATTTTCAAGTTGGGAGGGGGAGTAGACCATCTAACTAATTAGCATCAGAGCAGGTTATAATAATATAGGAAATACTAATGCTCTGATGGTCATTTCGAAAAATCCTCTCTTAGTGAGCACCTAGAAGCCAAGAGGAACATACATGGCAAATTTCAAGTTTGTAGGCTTTACGATTCTGGAGATTTCGTGATTAATGTGTGAGTGGTTTTCGCTTTTAGATATAGATATA
>WNWU01000036.1:230180-255557 GCA_012654045.1 Ptyas mucosa
ATAGATATAGATATAGATATAGATATAGATATAGATATAGATATAGATATAGATATAGATGAACTTCAGGCTGAAAAGGTGTGCTTCTCTTATCCCCAAGGCTAATATGAGGGATGGTGGGCTTTTTGCTGATTCTGAGTTTATCTCTGTTGGGATTTCATAATTACTCTCCATGACTTCACAAGTCCTGTTTCTTCCCCATTCCCCACAACAGTTGTAATAACTGGTTCATTCTTCTCCTTCCTAAAACATAAAAAGCTGGCACCCTGTCTTGTCCTTTCATTCTGAACAGTGACATAATAATATAACAGAGAGTAACAAAGTAACAGAGCTGGAAGTGACCTTGGAGGTCTTCTAGTCCAACTCCCTGCTCAGGCAGGAAACCCTATACCATTTCAGACAGATGGCTGTCCAATCTCTTCTTAAAAATCTCCAGTGTTGGAGCACTCACAACTTCTGGAGCCAAACAATTCCACTGATTAATTGTTCTCACTGTCAGGAAATTTCTCCTTAGTTCTAGGTTGCTTCTCTCCTTGATTAGTTTCTATCCATTGTTCCTTGTCCTGCCTTCAGGTGTTTTGGAGAATAGGTTGACCCCTCCTTTTTTGTGGCAGCCCCTCAAATATATCCCTACCTTTTCTAACATGGTATGTTCCAAACATATTCAGTTTAAATTCCCATCACTCCAATGAACCCGATAGGATTTGTAATTGAAGGAAGCCAGGTTGGAGAAATGGATGAAGGCCATAGGAATTTGTGGCAAGGAAATAGGATCCATAAAACTATGGTCAATATCACTAAAAGCAATTAGTCTCCTAGTTACCAAAACACTCTTTTTAAGTGCCTTAGATATGCATGGCTTTTACAAAGTAACTTTAACCAAGAATCTTGAAGCACTTCAAAGACAAAGCAATTTTGCTTTATTACCGTTTAAAGCTTGTGTGTATTACAACCCATTTCATTAATGTATTATATCTATTCATAATGGATCCCTAGTGCAAAATGCTATCCTGGAACAATCGGCCCAATCTAAGCTCAAAAGGAGCAAAAACACTTGATCATATAAATTCCACTTATAGTTCAGAAGACAGAACTTAGTCGAAGAAAAAAGTGTAACTGCAGGAACTCACTTCTTACCTTAGGATGGGGCCATGCATGTGGACCCGCTGGATCTGAATAAATTCTTCCATGAGCTATTGAGAAGAGTCTCAATATCCATAAACAGCTTCAGATTTTACCCCTTTCAACCCCAGAGGGATACAGTATAGTTACCCAGGGCCAGGTCCATTTCTCATTTGCTAATGACATCCCTTGCTTCTTCCTTGAACTCAGCTAAAACTGTATTTCACAAGAGATCTGAAAAAGTTCTGTTACTTTGTAGGAACAACCAGAGCAAAAGCTTTTGAGTTACTGAGAGCAGCTGTGTGAGAGAGAAGCTTAACAGCACCCAGCAAAGACAGAGGGGAAAACCCACAGAAACCATTTAAGGCCACCACTGGGGGGGTGGGGGGAGTGAACATATGTGCTAGGATATACAAAGGCAGGCTTCTAGATTCAACCACTGGCTATTTTTGCCTGTCAGAAAACATTTATCATTTGTATCATAGAACCGTTTACTGAACAGAGATGAGGCCAAATGGGTTGCATCAGTCTCTCTCTTGAGAAGAGGGGAGGGAGCCTTTGGAAATACCCTGGTTGTTTCAAAAAGGGAAGGAAAAAAAAAACACCCAACTCAGACCTAGCCAGAAACAAATGCAAGGTCTGAGGGACTATCAGCTTCTTTTTAGCAGAATGAGATGGGTTAAATTCAGGGGGTCTTTTGGTTCATCTCAGAATGTCTTTCGCCCGGCAAAACAGTTTGAAGGCCAAGGGGAGAAAAATGTGTTGAAATGCTTCGGCTTTTCTGTCATAAAAAGAAAAATGAGCAGTTTGCACAGTCACAGCCATTTTCCCTTAAGCATTATTTTCCAAAGGAATAAAAGAAAAGTACCCGACTTCTCCCAGCAAATCTGAGGCACCCAATTCGAAGGGAAAGAATGCTTGAGAACAAAATGGGGCAATTGCAAGCAGGTCTTTTGATAAATCTGCGTAGTTAGCAACTGGACTTGCCGCACATTCATTCATAAGATTGGGCAATCTTTGCTTTCAGACACTTCATTCTTCTGCAACTCCTGCTCACTAGTTTTGAAAGAAAAAGCACCCTGAAACTGTAGGGTAAGCCTCCAAACAGTTTTACATAGCTAAAAAGAAAAAAAAATCCTTATTTCTTAAAACACACATGCAGTACAAGAGAAAAACTCTTGACTCTG
The DNA here is from genome assembly GCA_012654045.1 of Ptyas mucosa. Classification (NCBI taxonomy): domain Eukaryota; kingdom Metazoa; phylum Chordata; class Lepidosauria; order Squamata; family Colubridae; genus Ptyas; species Ptyas mucosa. The sequence continues at coordinate 232,490 of WNWU01000036.1, forward strand.
CTCATACACTGGATACGTGCTACCTACTGTAGGAAGTGTTGTCGTCCCCGTCGTCCTGTTTCCCCCCCCCCAATTAAAATATTATTTATTCTTATTATTAAAAAGAGGCAAGATAGAATATTTTCCCTAAAGGAGAAAGAGGAGAAAAATCTTAACAAAGGCAGAAAGCAGCCCCAGTCTTCCTGCCATAGGAAAATAGCCTCGAGCAGAAGCTTGAAGAGGCTGGTCTTTAGGGGTGGATATTTCGTATCCATTCAGAAAGACTGGGTCATAAGCAAAGAGACTCCAAATAAGCAAGGCGACAAAGCTGACAAGATTAGCTCAGACGAACACCTAGGATTTGCATTTCCCCTTTTGCCTTTAGAGCCAGCCATAACTCCTACATGAGTCCATAGAAATCTGAAAACAGCCATTCAAATATTGAAGGACATTCTTGCATAGGAACAGGCATCTCAATCAAATGCCTCAAAGAATGTATAAAAGCCCACTTACTCTCAATCCCATTTTGTCAGTCATCCCAGAAACATGCTGCTGTCACTAATTTCTGGCTATCAAATAAACAGAGACTTTCTTTCCCGCAGCCTGCCTCCATTTTATTTCCAGTGTCTTTCTCCTGGCTTGGAAACAGACCAGATTTTTCTTCCAACACTACTCTACATCATAGTCCCAACATTGCAGCGTTTAGTCCCTTCAAAGCTTAGTTTTTCCATTCCAGATTTGTTACTACCTTACATCTAGTAGTACACCATAATACCTGAAAAATACTTGGTCAGTTTAACCTGCTAATTACCTCATTTTCATTCCACTCATCTTCAATCATAATCAGCAAATGTGGGTCAAGCAAGTTGTCCTTTTGCCATAGTGAAAAATGAAATGAGATTTGAAGTTTCATCAAGGATCCACATTTGCTCTATTGCAGCATTCCCTCACATGGTACCTTCTAAATGTGTTGGGACTACAATTCCCAGAATCCCTTTGGCAAGTTGGCTGACTGGCTGGCTACTGCTTCTGGGAATGACAGATCAATATATCTGAAAGTCCATGTTGGGGAAGGTTGTTTTATTGCCAGAAATAAATGGTGGACCTTCCCAAGCTACCACCTTAACTAGTTGGCAAAAATCACTAGAGCTTCTAGAACTACTCCTTTCTGTAAACACACTCTCAAAGATTCTTCTCCACATATATTCCTTCAACATTTTTTTTTACAGTCTTCTTTCGCAGTTGAGGAGACTCCACAAAATTGAATAAGTGCAATGAAAGGCTTCTCATGGGACATATGCCTTGATGCATCTAGTTTCTCATAATCCTCCTGGGTTGCTTCCAGGAAAGAACAACATTTTGCAGATCTTCCTCATTACACATAAAGAAACAGATCAAATGCTGATATCCTTCATGACTTGCACGCTAGCTTAGGAGCCCACAGGTTTTGCCCACCAACACTTCCTTGTCTCTCGGTATCTACCTCTACAGAGATCACTGAAGTCTGCTTCCTGACGAGGACAGTCTGGTAAACAAAGCTATCCTTCCCACATAGGCTTGTAAGATTTTGGTAGAGAGAAAGAAAACAGGAAGAGAATCCAAACATTTGGGGAACCAAAGCCAGGATCCCAGCCAGCAGACAGGAAATATCTAGCCCACTTTCATTCTCCTTTGCCCTACACAACTACTGCTTTGCTATGAGACATACTATTGGTGCATTCTTTGGAGTTAATCTGAACCACATAATCTTATCATCGTATTTCCCCAGAACAGAAAACAGAAAGTCAAATTTCAGTTCTCTTGAAGTGCAGTGACCACATACAATACGTAAGAAAACTTCCTCATGCTAGATCAGCTCAGTGGTCCAACTTACCCATTGCCACTGTCACTGACAACCTATGGCTCTTCAGATATGGACTTTTTTTCCCCCTGCTTTGCCTGGAGAGGCCAGGATTTGAAGCTGGGCGGCAGGCTAGTGGAATACACAGGGTCCCACTGCCTCAGAGCAAAATTTCATCTAACCCAGTATTCTTGTTTCAAATTCTTGTTTCTACAGCAATGTCTAGGGGGATCCCACACTGAAAACAATAACTATTGTGTTTTCTGAAAATCTTGTGTTGCCAGCTAATTTAGAATCTGCAGATACACAGAGGCCCAGTATTGTGTTAATTTAAATTGTCCTCATTAATTCCAATGCTACAGGTCAGTGGTGGGCTCCTCCCGGTTCGGCCCGGTTCTCCCGAGCTGGTAGCGGTGATGATATGATGTCACCGAACTGGTTCTCCCCCCCGCCCCTCCCCTGCGCCCCCCCGTGCCCCCTGCATTATTCTTACCTTTTATTTGGCCCCACCCCCAATCTATTGCTGCCTCCTGAATCCCAGCTGATGGCTAGAGGGAAAAAACTCTTTAAACTCTTGCCACGGGCTTCAAAGGGCCGCCCTACAGCTGCTCAGTGTTAAAAGAAAACAAATGAGTAGACCGGTGCCTGCAAAAATACATGAGTAGATCAGTGCCTGCAAAAATAAATGGGTAGATCGGTACAGCTCTGCAAGCAGTTAAAAGCCTGGTAGACCAGGACCTCTGCTAAATCCTAAATAATTGTCACATGACCATCAAGCCATACCCACAAAATAAGCCACGCCCATGGAACCGGTAGTTAAAAAAATTAGAACCCACCCCTGCTCCAGGTACTTCCGAATTGCCACAGTAAACCCAAGTGGCAGGAGTGTCTTCAGAATTTAACGCACAAAGGGATTGCTTTTGTCGGACAGGGTTTATATAGCCCTGCGACCTCTTTCTCGCCCCCTCTCCTACTCAGAGTTGCTCAGCAAGGGAAGGTTACATGTTCCAGCAGGCCCTGGGCACCTTCTATGACAAAAGAGGCAAATAACTACTTAATTGAGTTTACTGCAGAAAGTTTGTTATCTCACAATTTATAACAGTAAATAGAAACAGCTACCTTATCTAAACAGTCTCTCTTTCAGATGTTAGTTTAAAAATGCAAGTCCATCACAGGACACCTTATCCATTCATCTGTACAGTCCAACTGAATAAGGCGGCCTTCTTAAGATGCAGTCTCCATGTATTTGCCGATATTCACGGAAAGAAACTAATGCTTCTGGATAGGGCCATGTTACGTGCTGGTGAGTTCTGCATGTTAATGAATATATGTAGCCAAAAGGAGGATGACCCTACATTAAAATGATCCCCTCCCTCTCATGCCTCAAAGGGAAGATCAGACAGGGGAAAAAAATATTAGTTGACATTACTTTAATACGGCCTTTCATTTTAAAGGCAAATTATGTGGTAAGGGGAACCTTATCTTCCTTTGAAATTGATCCTATAGATTGGAATTAAGAACACTGCATTTCAAGTCATGTCTGCTGAAATTCTGACCATCCCTGAATTAGATGAGCAAAGAGAAAATAATATGGGCTTATTTAAAGACATCTTATTCAATAACCTTTGCAATTACACTGGGGGAAAGAAATTGATCTACTATTCAGATACCTTTTGCAAAATGTATTCTACTTGTATCATGTAGTTTGATCTTTCCTTCTTTACCTCCCTCCATCTCTTCAAGGCATATTCAAGTCTATGTTATTTTCTACCATCTAATTTTGTTAATGTTTGTCTCAATTGCCCTGTAAGATAGGACACATTATCAGAGAGAATGACTGGGCCCTGCTAACCTTATAGAGACGTTTATCTATGTCTCCCCAAGTCCCAAACCACAATCACTATATCATGCTAACCCTCATGTTCTTGAGATACAGTAAGCTATACAGAATCCACATATCTCTGGCTATAACTACATGTTCATTTCTAAAACTATGCTGAGCTTTCAATATGCTCAGACAGTATCAGATTTGATATGATCTTCGGTTGTTTTCTGCATCATTCTCCAACCTGGTGCCCTCCAGATAACCTGGACTAAAATTTCCTGAATTTCTAATCATGCTAGAGGTCCAAATGAGGAATGTTGGTGGCAGGAAAAGCGGCTCTCCGCAAGCTCACATTCTTTGTTGCTCTGTTTTTATTGCTGCATTATTTTTCTTTGCTGCTTCTCGTGAACTAGAATTAATCATATCTGGCATATCCTAATGCCCCAGTAGGATGTTATTTACTGAGCAGCCCTTGTATTTTCTCAATGGATTTCTCGTCACCCTGAGAAACGTTCGCCTGTTTATCGAAACTCCTCGTTAGATAATGCAGAAGATCCTTGCAAGTTCCATAGAATAGTGAATAGGAAAACAGTGAACTCCTTGCATTTAGGAACTCTCTCCCATAATTAATTAAACCAAAAGGAAATGCATTTCTCAAAAAAAAAAAAAGAGTCCTGGTGGCGCAGCAGACTAAAGCACTGTTATTAACATCAAGCTGCCTGCAATTACTGCAAGTTCAAATTCTCACCAGGCTCAAGGTTGACTCAGCCTTCCATCCTTTCTAAGATAGGTAAAATGAGGACCCAGATTGTGGGGGCAATAAGCTGATTTTGTATAAATATACAAAAGTATGAAGGCTATTGCTTAACGCATTGTAAACCTCCTGAGTCTCCGGAGAAGGGTGGCATATAAATCAATTTTTTTTAAAAAATTTTTTTTTAAAGATACTTGCTGGCGAAGAAATAAGTACTGAGCATTCAGCACACTGGAACTTTAGCTGAATTATATTCAGGCAGACCACCTGCAGTTCCCAATATGATATTTTGCAGTTCTTTGTAGCTTTCAAACAATTCAACCAAATTGCAAAAAATAATAATAATAATAAATAAATAAAATCTGACAGTGTGGTTCCCTGCTATTTCGAAAGAAAGACCTGAAAATTACAGTATGCTGTAAAGTGAGCTTACTGTAATAAAAAAACAACCGCCTCCTGCAAAATCTTGAAAAAGTAGAAAATCCTCAACTTAAATGGCACAACTCCTCCCTTTTGCAATCAAAGCCGCACCCCTGCGATCCTTGATCCCATCAAAATGTTTTCCACATAACAGAGTCTCAAGTGGCTTTACCGTAAAATTAACAGAAATGACAAAATACAGAATGATAGGGAAAAGGGAAACAATCATCATTATCAAGCATCGTTCATACAGAGAAAACCTAGATGAAAATATTCCTAAAAATATCATGGTATATGATTTCACGAATTTGAGTGTTTACTGGCATTTATCCACCTTATCACCATGTGCAGATGCTATGAAAAAAAAATAGAACCGGCTGTCCTCTGATTTTTTAAAAAAATATTTATTTATTAAATTTATATTCCCCCCAGCTCCAAAACTTCTGACAGCCACCTCAGTGGCTTTAAATAAATATTAAACAACACAAAACAGTGCCTTGAGAACCCCTATGTTATTACAATCAGATGCGTCACAGTGCAACATGGTGCCCTCAACCCCAGCTCTAAAAACAATCCAAGAAAACATGGAGTCAAAAACAGGTCAGAGACTAAACAAAGTAAACTCTTCCCCTAGGTCAGTGATGGCTAACCTTTTTGCCATCGCGCGCCAAAAGCAGGGGGAGCGGGGAGGTCGCGGGTGTGTGTGCCCACATCCATAATTCAATGCGCCCCGCCCTCCCGCGCATGTGCACGTGACCCCCCCACACACACACTGCTTTTGGCACGCAATGGCATGGTGGGCCCAGTAGGCCCGTTTTTCCCCTCCCCAGGCTCCAGGGGCTTTCTAGGAGCCTGGGGAGGGCAAAAACAGCCTTCCCCATCTCCCCCCGGAGGACTTCGGGAGGCCGGAACAGCCAGTTTCCCAACTTCCTGTGGGACCGGAAGGCCTGAAAATCAGTTGGCTGGTGCACGCATGCGCACTGGAGCTGAGCTAGGGCAACACTTGCGTGCCCACCAATATGGCTCCGCGTGCCACCTGTGGCACCTGTGCTATAGGTTCGCCATCACGACTCTAGGTGATCAGCTACCGGGATAACCATAATTAATTTTGTCCCCCCCCCCCCAATTCCATCTGAATGAGACTGAAAAAGGTTGAGATGTTTCTCCTCCAATAACATTTGCAGGTGCTATCTGCCCAGAGTCACCTTAGAGAGGAGATGGGATGAATAAAAATTTAAAAGATAAATAAAAAATAAAAGTTATATCTGCAACACTTTGCTTTAAAAATAGGCACGTATGACTGAACTCGAATTGGTAAATTTCTTTGGAGCATAGGATAGTTTCAGGTCAATTATCTCCTTTACTGCCAATGGGTCTACTCGAGAGGTGTCAAACACAAGGCCCAAGGGCCGGATCCGGCCCGTGATATGGTTGGATCTGGCCCATGGGGCCATCCTGGAGAATGTAAGGGGCCAGTCCGAGTTGCTTCGTCCCGGACTACCGAATGTGAAGAGGAAGCAGCGGGCTAGCATCGCTGTGGTCCGGTCTACCCAGTACAAAGAGGAAACATCAGGCCAGCGTGGCTTCGGCCCGGTCTATCCAGTGCGAAGACAAAACATGCCAGCAGTTTGGGGAGTGGTGTCAAGCTGGCCATGCCCAGCCAGTCGGCCACACCCAGTGAGTGGCATCACAATGACCACACCCACTCAGTTGGCCATACGCACCCAGTTGGCCATGCCCCCCGAGCCCCCCCAAGTCAACCACAGCCTTAATGCAGCCCACAATGAAATTGAGTTTGACACCTCAGGTCTATTCCATCATGTACAAACACATACACTGCTCCTAAATTCATCTAGTTAATGCCTAGATCTCTAGTCACCCCCAGGTCTTGAGGTTCCCCAATACCATTTTTGACAAAAAACTTGGTCAGAGAAGTCATTGGGCAGCAAAGATGGATGGTACACCCCAACAATATCCCCAGTTTAACTTGTTATTTCCATGACAGCAAAAAGCCTTTATAAACTACCCCACTTCATAGATCTATGGAGATTTTCAGTCATCCAGGTCAGCTCTGAAGAAGCTTTTTAGATGAGAAGCAAAACGTCTTCAAAGAAAAACCAAAAAGTCCAGTTGCCTCTTGAAAAAGCACCTTTGGGACCAGTTCTTAGAGATTTCCAGTTGAGTGAAAAAGGCCTACAGAGGATAAGGACTACAGCCATCTATCTATGCAGTATGTGCTCCAACTCTTAAACATTTCATTCCTCTCTTCTGGCACGAGAGTGCAGCAAGTGTGTGGCTTTTCCGAATTCGTATTCACGAAGAACTATATAACCGTTACCAAACAAAGAAAGCTTCAGAACCAGTTACTGCATTAACTGCAATGCTGGTATGTAGACAGCTACCTAATATCTCTTCAGGGGAGGAGGCAATCATACATCAGAGGCCCACTTAACTGGAGTTTGACAATCCCACATTTCTCAGTGTAACATAATCGGTTCGAGATACATCGGGAGACGAGACCGCAGACTGACCTTACGGTCATGAGACAACGAAACCGTGGACGCCCTTGTGTCAATCACCGCCCCCAGGTGCTGTAGTGTAGTAGAGGGAGCCAGGTGGCTCTTAGGCCAGGTAATAGAAATGGCTTTGAAGGATCTGAATAGTGGTAGTCAGGTTCTGAAGGGCAGACTGAAGGGAAGAGGATTGTAAGAGGATGTCATCTAAATAAAATTGGATCCTAATGGGGAGGGATCGGATATGAGCCACAAGGGCAGCCATGATCTTAGTGAAAACCCGTGGGGGCAGAGGAGAGACCAAAGGGGAGGGCTGTGTACTGATAATGTTTGCTGCGGTAATGGAAGCGAAGGTACTTGCGGAAATCGGAGTGGATGGGAACATGGAGGTAGGCCTCCATCAAATCAATGGAGGAAAGGAAATCCCCTGGATGGAGGGTCTCGAGGATAGAGTGAAGGGTATGCATCTTGAATCGGCGTGGAACAATAAATCGGTTGAGGGATTTCAAGTCGAGAATAGCCCGCCACCTGCCAGAGGACTTTCTCACAATAAACAAACAGTAATAGAACCCCTGACCCCTTTCCCTAGGGGGAACATACTGAACCGCCCTGATAGAGACTAGATGGTCAATGGCCTCAGAGACCAAGGCTCGCCTGGTCATGTCCCTAGAAACAGGGCAAGAGAGAAAAACAGAGGGGGGAGGGGAACGAAATTCGAGCTTAAGGCCCAATTGAATAGTCCGAATAACCCATGTGTCTGAAGAGGATGCCCGCCATTGATCGGCAAAAAGGCCGAGGTGGCCGCCAATAGGGGCTGAGCGAATGGAATCATCTGGGTCGACGGGAAGACCTCCCCCTTCCCCCCTGAAAGGAACGCTTTGGGGAAAATCTGTTATCCTGTCTGACCTGGGAGTCAGATTGTAGAGATCAGAGCTGGAAAGATCACTGGAAGTGAGATTGGGAGAATCCTGAAGCAGAGGAATGAAAGGACTGAGTCCTAGGGTAAGGAGAGTAACGGGATTCGCTGCGTCTGAAAACGGACGGCAAGATCTTTCGATGGTCCCTAGTTTCCACCAGCAGAGGCTCTAAGGGAGGACCGAACAGAGCGTCGGCAGAATAGGGCGAGGAGGCGAGCTGCCACTTGCTTCTGGTGTCCGCCTGCCAATAGCGGAGCCAGAGGAGACGACGTGACGTTATGGTGGAGCCGATGGTTTTGGCGGCAAATCAAGCAGAGTTCAAGGTAGCATCAGCCGAATACTCCAAGGCTGCCACAATTTTGTTGAGCTCCTGATGCGTGCGAGCATCAGAGGGGGGCAGTCTGTCCTGAAGTTGTTTGATCCAGAGGAGCACAGCTCTGTTGAAAAATGAGGGCGAGGTGGATGTCCTGACGGCCCATGCAGCTGACAGGTGAGCCTTAATCAGAGTTTTTTCCACCCATTTGTCCTCAGGTTGCAAGTACTCCTCAGGAGAGCCTGTCAGGCGGGAGGTAGAAGCTAGGGCTGCTACGGGGGCATCCACCGGAGGAACTGCAAGATGCTGGACAGAACTGGGGCTGATTGGTAGAGACGTCTATCAAGAACATTGGGAGCAGGACCTGCACCCAGAAGAGACCATTGGCGTTGAATAACATCTGTAAAAAGCTTAGGCGTAGAAATCAGCTCTGGTTCAACAGCGGGTTCTGCAAACAGGGAGGAAGCAGGATCCGAGCCAGCTGGCGGACCCCCGCTAGATGTGGTCAACCTGCCGAGATGGGTGACAGCGAGAGCCTTGAAAGTAAGGACCTAAATAGTTGTGGTCTGAAAAGTCCTATGAAGGCAGGCTGATCTGGAGTCAAGCCCTTGTCATCAGAGAGTGCCATTTCCCTGGTTTCTTCCTCTTCAGAAATTGAACCCCGATCATCCTGGTCTGGTGAATAACACTCCCCAGAGACCTCCCTCTGAGGAGACCGAGAGTGGCGATGTTGGGCCTGGGCATGTTGAGGTATTGGTTGAAGGAGGCCCTGTTGGAGACCCTGGACCAGACCCTGCTGTATAGCTCTGGCGATGATATTTTCCAATGAAGCCTGAGGCACCAAAGCCTGTTGGTCTGGGGGGAGGTGTTGAGGAGCAGAAGAGACCAGAACTGGTGCCTGTACGTCTCCTCCGGGAGGGTCCGGAACGGTGGGGTCAGGAAGGATTTGGAACAAAGGTTCCGAGCCAGGAGGTGGAGGAGGGTCAGATGGGGCTCGGAGATCAGGAGAGAGATCCCGTCCGGGCTGGCGGTCTGATAGCTGCGGGGGAGAGATAGCCATGGGGGCAGTTAAAATGGCCGCCGACTGGTATGCCTTCTGCACGGCCTTCTCTAGGGCCTTGTGCCTCCTGAGCTCTTCCCTTGAAGGCTTTGAGGCAGGTGTTTTGGAAGGAGCTCTCTTTGGAGGGGGGGTAAACTGGAGGGGCCCTCACCTGGGTCACTGGTATGCCGCCACCGCCCATCCCTGCTACTTGGTCCTGGGTGGCTTTGATGCAAGGCGTCCGCCATCTTGTAATGGCGGACGACGGAATTATTCTGAGGAGAAGAACCCCCGGTAAAGCACTTATCTGGCCACCAATCGATGCAATCCTGAGGAGCCGAGTCGGGCGTAGACTGGGAAATGTCTACGCCTGAAGTGTTCTCCAGAACTACTAAGATCCTTGGAAGATTTCTGAATCAAGCCAACGATTCAGCCCAACTCCCAAAGAACATTTAGAAGACAAAATCAACTTCTGGTTGCCCGTTCTTTGATACCGAATGCTTCAGATTATGTCTTTGTGAGATTGTTTTTCAGTCCTAGTTATAAACATGTGCAAGTATTTCTGGAAAAGCACACGAAAGGGGAAAAATAGATTTCACCATGGAAATTATGAGTATCTTCCCCATTAACCAAAGCTAGTTTACCGCAATCATTTCTTTATGTATTTTTTTTAACCCAGAAATAAATGAATAAATAGCCTCCCCCGGGGGACCCTGGGAACTGTGTTTCTATGAAAAGGGATTAGGAATCTCTGAGAATAAAGAGAAATGGAACTTTTTTTTTTTTGCGCAGTAAGGATTTTTTGGCAGTACCTTTTACTGCATTTCATCCAAGCATTTTTATGTTTTCCTCTTCTCCTATAAAACGTGCTTTTGAGTTCGATGTATCTTATTTCTTTCGCTGCTCCTTAATAAAAGAAAATCCATCTCCAAGACACATGAATGCAAGCTGCCAAAGAAAATCTCTCTGCTTTCTGGAATCACTTCCCCCTCCTCAAAACAGGTCCTGCATAGCCGTTAATTTCCAGCACACACAGCAGCCGCCAGAAGTAGAGTGTTAAAAGAATAGTGATGGTATGTACAAGAGGGCCCATTTCACACCAACAGATACACAGAAAGGCACTAGCTCAAAAAAGGGCAAGTGAGTCACCAATCTGTCAATCTGTGGACTCATGCAGCCACTGACCAGGTGCTAATCCTGATGAACCATTTCAATTCCCTTCCTTTGCCTTGATATAAATCCTAATCTGACAGCCTTTCAATCTTCTTTCCCCCAAAAAAGAGGAGATATTGCTAATTAAAATGCAATCTATCTTTGTTATAAAGAACACAAATAGGCACACAATGTGTGTGTGTGTGTGTAGGTTTGATTTCTCTTGGTTTGAAATGATAAATCTATTTCTTTTGTTTGTTTGATTGATTGAGTTCTATAGTAACCCATCTCAATAAGTGACTCTGGGGTGGCGTACATCATAAAAACAAAATATTAAATAACATAAATATGTATGGTCGCTGAGTAAAACTATTGTTATAGATGAGAGGTCAAGAAAAGCAAGGGATGCCCCCATCCCACTCTCACCAAAGATCATTTAAGAGCACAATCAATGCCATCTCAGACCCATAACCTGGCCTGAACCCTGACTGAAAGTGGCCTAGATCAGAGGTCTCCATCTCTGGCAACTTTAAGACTTGTGAATTTCAACTCCCAGAATTTGAGGAATTCTGGGAGTTGAAGTCCAGAAGTCTTAAAGTTGCCAAGGTTGGAGACCCCTGATCTAGATAATCCACTTCAACCAGGATTCTCTAAACCTTCACAACATTCCCCCCAAAAGGAGGTTGGAGCCTGGACAAAAACTCTCCAGACTAGTTAGGTAAGCAAAGGCCCCTTGAGGAGAGAGCACACCACCACCTCCTTGAGAGCTGACAGAACCACCCTCCCTCAAGAAACTATTAACCATCACCCTGATCCAATCATGAATCTCCTCCTGGGTGACCTTAACCAACCAAGAGGGGCATGGATCTAACTCAGCTAACAGCTGCAAAAGCCCTGTCCACTTCCTCAAGTGCACAGGATCAAACTCTCTTCAGATAACCTTGCAAAACCTAGAACCCTTCCCCCAGTCTCCACTGGTGCTGCCCTCAATTGAGAGCTGAGTGAACTCCATCACATCAGGTTCCATCAACTCCAGTATCCTTGAAAAGTGTGAGGTTGACGAGTGCAGAACTGTGCAATCAGCTTTCCCAAGATATGCTTGCAAATGTGCAAGTTGACAGCACTTTCTTTTTATTTCATTTTTTTGGGGGGGTGGGGGCAAGGAGGAAGAGGGCACCACTATTTCCAATGTGAAGTTTGGGTTGGCTTTTAGCGATTTAGTCTAGCCAGCTCTGCCTTCCCCAAAACAGATTTCAGAAATCGAATGCCATCTCCCAAACATCGTAACATCTGTCTGCGGAAAAAACCTGGGCGGTCATTTCCATCCAGGCTGCCTAGGGAGTTCTCATGAACCAAATTGACCTCAAAGTCCCAGCTGAGCTGCTGGGATATGGAACAGGAAATGCAGTGGGCTTCCTCTGTCACAGCATCATATTAACATCTCAACTTTGAAAGTTGCACTTTATTTCCCAAGAATTCTGAAGAGAATAAGGTGTCAGTTCCCCAAATGAGCTGTTTGTTTACAGGACACTTTCTGAACTTCTGAACGTAACTCTTACACACACCCTACTTCTCCCCTCCTGTTCCTTCCATCTGGCAGAATGAGTGCTTTGCTGGCTGAACCTAGAACCTCCAGCTGAACCTAGAACCTCCCATCACCCAATGGGCCTTTCACAGGGAGCAAGAACTGAAGCAAGAGCCGATATGCCCTGTAGGGTGATCACCCATTACCAGCAGAAGTGGGTGATTGCCTTGAATCATAAGCCAAGATTTAAAAAGCTCATTTTCAACCCTCCACTGTATGGGATTATTCATCTCATGTTTCCAAAGTCAGGCAGGTCAAGGGGGAAAAAAACTGCCTTAAACCACAAAGGAACAGGGAATCAAGGCAGGAAGAGTGGATTTTATAGTACCATCAGCTCCCCAACACTCCACCCAGTTTTTCAAATGAAAGTTTTCTATCCCATTTATAAGCAAACCAAGGAGCAAGGAGTCAGGCCCTCGGTTCCTCTATAAAAGATTATAGAAGTACAGTGAAGCTCATAACAATGCCTTAAGTCTAAGATGTCATTTTTAAGGGGTTTTTTTTTAAAGGGATAAAAAGGAAATTGACAGAGATCTCAAGACTCTTCCATTTTTCTGGTGATTGAAGAGAGATTACAAAGGGATCAAATCTAGAGTCTCTAGGATAGGAGGGGAGAAGCCACAATCTTCCAGATATCATTGGATTAGAATTCCCATTGTTCTTGACCTTATACCCCCACATGAGTAGAGCTGATGAGAGATGGTTAATAGCAATAGCAACAGCACTTAGACTTAGATACCGCTTCATAGTGCTTTACAGCCTTCTCTGAGTGGTTTACAGAGTCAGCCTATTGCCCCCAACAATCTGGGTCCTCATTTTACTGACCTCGGAAGGATGGAAGGCTCAGTCAACCTTGAGCTGGTGAGAATGGACTGCCGAACTGCAGCCAGCAGTCAGCAGAAGTAGCCTGCAGTACTGCACTCTAACCACTGCGCCACCGTGGCTCATAATACCAAAAACATTTGCACTTTTAAAGCTTCTCTGTCCCTGTCTAAACTGAAATCAATCAAAAGGTTTTGTTTATTAATTTATTAAGATTTAGCCCTTTGGTTGGCATGACTTGTGGCTGATCAAATGTGCTATTTCACAGGAAGACTTCAAACCTAATGAAGAGATTATTAGAAAATAAATGGTTTTTTCCCCTCTCCCCATAGGCAACTTCCTGCTGGTTCCTCCAGTCTACAGCTTCCTGGCATCACTCCCCCTTATTAGCACTAATCAGAATTGTCATTCGCATGCAATAAACTTGCAATGCTATTTAGTTAACGGCATTTCGAGCTCAACTGGGAGCTAACGGCATCATGCAGCCAAAATCAAGGATAGTGCCAGAACCAGATGTGTAATTCAATTGGGTACATTCGCTTTCTGTGGGTGTAATTTTTTTGGAATGCCAAGAGCTCTAATTGCACAACTCAATAGAAATCCAATGGTTTGCATGAGACTGATGATTTTGCATAATTCACTCTGCTTCTCCCGGAGCTGGAGAAAAGGACCGGAAATCAAGCCACTGGAAATCTTGTTCAACTTCACCTACCCTCTTTGTGAGTTTTCACCAGGCACTTCCCACTCACGCTAATGTGGAAACCTATAGAAATGAAAGCTAAAAATCCCAGGATGCTAATTTCAACCCTGTATTGTCAAAACCAGTGATTATCCTCGTGCCACTCCGGAAGATCCCCAGCAGTAGCTATATATTCTAGGAGTTAAACTGCTCTTTAAAAGTAACATTGCTATACCCAGGCTCCATCTTAGAATCCATGTAGCATTTTAACAAGAGGGAGGCTGACATTTCACATTCATCTTTAAAAATTCTAGAACAAGAAAAATAAAATATCTTTTATTGCACCTGGAATGTCTACAAAGATTCTCAATCATCCAGGTCACGGTTATCCCAAAAGTGCTTTTCAAAAGACAACTGGACATTCGTGGTTTTTTTCCTTGAAGACATTTTGCTTCTCGTCTAAGAAGCTTCTTCAGTTCTTACTTAATAGAGGGAAATAAAAGGCTTTATATTCTTTGCAATCTGGTCGGTTTTTTTCCCCCTTGAAAAAGCAGTGCCAACAAGCAGAAGACCGTAAAGAATATAAATCCTTCTATTCCCCAACATTAAATCAGAACTGAAGAAGCTTCTTGGATGAGAAGTGAAATGTCTTCAAGGAAAAAAAACAAAGTAAGTCCAGTTGCCTTTTGAAAAGGGTATTCTAGGAATGATCACTCAAAACCTCCAATGCTTCTCAGGCAATCCTACAAATAAGAGTACATAGAAGCTGGAGATGCGTTTAGCAAGCAGCTTAATTCAGAACCAGCAGGATAGTCAGATGACTTCCCTATAATTAAGGTATAAGATCTGTTTCCTAGAGTTCCACACTCATTACTGCCAACCAAAATCTAACTGAGAACAAGAGAAAAAAATTGGGGGGGGGGGAGAAGACTGATCTCCCAATAGAATGCAAAAGGATTCATTTTATATAAAAAGTTAATGGTCTAAAGGGACAATACCGAGATCCATCCTAACAATGCTGATATTAGGCCACATTCAACACAACAAGTACCCTTTGGTTAACTAGCTGCAAAACTCAAGTCATCTCTTACCCTTTGCTGTTATTGCTGCTCCTGGCCTAGACAGGTAGATGGTAAGCCACAATCATAGTTGTAAGAAAATGAACAACTCTAATATTACCAGATCTGCTGTGGTTTTCATTGGAGTTTTTGAATCCTCTCTCACTAAAACAAATTATGCTATTCAATGTTCAGTGTTTTGTTGCCACATTTCAATGGTGCAATTTGGAGAGTACCTCAGTGCGCAAAAAAAAGGAATGGGGGTACATGTGTTCTGTAGGCTGGTACCCTGTTTAAGGAGAGGCACCCCAATGGCTCTTAACTGCCCAAGAAACAAGCAGCTTTAGATAGGAAGTTCCAGAAAAAGAAGTCAGAAAAGAACTTCAAATATTGATATTGTAGTCAAGTGCAGATTTTGACTGAAAAGGTCTGTAATGCAGACGGCCACATGGATTGGCTGCCTGGATCTGCTGGAGACAGATAACAAGCAGAAGCTGGGAGCTATTCTCCAGTTCAGCCAAGTGGGAATTTGTAATAGCACAGTAGTGCTGGCACAGCCATGCCATGTCAATCAATCTTTTGTGGGCGGGCTTCCCAAGAGACAACACTGGGCCATTGGAGCTTCTGTCTCAAAATGAAGAGGATGCTGAACAGGGCTTCCTAGTGATTAGTTCCATTTTAATAAGGCTTGTTCTTAGCCAGACAGAGTTTTATCCAGTGATAAAAATAAAGATGCACCAAAGAAAAGTGTCAGCACAAGGTTCCATCTGTACAGGTTTCTGTGGAGCCCAGCTTTAAAAGATAGTGGGATCCAAGCAAGAGTTTCCAAAGAGCCTCTGAGGAAACGTTTTGAGCTTGTGTTCAGGATCTGTACTTTAGAGGAATAGAAAAAAAATCTCCTTTCAAAGGCAGCTATCTTTCACCCCAACACTGACTTCTTTACAGATAATCCTCACCTAACAACAGCAATTGGAACCCGAATTTTCATCATTAGCTGACACGGTCATAAAATGTGATCTCGCGTGACCATCTTGCTCAGCAATGGAAATCCCAGCACTTCCATTTGCTGTCATTAAGTGAATTACTGCAGGTTATTAAACGAGGATGTCATCACAGGTCTTTAAACAAAGATGTCCTGTGGCTACTGTTTGCAACCTCCTGCCAGTTTCCCCATTAACTTGGCTTGTAGGACGCTGTTGAAGACCGTTGCAAATGGCAATCACAGGATACTGTGAAGGACATATAGTACTATGTCTATGGGAGATTCTCAGTCATTCGGGTCGTGGTTGTCCCAAAGGTGCTTTTTTCAAAAGGCAACTAGAGTTTCTTGTTTTTTCTTTGAAGAGCTTTAGCTTCTCATCCAAGAAGCTTCTTCAGCTCTGACTGAAGGAATGGAATGGGGAATGGAAGGATTCCATTGTGGGGAATGGAAGGATTTATATTCCTGGCAGACAGCTGGTCATTTGCATTGTTTTTAGAGAGTCGTTGAGGCCCCTTGGATATCTACGTCCTCAGGGTCACAGTAAGTAATGCAAATGAGTGAGGAGCCTTCTTGGAACTGCTGAAAGGACCATGTTGTGGAGCCTGTGCTTTCTGCAGGATGTTTTTCTCTGCCCTGTGTTCCGTCACTGTTAAACACAGGCGCAGGCTGTTGGGAATGAGTCTGTTTTGTCTGCATCTCCAGTACTATGCTTTATTTATCGGTTATATGACACTGTACACCACCCAAAGGCCCTCTTGGAGGGAGATTGGGCAGTTTAGAAATATGCAAGATAAATAAGTAAGTAAGTAGAAGGACCAATTGCAAGTGCCACTCATTCAGCACCATCATAAATTGGAAGAGTCACTGAAGGGGTGCTAGTTAAGGACCATCTGTACTGATCTCCATTCCTGGCCCCATCTCAAATGTGATCATCGACTCCTGACAAAACAAGAGGCGGGATAAGCTGAGCTACAGAAGGCAGCGTTAAACCTCTTCTACCTCTCCAATGTAAAATCCCCAGCATTTCTGAGGTGGCCTTATCAGATACCTTCGCTGGGGCTGTGCGTGGCCCCTTTGCCTTTCTATGAGCGCTGCTTACCACATCCTCGTAAAAGGCCAAGCTGAGAGGAAGCCCATCCTTGTCGGGAAACCTGAACAGACGCAGCCAGTTCCTATTTGCAGTCATAAAAAAAACCCAACCCACCAGATCTCTGATGTATTATAACTTCTGTGACGAATATTGAAAGCCCCTTTGTAGTACTTTATTTTTATTTTTTTTTATTTTTCTCTCACTTTATTTTTCCTTGCACTTTTTGCTTTCTTTCCGCATGCTTTGTTTTCCTTACTTTATATTAGTTCTAGATTTTAATCTTCTGTAATCTTTTAATCTTATTAAGGTTTTAATAAAAATGATAGCAACATAAGAACACTGCCCTCCTCCACCTAAAATCGTAAACAAATAAATAAAATGAAACCACTAGTTTGCAAGAACCAGACCAGACTGGGTAGCTTTTTAAGTAGTCCTCCAACATACCCTCCAAATTACCCACTATGTGACTGCAATCTATTTTGTAGCAACACTTGACCTTCTGGGCAAGCAGATGAAGCTGGACTCTATGAAAATCGTAACCGGAGTCACAATTTCACTTAGCAACTGCTTTACTTAACAGCCGAGCTGCTGGTCCCAACTGTAATCGCTAAACAAGGACTGATGGGTAAAGGTTGCACAGATTACAGTATAAGAAGGATAGGAAAACGCAGACCTGCAATTTCTCAGCAGCACCCATCACCACGCTCTATGGCAGAGTTCCCCAACCTTTCCGGGTTGACAGCCTGGAGCAGGGGGAGGGGGGAAAGAGGGGATGATTTTGTGGGAGGGGCAAGCACAAGCGCACGTGATGCTTGCGCAAGTGGAGCCCCAAGCACCTGCGACGAGGCTTGCATGAGAGGGGCTGCGAGCACCTGTGAGGACATTCATGCGAGTGAGGTGTGTGCACACGCAGAGGCCAGCCCCTCATATGGCCCAGTGGCAATTAGTCCACGGCCCGGTAGTGGGCCACGGACCACAGGTTGGGGACCCCTGCTCTACAGTGAGGCACCCTGGGAACTGTAATTCAACCAATCTAGAAAATCTGGATTAGCTCTCCCTGCTCTCCAAGGAATAGCCATAGTCATTTTATTTACTTACTTACTTACTTACTTACTTACTTACTTACTTACTTATTTATTT
Organism: Ptyas mucosa; assembly: GCA_012654045.1. NCBI lineage: Eukaryota > Metazoa > Chordata > Lepidosauria > Squamata > Colubridae > Ptyas > Ptyas mucosa. Next base: position 250,598 of record WNWU01000036.1, read on the forward strand.
ATTTATATTGCTGCCTATTCGCCCATGGCGACTCAAGGCGGCTTACAAAATATAAAAAACCGCATTTAAAAAACAGTAAAACTCATAAAAAATCAAATAAATTAATGTAATAAAATCACCCAACCCCCACCTCTCGCCCCAGCGACAGCCAATCACACGAGCCATTTAATGGGCTCCATCCCGCTCTGGGTTCCCCAGACCCACTGGCAGAACCAGGTCTTAGCGCCTTCTGGAAGAGTATTAGAATGAGGGCCGTTCTAATCTCTGGGGGAATGATGTTCCAGAGAGAGGGAGCCACCACAGAGAAGGCTGTTCTTCTGGGTCCCACCAGGTGTATCTCCCTCGGGGATGGGACCCACAGCATTCTCTGCCTCCCTGCTCTAATGGGTCGGGTAGATGTGACCGGCAAGAGATGATCCCTCAGATAACCTGGTCCCAAGCCATGAAGGGCTTTAAAGGTGGCAACCAGCACCTTGAATTGCACCCGGAAGCAAATTGGCAGCCAATGCAGCTCCCGCAGGAGAGGTGATATATGTGTACACCGGGGTCTGCACAAAACCGTGCCAGCCGCTGCATTTTACACCAACTGAAGCGTCCAGATGTTCTTCAAGGGCAGCCCCATGTAGAGCACGTTGCAATAGTCAAGACGGGCAGTGACTAAGGCATGAGTAACTATGAGTAGGGATTGCCGGTCCAGGAAAGGGCGTAACTGGCACATAGTCAATAGTACTCTATCATCCAGAAACATACCTGGTTGTATAGTGAGAACTGCAACAATTCTGAAGAACTTTTAGACCAGCTGGCAGAGAGATTTGTGCCTCTATTTATCTCATTTCACACCACAAACACTTCATGCCAACAATGGTGGCTATAATATTTACAAAAGCACAGGAAGTGTGAAATGCAAACCTGAGTGAGGTGGCTTGGGGCAGTGCTACTGTTGAACGCACACAAATGCTTTCCTATGAATGAAGACACACAACAGCAGCCCTATCGATTTTGATAGCTGCGTGGTTAACATTGTGGCCCAACGAGAGGGACAAGAAACACAGACAGATGAGTATTTGGTAGAACAGGACCTAACCCTCTTTCCTACAGTTTGTCCTTCATTTGGGTGCATAGCAAAACAGGGGAAATGTCAGGGAGATGACTCAGAAGGGCCTAGAGGCTTAGACTGATATGCAGATGACATTCCCGCCCAAGATCACAAGGATATCAACCAAGAACTGGTAGTAAAAATTTGTAGTAGTTCGGAGAACCGGTAATAACATTGGCTGGCCATGCCCCTGAACCAGTCGCTGGCCCGGTCGCTGATCGCTTACCCCACCCACCTCATCAGTGGCTTTTTTTTTTTGCTTTTAAAAGCATTTTTTCTATAACCTCTTTGGCCGAAAAAATGCTTTTAAAAGTTAAAAAAAAAAGCCTCTGATGATCGCGCGGCTCAGCTGGGATCATCAGAGGCTTTAAAAGCATTTTTTTCTGCAACCTCTTCAGCCAAAGAGGTTGTAGGGGGGAAAAATGCCTTTAAAAGCCTCTGGCGATCCCAGCTGAGTTGCCTGATAGTCAGAGGCTTTTTAAAGCATTCTTTTCTGCAACCTCTTAAGGTTGTAGAAAAAAATGCTTTTAAAAATAAATAATAAAAAAAAAGTTGGCCACGCCCACCCAGTCACATTACCCCCCCACCAAGCCACACCCACAAAATAAGCCACGCCCACAGAACCAGTAGTAAAAAAATTTAGAACCCACCCCTGATATCAGTTACAGTTACCTCAGATAACCCGGGCCAGAGGATACATGTATTCTTGAAGACTTGTGAAGGGCAACCTTTGTTCTCATCTTGTCTCTTGTGACATGCTTGTCTTCTGACCTATTGGCTCTGACCTACTCACCAGTGTCTATGCCACAGGTGGCTTAATCATGGTTGGCTGAATACTTGGCTTCCCACAACATGCTAAGCCACAAACCATGGCTTATAAACTCCACTGGCTGGATTCACACAAACTGCTATCCTGAAGTTAAGCAAATCACATTAGGGCTTAGCTGGATGATGTGTGAACCAGGTCTCTGGCTACATATTCGGGTTCTGCGATTCCAGAGTGAGGCTCCTCTCTCCAGCCTTTACCATCGGACTTGCCAAAAAAAAAAAAATCAAGCTATGGAATTCTGTGTCTGCAAAAAGCAGATGGCTTTAAAACAGAGAGGTCAGTTAATGGCACAGAGGGAGATTTCTGACCACAGCTATAAATGAGAGCAATTACTGAGAGCACTGCCGTTGGGAAACCTAACACAGGCTAACCACCCAGAAAATAAATAAATAATGATGGATCCCAATGGCTGAATCACTTAACCAGTCTCTTTCAGCCGCCAGCATCTTCTCTGGCAGCAAAAAAGGAGGAGGTAGTTTTGAAAAATCAATAGCAGCGATGTTATTTAATATAAATTACAAACAAGAACCATGGTGGACTATTGCTGGCATCAGTTAAGGTTGGTCCGGGCATTAATTAAGTGGACAGAATGAGCAAGACAGCAGATGAAGGAGAGGTAAACCTGGAGAGAGAATGCCTTGAGATGATGATGATGATGCATCGTTCCTTAACAGCCAGCCAGGTTTACACTCCAATTTGCTAGAGTTAACTCCTGGTGACTTTTGACATTATCTTGGCAACTGAAAGTGTTTTGACCATTTCCAGGATTGAAAGAAAAAAGAAAAACCTTTCCAGTCTTCAATCCAAGTACCAACCACAGCCTGCTTAGTTTTTCTAGCTCTACCAAGGTTGAGGGTGTTGCCATTGCCAAATACATATAATGCAGCCCATTTAGAAGACGGAAGACCATCTGGGTATTATAATGTTCCATCCTGATCTCCTAAGAGGCTATAAGTAGAATGCTTAAATTAATAGAAATCAAAGCAGCACTAAATTAACTCCTTGTATAAACTCTCCCAAAACATTCCAGCCAATCCTACTTATGGCTCCTAAAAGGGTTACCTTCTGCCATATATGCCCTGTCCCCCAAACGGGAAGCAGTTCCAATTCAGGACTCCAGCCCACTCCTTGTGCCTTTCCTTGTGCAGGAAATGGAAACTGTTTGTCAGAAATGCTGCTTCTTGTTTGCTCTCCATTAGGCAACTGAGCTGCAGCTGCTGGATGTTCACCGAGGCTGCTAATACGGTTGGCTTGTTCGTTTAATTGGTTTTATGTCACAAGTGATTTTAAATATAATTGCGGGCCACTACAGCCAGCAATCTCATTTGAGAGGTGTATATTGTTGAAAAAAGAAATTAAACTAGAAGGATCGCAGATTCCTAGGCACAGGTAAGAGAGAAATATACAAATCCATAGTTGTAAAAACAACTATAGATGCCCAAAGATACTGTTTCCATGTTACAGAAAGAAGGAGTGGCTTCACATGCGAAGTCATTTTGTGATCTGGTTTGGCTTAGCTAGAGCTCCCAGAACTGAACTGCAACAAGTATGGACAAACACTAGATGGCAGTAAAGTCAATAAGGGAACTCTTACCACTTTGCTGCCATCTCTTGGTCATTGGGATTTTTGCAATATGGATCTGGTAGCCATAAACTTAGCACAAGGTGTTTGGATTATCAAAGAAAATATGTGACTTCATGTACTGTGGAAAGCCAACTGTATTTGGCAAAGTGTGGTTAAACAGGATGGCATGGCATGGCATGAATGTAGAACCCAGCCAATGTGGAGATCAGGCATTGGGTCACCTTTTGTCCTGCAATATGTGAGGAGTTACATGAAAGCTAAATAGCTACAAACTGGGAGGGAAACCTTCACTTAGATGTTGTTGGAAGTACAGCTCTTATCACCCCAATTTGGTCATGCTAGTGAGGGTTGATGAAATTTGAATCCAGTAAGTTTTAGAGAGGGACAGTTCTCCCACAGACCATGACTGCAGCATCAAAGCCAGTATGCAAGAGCAAGAAGAAGAAACATCTGGATTAACAATCATTCCCAGCTTTCTAAACTGTATTTCAGAAAGTGTGAACATCCAAATAATCTTCTGGTTTATTCCAAGAAAGTTTCAACATTCCTGAAAACTGTTCTGCAGCTCCTTTTATGACCAATTGCATACTGAATTATGTATTCAGTACTCATCGTTCCTGCAAGCTTACAGCTGATTGCAGGCTTAATAGGTTTATAATATGAACGACATTGGGGAAACTGATCCAATTAACAGAGAAAACAAGCATGCTTTTGTTTGAGCTTTGTGAAACCTTAGAATTTCCTTCTGTGCTCCATGCTGCCTCTTGTTTCACACCTCAGTCTCCTTCGGTAACAAAGGAACAGGTGCATTCATACCAGACCAATATGCTTGTATCAGAAAACAAAAATAACACTGAGATTATTAGCCATGATTTCATCATTTTCTGGGCACAGTGCTCAATCCATTTTGGAATCTGCATCTTTTAACTTGCCTGCTCAGATCAATGGAGATCTTCTGCAGATCATCTCTGTTAAGTTCCAGTCCCAAAAGCTAATTCTGGGACTGAGTTTCAAAGCTCCTCCCGTTGTTTTTCTTCATCACTTCAGCCAAGGTCATCATGTAAAAGTTGTCTGAATGTCCAAAACTCTAGCCAATGTAAGGGGGGGGGGATCCCCTTGCATTGTAATTAGAACTTCAGCAGAAGTAGTATATCTCTTTAGCTGAGACAACAATGCTGATTGCCTAGCATACTTCCTGGCAATTCACATACCTGTCAGAACACTCCCATCTCTCTCACCCACATACCTGACAACAATATTCTAAGGGTGGACATTAGTGAATTCAGGGGATAGCTAGTTGGGAATGGCCATTAATCAAGACAAGGGGTCTTGGCTGCAAAACACCACCATTTAGGGATGGATCTGGAAGGAAGGGAGGGAGGAAGGGAGGGAGGGAGGGAGGGAGGAAGGAAGGAAGGAAGGAAGGAAGGAAGGAAGGAAGGAAGGAAGG